>JAKCVP010000375.1:0-182246 GCA_023512835.1 Taxillus chinensis | reverse complement strand
TCTTTAGTGAGACACGCTGTAGATGGCTTTCAGAGATCTTCGTAGGCTGCAGGGCTGATAGTGCTGAAGCCTGATGGATATGTAAGCGATGAGTCAATGCTAGTAGACGTGGACGTGAGGCCAATATTAAGACCAGCACCAAGGCAGCGTGCTTGCCGTCTCGAAGTCGCAATAACCTCGCTCGCCCAGGTGGATCGTACCTTCCTCGCTCGTCCCCAAAGCCCATCACATCCCTCGCCCATAAACAATGTCCGAATACAAACTTCCAGGCTATCATCTCCTTACCCCAGCCCAACTAACAGCCTACTACACGCACATCAATCTTCCTCCTCATTACCGCCATCCACCAGGTAAAGCCATAGTCCAACATCCCACGTTGGGTCCCACCTTCCTCTCCGCCCTGATAAGACATCATGCATCAGCCATCCCCTTTGAAAACTTGACCCTCCACTACGACCGCACCCACACCGTGACCCTAGCCCACGACACCCTCTACGCAAAAACAATCACCAAGCGGACTGAGACAGGCGCGCCCTGCAATCGCGGCGGCTACTGTCTCGAGAACGGCGGTTTACTCCTGTGTGTCCTGCGCACCATTGGCTTCGATGTCTATCCCACCGGCGGACGCATGAACAAGCGCTACGCAGACCCTAGTGCACGATCTGAATTCGAGAGCTGGGGACATATAGTGAATCTGGTGCGCATCGCGGGAGTGACATATTTGGCTGATGTAGGGATGAGTCTGGGTATGCCTGCTTCTGCTGTACCCTTGACCGCAGCATCGGCAGAGGGTATGCACAATCACGGCACCTTCTCCATGCGCCTGCGTAAAGGGCGGATACAGGAACAAACGACAGATCAGGATCTATGGCTGTACGAAGCCAAGTTCAACGAGGAGCGAGACTGGTTGACCATCATGTGTTTTTCCGAGGTGGAGTTCATCGCGGATGACTTTGAACGGATGAACTTCTATATCAACGGGTCGCGGCGGTACTGGATGACGAGAAAGATCGTCGTGAGCAAGCTTTTGCTGGGCGAGGATGAGGAACATGGGGTCGTTGGCTTGGCGACTCTGACTGATAATGTGGTCAAGTGGAGTAAGGGCGACGCGAGGGTAACGGTAGTCTGCAAGTCCGAAGAGGAGAGGATTGCAGCTCTGGAAAGGTATTTTGAAATCAGGCTTACGCAAGAGGAGCGCAGAGGCATAGAAGGCTTGCCCTCTGCTCTGCTGGGGGCTGACTTGTATGGTGTATACTAGACGTCGGGGCGGATCTAGGTGATTAATCTCCACTCCCTATCAATTGCTTATAGAGTTGAAAAACGAACAGTCTTGCAAGGACTACCTGAAATAATTCTAGATTTTTAATCAGCTTTGCTCATAGGCCTGGTGTGGTAGTCGTGAATGATGGAGTTAGATGGAGACAGCCATCCCACTACCTCCGGTAATGCCGAAGCCATCTCGTCGGCCGAAAGGTGACGCTATCGAGCTTACACGATGATACTGGACCGAATATATAAGGTAGGTGGGGTTTGTTGAATGTATTCGATATTATCATCATCCGCAGAATCATCAGAACATTAGCTTGCAAGGGGAGCAGTCTAATCGAACCACTCACAAAATGTCTAACTTGAATTACATCCAGAAGGTGGCCATAGTTGGCGTAAGTGCTAGTAGCTCTGAAGTATGCAGATCCGTGGAAGCTAACTCCTGACGTAGGCTACCGGCCGCATTGGTGGAGCATTTGTGGACGAGCTGCTGAAGACTGGCAGTAAGTGAATTTTGACACCTGCCTTCTGGCAAGATGGCTGACGATCCCAGAACACACTATCACCGCCATAACCCGGCCAGATAGCAAGGCGGCGTTTCCAACAGGCGTCGAGGTCGCCAAAGTCGACTACGACAATGAGGACTCGATCGTCTCTGCCCTCAAAGGCCAGCAATTTCTCATCATTACCCTGGGCGTCAACGCGCCTAAAGATCTTCAGAGCCGCATTATCGCCGCCGCAGGGAAAGCAGGTGTCAAGTACATCATGCCTAACTCGTATGGATCGGATCTTGACAATGAGAAGCTCTGCGCGGAGAACATGTACGGACATAATGGTATTGAGGCCTGCAAGCAGATCCAAGCGGCCGGCGCATCCTCCATCGTCCTTGTTTGTGGCTTCTGGTATCAGTGGAGTCTTGCGCTGGGTGAAACGTGGTTCGGATTCGAGATCAGAGACCGCAAAGTAACATTCTTCGACGACGGCAAGACCATCATGAACCTCAGCACCTGGCCACAGTGCGGTCGTGCAGTCGCCGCTCTGCTGAGCCTGCCCGAGTCTGGCGCTTCTCCTAGCGTCTCGGACTGGGCAAACAAGCTCTTGTATATTGAGAGCTTCAGAGCTAGCCAGAGAGACATGCTTGACTCCATTCACCGGATCAAGGGAACGACCGACAAGGACTGGGACATCAAGTATACTTCCACAGCCGATCGCGTCCAGGAGGGCCAAGAGATGCTTAAGGCAGGTGATTTCCGGGGTTTTGGAAAGGTCCTATACGGACGCTCAATGTTCCCTTCGGACAGTGGCAAATACGACGCCAAGATCGCCAATGGCGTACTAGGTCTGAATGAGGAAAACTTCGATCAAGCAACAAGGGAGGCCGTCGAAATGGCAGAGAGCGGGTGGAACCCATTCGCTTAGGTGGGGAGTATTATAGCTAGGTATTCAAACATTGTCAAAGCTGTACATGTCCCAGGACTCGAAGAGTGGTAATGTGAGGTCCAAATTCGCATCGAAAGCCGCGTCAATGTCTTGAAGCAAGAAGTCATCGTCATGTTGCACAGCCGCATGTATTCCCATGTGGCTCGGATCTGGTGCAATACTGCTAGAAGGCGGATTGTTTTGCAGGATGTCATCTGTGGCGGGACGAAGCTCGCTCACCTGCTCGGCGGTGGTCTCGTCATGCCCAGCAGGGATTTGTGCGGGTCGTCTTAGCACGCTTCCCGAGCCATCTTCAATGCGTTCGAGCTCAGTGAGTGTCTTGTGCGCTAGTTCTGCCATGAGTCGAGCGGAGCCAAAGGTCTTTCCAAGATTCTCTAGAAGCATTGCGTTGCTCTGAAAAGCTAACATAGCACGTCGACGCTGCTGTGGAAGCTTGGTTGAGCGTAGATCTTTAAATGCTACACTCAGTGCAAGAGACAGACCATACGGTGCCAGTGGCGTCATGCTTATGGCTGCACCATATTCATCCACAATTGATGTGAGCCTTGAGGCGGAAAACATTTGAGCGGCTAATAAAGGGTTTTCATGTTCAGAGCCGAGTAGGTCCTTTTTCCGGCAGCGTAAAATTGACACGACATGATAATAAAGTTCAAGAGAGACTACACTGAAGGTCAGCTACAAAACGAAAGAAGGATAACCACGCACATGACGAAAGCGACTACATACCTGACAGAGACTCTTCGAGCTCGTATGCGGCAGCATTGGCCACCAAATGCTCGAATTGAGGGAACTCATGAAAATCCTGCCCTTGTTGTACGTGGTAGGACGGCCTGTACAGCGCGATTGTTTTGTCAAGCAACATGGTGATTGCAAGAAAGACTTGGAATGCCGGTGCTTGGTCTTTGAAAGCCCCTGAAATATCTATCTCGACATCTCTATCATGATATAGCAGCGGACGACCGTTGATTGTACCATTTATGCGGTCGATAGCCCATATACAATAGAACAGGCGACGTTTCAGCGAGCCATCGCCGTTCGGAGTCCTGATGTGTAGCCCAATAGTTTGCGCGTGATGCACAGCCATAGTACAGTAATAAGACGACGCGTCACTGGAGTGCGGACCGTTGTAATGCAGGAACATCAACGCAGATGCCTGTACAAGAACAAGCTTGTTCTGGATCAGCCCGAGATCAAGCGTTGTCTTCACTGCAGTGACGAGTTCTTTCGAAAATTCAGCAGGTTCCAGCACTGTTTCGCCAAATTTCAGTAATCTACACCACGGCTTCGCCTCTGGTTGAGAGGCGGCCCCCAGGCATATGCATTGCTGCAGTGTGATGCGTTCAAGCCCTTCGAGACGTCGTAGAGCAGTTTCAGAGAGGATAGGAACCAAGGGATACAGTTTTTCAAAGTATATCACTTGCATTTTTTCCCACGCTTGAAGGTCCGGAGTGATGGACGCACTCTCTTGTCGCAATGCTGGGATCTGGGAGCGGATGATCGCTGACTTGGGTGCGTGACTCTGCCGGTTCCAATTAGACTGCAGCCAGACACCTACGGAGTTCCGGGAAAGAGTTTGGTCTGCAAAGACGGTCTCCGGGTTGAGGTGGCCCATAAAGTGAGATGATTCGGGATCGTCAGCTGAAGCCGTACGTGCGTGACTCCGGCCTGTGCCATGGCTACGGGCAACCCGTCCGTCGGTAGTAATGGCTGCAGGTGAGCCTGATGCTTCTGTCTGACCCGAAGCTGCCGCATTCGGAGACGCTTCTGAGTGGTGATAACATCGCTTCTAGGCAAGCGTCAATGTGGTTTTATGGGCCGGAGGACACCACGCACCCTCCTCTTCCTACACTCATCGCAAGCCTTGGGCAGATGTTTCCGCTTTTGCCCCAGGCCTCGTGTGCTGTCAGGCACAAATCTCAACATCAGGAATACCCGTGTTGAAGCAAGTGACAGGGGTGAGCGAGTTGCAGTGAGGTCGAGGCCAGACATGTATCGGCCAATCAATCAGAGCGTCAGCCCTACGGCTTTCCGCGCCAAGATCCTCCCACTTTTCATTTTGGCGTCTCGATTGCAACTCATCATCGACGAGCACACCGTAGCCGACCAACCCACACACAAGTCATTCGCCATGGCCAAGTCAAAGAACTCGTCTCAGCACAACCAGGTATGTGACGCCTGCTTTTGCGCCATCATAACCCTCGCTAAAAGCTCTTCGCGCACAGAACAAGAAGGACCACAAGAATGGGTACGACCATCCTCCATGATCTTCCTCGCTACGCATCGATACTTCTGCCCTCTCCCATCGCTCTTACGGCTTTACATTTTGTATACACGCAACTGCTAAATTCTTGCGCAGTATTAAGAAGCCAAAGACCAACAAGTACCCCAGCTTGAAGGGTACCGATCCCAAGTTCAGACGAAACCACAAGTGGGCGCTCCACGGCACCGCCAAGGCTCTCGTACGTTGGCCCTTGAAAAGCGAAGGAGACAGGAACGATCAAAATCAGCTAATAACTGCAACAGCGTGAGGTTCGCGAGGGTAAGCGGGACTCGGCATAAATGTCTGCATTAAAGTAGCATGGTATGGTACATTGGGGCTTTCATGACGACGAAAACAACACCTCTCGAATTGCGTTACGGAACGCGAGGCACGGAGATGATTGAAATGATTGAGCATGGGTTCCTTTGTTTGGCTTCTAGAGCGACCTCTGGTCGGCACAGCTAGCGAATGAAGAGTATCCACCTTGCGGTCGAGGTCGACCGATGAACCCTCAAAACTCAGCTCCCCTCTCATACTGGCCAATTGTTGACCATGGAGTCCGTAATACGTCGGGGACTTTTTTTGGCATCGCTACAACAAGGCATTTTTACACGGCGACGCGCCTTCCTGAAACTCCACGGGCCGCTGCTGCAGGAATTATCCACATGCCAAAAGCACAAGTCTGCTCCTTTATTACCAAGCAACTCTTTGATTCTACCTCTATGAAAGGGCCGCATGAACAAGGAGTAACATTTTGACCTAGCTGTGTCATCTACACTGTCTTGACTTGAGAGGTTTCGATGTTCTTGACAGCGACGATTTGTTTCAATCCTCTGGTATGAGATTAAGGTCGATTCACCTTAAAAGACGAGGTATTTCTCTCCTAGCTCACGAGCAAGCGACATGTGTCCCTGCAACGCATAGATTTGCTGGAGTGCAAAAGCTGCTTCTCGCTTGAAGTCAGGCTCCTCTAACACGTCAAGCTCGGCATTGAGGCCAATTCGCAGCACTTGCTCATTGCCTATACCGTCGACGGTGCCAGATCCTCCTTCTACTGGGCCCTCTGTCCTCCATTCCGGTAAATCTTGCATCTCGAGTACTTGTTGATAAGCAGGAATGCACAAATGCACTAGACCTAGAAATTGCCATGCTCGTCCTTCGTTGAACTTGGTCTCCATCTGTCGTTGATGCCTCAGCCGCAGCAGACGTCTGGAAAAGGTACGTTCGTTCTTGTAATTCTGTCGTGCTGCCGTATGGACATCGTCAAGCCTTGCCTTCTTGTATCGATCGAGAAACGATATGCCTTGTATGATGTATTGGTGGCGGTTTTCAACGTGCCTTTTCGTCGAGCCAACGAGATAGGCTACTGATACGCTGAGTAATATGAGTGGATCATTCGGCTTAACAGCCTGAGCGCGCAAGAAGTAGTACAAGGAGTTCTGCCACGAGCTGCCTTTACCTGTTCCGAGTATTTCACCGTACGTGTATATTGGCAGTGGGTCAAGGGAGCTCAGCCCTTGAGGATTGCCATTTGGTACTAGTTTTCCTCCTTGATTTTTCTTGTCTGAGAGCTTTTTATACGCAGCCGCCTCTGCTTCACTGAAGCGGAATTTGACTCTCTGTTCTTGGGTCATCAGAGCGTGATCCATTGCTTTGATCTGACGTAGCAAGAACTTTTGCGTTGGGCCCCCTCTATACCAACTTGGTTCGCCATCATAGATTCGATTGAGAGCTGCAAGGAGTCGAAAAGGGTCTGTCATCGATTGATAGCTTCTCAAGAAGTGGCGTGGCTCTTCGACTAAGTGCTGCTCAGAATTCAAGATTATTGCACAGGTAAATCCAACGGTGTGAAGGCGGTCGAGAAAGAGCGGTTGATGACGGAAAATGTTGGCATCCTTCGCCCATGTCAAGACTTCGAAGCAGGCTTGCAAAGACCCACGATGCGCATGGAGCAAGGCTAGTCGGCAGAACAAGTCCAACCATCCATCGAAGGCCACACCCTCGTATTCTTTGGGTACGTCGAAAGCGGCTTCGAAGTCGATCTCATCATGTCCTAGAGAGTGGTATATTTCTGCTGCTGCTTTCTCCGCTTCCGTTAGAGGCTCGTTCGGCATTGCCTTGTTCGATCGAGCTCGAGCCTCAGCCCCGTAGCCCAGGAACCTAGCTGCTTTATCCCTAGGATAGAATTCTTTCATTGATTTGAAGAACCCCAGAAGCTTTGTCACTATGATGAGCCAGTCATCCTGCACTCCTTCGTCGCCTGCCTCGAAAGCTTCATCGAGATCAACAGCTTGAGTATAGAGAGATCGTACGCCTTGCCTAATCTTAAGATCCTCTTCAAGTCGGGTCTGCCGCTTTTGAACGCGCTCTTGAGCACGTAATGCTGATATTGAAGTACCTTGGGGTCGAGGCTGCCTCTCACCGCGATTTCTGCGCTTGCCGGAATCCACCCCTCGAGGTGCCGCTGTCTGTGCGAGTCGGGCTGCAATTGCAGCTGGGTCAGGCAGGACGCCCATTGCAGCATAAGGCGCTTGGCCACGTTTACCCTTTTGATCCGGGCTATCGCTACGGTCACTGCCATCTTCATCATATTCCGATTCATCGTCACTCGAAGGATCTGCTGAAGCTTCATCTGGGACTTCGTTGCTGCCAAGCGGAACGTAACGTGGACCTGTCGACGTACCCGATTTGGGGGCAATATTCTGATACTCCCGCGGCGCGTCCGGAAGTACTGGATATTTGGAGCCGTGTGGTCGCGATGGAGTCTTGTTGTCATCAAATGGAGTCCCGTTCTGTCTGCTGTCTTTAGGACGCCTTTTCTGCCCCAAGCTTCTGTTTCGGAGATCATTGGCGTTTGACGAAGCGGCGGTCATCAAATCTGGCGCAACCTGGTAGCCTTCGCTCTCGAGTGAGCCCGCAGGAAGCAACGATGGAAGAAGTCCGGTGGGGCGGCGTTGAGAGGATGACTGACTAAATTGGCTTGGGGGCTTCGGTCTTTGAGGGATGTGGCTCGCTCGCTTTCTTACCAACGCATCTGCATGAGCCTGTGCCTTCTCTAAATGACCAAGCTCACGATAAAGTCGGGCGACTTCAGCTCGATAGGTGTGTTCATCGCTGCCAGGAAAAGAATTAATGGCTCTTTCGTAGTATTCAGTTGCTTCATCGAGTCGTTTAGCTATCGACAGTGATCTGGCAACCTTGATGTTAAGACGATGCTTGCCAACATAGTCTGTAGACATCACCGGCAAGAAGAAACGAAGTGCGTCGTCGTACAATCGAGCTTCGTAGAGCGAATTGGCTACCTCGACCAGGATGTCGGCATAGGTCGAAGGGTCATCTTCTTCGGCAAGAAATTCGAAGTGCTGCAGTGCCTCTTGGAAGTTTGACGAACCCAGAGAGACGCGGAAGATGCCCAATTTTGCTCTCAACTCAAGAGGAAGACCCATGCCATACTGGTCTTCAAGGAAACGGTCTTTGTTGGCTCTGAATTGGGGAACCGTCTCTCGTCTGGGTTCGGCATAGTCATCCCATTCGCAGTCATTGGCTTGGTAGTCATCCCAATAGTCTTCTGCACGGCGACCGCAGATCCACCTTGCAATGCGTTTGACTTCTATCAAGCCGCGCTTGTAGTCCTTGGCAGCAAGTAAAAGCTCAGCATAGTGATTCAGATCATCGAATGAGAAACCGGAATCGGCGCCCTCCTCGAACTCATCCTCAAGGTGATCAACGGCATTCTCATAGTAGTGAATAGCATTAGTGATCCGAGACATGGCCTGTAGGGCCAGACGCGCCAGATCCTCGAGCAACTCCAGATCGTGAGGCCGCATTTTGACCAGCCTTTCGCATTCTCGAGAGGCTCTGCCAGCATGTCCAGCCCGCTCAAGCAGCTCAATCCGACCTTTTCGTGCGTCAAAATTGTCTGAGTCCCGGTCAATAATAGCGGCGTATATACTCATGAGTTCGCTCATGGATACATCTGAGCTTCCTTTTTCTTGGAGGTCTTGTCCCAATCTGAGCATGTGCCACATCGCGTCTACATCCTTGCAAACAGAAAGCGCAGAGAACATGGTGGCAAATTCGCCTTCTTTATCTCCTTTCTCCTTAAGAACGTCGGCCATCAAGCCGTAAGCACTCCAGATGGAAGGGTTCATGGTGATGAGCTGTTGGCAAAGCTCTCCGACCTGATCCCAGTCTTGCTGCAAGTATGCATGGTTCGCCCTATTCATGAGGGCATGATATTCCGGACCAGGATCAGGCGGTAGTTTTGGACCACGTGGAACGCCTTTGCCTCCACCTCTAGCACCCTCACCACGAGGCACACGGCGCTGGGGTTGGTTCAAACTTCGTGGTCTGCCACGAGGTCTCCCGCGGCCTTGGCGAGCAGTACGAGCCTTTGCTCTTCCACCGCCTCGGCCGGCCCTCGCGCCGCGAGCACGTTTAGTATCAAGATGGAGTACGTCGTCGCAGGCATCGTTCTCATTGTGTTCCGCAACCAAGTCCTCGAGCGTGGCAGCGTAGGTGGCGTCGCCGCGACCCTCTTCGGCGTCGCTGACGCTGTTATCTGAGGCATCGCTGGCTGGGGGGATGGCTGGTATGAGGAATAGTATCGGGGGTTGCAGCTTCAAAGTCGTCAAGGGACGGGCTGTCGTCTTCGATCTCGTCCTCGTAGGCTATTTCCAGAGAAGGGGCACGTGCACGGGCGTCAAAGGGCTGGCCAGATCCCGGCACATAGTAGGGCAGACCGGCCCAGGTTGATGCATGGTCACCAGGTTCCGGATAGAGAGAGGTGTCGTCCGGCATCATGTGGAAGGCACGCTCAGGGCGAAGAGGAGATGTGGCAAGCCAGAAATCGTCATGGTCGGGTGCGAGCGTCGGGCAGTGTCTCCAGCGGAGGGTGAGGATTGAGAGCGACACACAGTAGTGCAAGCCGTGAAAGGCTGGAGGCTGGAGACGCCAAGAATAGAGTGCGTCCAATGCTTACCTCGAGGGACGGCAGGAGCGATGGCGACTGTTGTTGTGTTGGTAGCTCATAAGTGACTGCACCTGCACCTGCAAACGCCGGTCGCTTGATGCGGCGTGCACTGACGCGCACGGGCCACCGTCCACCACAGTGTCTTCACAAACCCGCTTTGTTACTTTCAACTCCCAGCTTTCCCATCTTTCCCTCTGCACACACTCTCATCACCTCGTTTCTGCGCCCCTCCCCCTTCCTGCTTGCTCTTGTAACATAAGCCTCGACGCTGTTGCCTGGTGCGGCGGACCCGAGCTCCCGCGCAGCTTCTTGCGTCTCGCATTAGCAAACCGCCGCTTTCTTGGACCCAGTCTCAGCTGGCCAGCGTCTACTCTTCCCTGTGTATCACTCTGCTCTCCGCTCCGCTCCGCTTCTCTTCTCTGCGCGGCATATCCTTCCAGGCCATCCTCTCCCCACTCTCCTTTGAGGTCAGCAGGTCTGCAGGAGACTTTGGTCCACTTCGCTTCTCTACACACTCCACATACAGCTCCTGCTTAATCCCACCACCTGCCGCCAACCTCGCACATTCTCTTCTCACACATCGCAAGCAATGTCTCACATCATTGGGAACCGCAACAGCACCCCAGAGACCTCCAGCTCTCTGCGTCCTCCCACCAATCGCAACACCATGGGTGTGGGACACCACCTTCGCGCTTCGGCTGACATGAGCGGACTCTCGAGTAACGCCCCTGCTGGCACCCGAGACGTCCGCCCAGCATCCGAAGTTTATTACAACCAGCACCAGCGTGGTCAGAGCCACGGAGATCCCGAGAACTCTATGGACAGGGCTGCTCAGCAGTGGATAGCTGATATCGATCAGTACGAAAGCATCCTCGAGGAGATGGCAAATGCTACCCTAGATCAAGATTTCAAGGATGAACTAAGCGCCATCGAGCAATGGTTCCGCGTTCTCAGCGAGGCTGAACGCACCGCAGCCTTGTACGCATTGCTGCAGCAAGCTACTCAGGTTCAGACCCGCTTCTTCGCCGGTGTCTTGCAAGAGATGGCCAAGAATCACCCGTCTTCCGGCTTACTTTCCCCTGCTAGCTTTGGAGATCAAGGTATGACTGTGTTAGTCCCCGTTCGCTTAAGAGACCTTCTTAACCAGTTTCAAGATCCCATGGCCAACCGACTGAGCACCGCCATGAACCGTCTCAGTGTTGGTGGAGACCGCAGCTCTGCCTCTCTTGGCCGCCCTCCTCCCTCACCAAGTGCAAAGCGCAACTCAGGACTCCCACAGAACGAGATCAATTCAATGTTCCCCGAAGCTGCCGCAGCTATTGCCAAACAAAAGGCAGAGTTTGAGTCTCGCACAGGTACAGCTCCACCATCCAACCGCAATTCTGCAATTGGCGATCGTTCTTCTCTCGTTGCACCGACTATCTCCGCACCTCCAGAGGACAACAAGCGAGAGGCCTTTGCTCAGCCTTCACCATGGGGTCAGAGTAGGTCGGACCGTCCAAAATCCTCTTCTGGCCAGCAGCCAATGGGCCAGTTCAGTCAGCCTGCTGGCGCCGCTAGCTTGCGATCGCCTCGCCCCATGGGCCTATCAGGCGGCGACAGCAACGTGCAGAGCACTACTATCAATGCTAATGACCTCAGCTCTGCGGGAGTGCCTCTGCTCTCGCCCTACAATGGCAGCGGCAACTGGGGCTCAATGATGAACACGCCCATGGTTCCCAACTTTAATCAGAACAACAGCGCCGCTCAGACCAACATTATCGCAGAAGCTACTGCTGCAAAGCTTAATGCCATGTCTACTGTGAACAATCGGTTCCAGTTGGACAATGACGTCCGCAAATACCGCCGCGCTCGGTCAACCGAAGGTCATCAGCAGCCCATGTCTCCAGGCATGCCAAATATGATCCCTCCCAGTATGGGCGGTCTTAGTGCTCAGCAGGTCGCTGCGCTGCATTCACAACAGATCAATGCACTCCAAGCCGTTCGCTCGCGGCCCAACTCGCCTGGCATCGCGATTCAGGGCGCCGGTCCCTCAGCGATGAACTTTGCCGGCGCTCAAAACAACGGATTCCTGTCTGCATTTGATGCCAATGCAGCCTTGCTAGCTGCGGGTGCTGTACCGAACTTGAATCTGGCGCAATTTGGTGGAATGAGTGGTGAAGGCTATCTTTCTGACGCGTCCGAGATTAACCGTGGTCGATCACCCCGAGGACGGCGTGGCAATTCTCGTCCGCCAGAGGACCCTACCGACATCGAGTTACTCAAGGACATTCCCGCTTGGCTCCGCAGTCTTCGCTTGCACAAGTACACTGATCAATTGAAGGATGTCGCCTGGCAAGACCTGGTGGAGATGGACGATGCGGCGCTCGAGAAGAAAGGTGTGGCTGCTGTCGGCGCCCGTCGCAAGCTTCTCAAGGTATTTCATTGCATAAGCAAGTATGTGTAGCATATCGCTAACAGATTATCTAGGTCTTTGGTGATGTCAAAGAGAAGAAGGCGCAGGGCAAGTACTAGTGACACCGCAGTACTGTAATAGCGAGCGGAGTCGCAACTCGGCTCTGCACCAAGCTCGACTAGGAACCTCCGCTTTCATCCAGTTTTTCTGGACGAGCGCTTTTTGATGCATTTGGACGGCGTTTGCAACAGCAGCAAGTTGCGTTGTTGATACGAAAAGAACACGAGTTGAATTTCCTTTACTGCATGCAATAAGTGGCAAGAAGGAGACGTGCGACGGAATTTGTGCAGCAGCAGCAAGCGACGACTATGATGACACGAAACGAAAATGTTAATGCATGAGCGCGACGACTTTGGACTTTTGTGGATTCTAGAAGGCAAGGCGCGAGCAGTCGTGGAACGTACCTAGGTAGGTATTTGCGATGGAATGCGCATCCGGACGGATGCAGTAGGCGAATTCCAAAGAATGGGTCCAACACCGCTCTCCCTGTTTCTCGAGTTTTCTGAAACCGTGGGCTCTCTTCCAGTAGATGGCAAGAGTCTGCCACCTTGGCGTGAGCGTGAAGGCCGCTGTTCTGCGCTCGTGGTGTTGTTACGGCGACCGCTGGCCAATCGTTTGGGTGGATGAAACACTCTCCTTGTGAAGACTTCGAACATTGCGCTGTTCACGCACACACACGCCTTCACCCCCTCAGCCTTTCTCTGTTTCTCTGTTCTGTCGCCTTCGTGTCTTTTCTGCATTACAAGCTTCAATTCCACTCGCTCTTCGCTTCTTCATACCCTCTTTCCAAACCGGACGTACACAGCTTGCACCCTCTGCGCTAGCCGCCGACACCACTTACACACATTGACGACGCGCTTTGGCGCATAGACCCTTTACAGAATGCTTGCAATCCTTCAAATGCTCGGGCTGGTCCCATTTCTGGCCGCTGCTGCTGTCATACGCTCGTCCGCAGCCCAGCCAAGCTCCTACACCTTGGTAGAGGACTACACCTCCACTCCTCGACACTTCTTCAGCGCAGACAACTGGAACTACTTTACTGACCCGGATCCTACTCACGGCGCAATCACATACACTAACCGTTCCGGAAGCCTTGAGTCTGGCCTCATCCGCTTCACTGCTCCGTCCAATATGTTGCAGGTGTACAGTGCCGACACCGCAAACACCCCAGTATACTTGGGAGTCGACATTGATCAAGTCTCTGCCTCACGCAATGCCGTTCGTCTCGTCTCAACGCGTGCATACAATGCCGGCTTCCTTCTCATTGCGAACGTCCGACACGTTCCCTCGACTTGTGGTGCCTGGCCTGCCCTTTGGATGACCAATGCGCAACCAGATGTCGTTTGGCCCGCTGGCGGGGAGCTCGACATCATTGAACAAGTCAACAACGCCGATGAAAACGCCATGACGCTGCACACCGCGCCTGGCTGCACGATTCCGTCTGCTAAGAATTCTCCCAACTTCTCCGGGACCGTCACCACAAGCAACTGCGATGCCAAAGCCACGTCGGACAACACCGGGTGCAGTATCGCTGCTCCTTCTGGCTCAAACACTTTCGGGGCTGCCTTCAATGACGCTGGCGGGGGAGTCTACGCAGCCGAGTGGACCAGGACCGGCTTCAACATCTGGTTCTTCTCGGCTGCTAACAAGTCAACCTACCCAAGGTCTCTGTTGACGACATCACCAGACCCGGCTGAGTTCGGGAAGCCCATCGCGCAATTCGCAGGCAACGGCTGTGATTATACAAAGAGTTTCTACAACATGAGTATCATCATTAATACGGCTCTTTGCGGTGACTGGGCTGGAAATCCAGGTGCTTGGGAAAGCAGCGGCTGCAAGGCCAAGACAGGCAAGGCTACTTGTGCTGCTTTTGTTGCATCCGCTTCTCCCGAAGAACTGAAGGAGGCTCACTGGATCATCGATAACCTCAGGTCTTTTGCGAGTGCATAGCCAGCCGGTCAAGGGTGATGGTACATTGCCACTGATGCTTTTTCCTCGGACCTTGATTTGTAGTGCATGGCGATCGGTGTCTATACGGAAGGGGATCCCAGGGAGATTTTCCAATTAAATAGCATAACGATGTATGCATGTCCTCCAACAGCCGCTCGACGCTGGCAGATTGGGATGGACTGCTGGTCAGATCGTTTCGAAATGAAGAACTTCAATGAGATGGCCTTGTGACACTATTCAAGACTTGTGATGCTCGGCTATCTTCATGCTGATAGACACAGACGGTTCGAGGAAGGATCGCTAGACGATTTTCAATGTGAACACTGATTGTGATAGCAAAGGCTGTGACAGAACACAAAGGTGCTTGCAACGTCGTGTCAGGCGTCCAAGAGGTGAACCTGACGTTACCCTGCCTTCAGTGACCTCATCACCCGCAGCCAATCAATCGCGGAATTACCCACGCTCCCAACAGCGCCTGTGCGATAGACTACCTGTGTGCATTGCCGCATGCATCCTTTGTCGCTGGTGCTATTGAAGAGCGAAAGGGTGCTCAATAGCAACCAACTGCAGTCTATAGAAGCCAAGAATTCTCTTCAAAGCTTGTGATTGCCCACTCACTCTCTCATTCATAAGGGCACGATGCGCGTATCGAGTCTTGCCTTTCAGCTGACCCTGTGGCCACTTGCACAGGCACTGGACATCGCTACCGACGATGTGCAGCCTCAGCAGATACCGCTTGGAATCGCGAAGCAACATTCGGACACCAAGAGGGTGGCTGTCATCGGGGCTGGAGCTGGTCTGTTGCCTTTCACTGCGACGCCTGAGTATACAAGCTCTAACGTCTGATTTGCCGCAGGGGGTAGCTCCACTGCTTATCATCTTCGACAATTGGCGGATATACACGCTTTGAACGTGAGCATAACTGTCTTCGACCGCAATGCCTACGTTGGCGGACGCAGTACTACAGTGAATGCATATGACGACCCATCACAGCCCGTGGAGCTCGGAGCCTCTGTTTTTGTCGAGGTCAATAAGATCCTGGTCTCGGCCGCCAGGGATCTCAATCTAACTGTTTCAAGCGGACACGATCATCTTGAGGGACAGATCAATGTCAAGCAACGGTCTCGTCAAGAGCTTGGCATCTGGAATGGCAAAGAGTTTGTTTGGAGGCAAGCCGTCTCTGGACAGTCGCCTTGGGAAACGTACTACGATTATGCCAGGCTGTTCTGGAAGTACGGTCTAGCGCCGAGACGGGCTCTCAGTCTAGTCAATAATGTCATTGGTCGCTTTCTGGACATGTACGACGCGCCCTTCTTCCCTTTCGAATCAATCAGCGATGCAGCACTTGCACTGAACCTGACAGCCGCAACAGCGGCCACAGGTCATGAGTTTCTCGAGGACAATGGCGTTTCACGCCACTTTGCGGACGAGATTATTCAATCGGCGACCAGGGTCAATTATGCGCAAAACCTTGCCCATATACACGGCTTGGATACTCTGGTCTCTCTTGCTGCTGATAACGCGATGAGTGTGAAGGGTGGAAATTGGAGGATATTTGACGAGATGCTTAAATGTAGCAAGGCTCGCGTCTTGCTGGACTCCGCTGTCAAGACCATTTCGAAAGACACAACTGGCGAGTATAAGTTGGGCTTCGAGCGCGATGACTTGACGCTCCAAGAGGAGACATTTGACGAGGTGGTCGTCGCCGCGCCCTTTCATCAAGCGAAAGTCAACATTCAGCCTGAGCTTACTAATGCCCCAGACGACGTGCCATACGTGAAATTGCACGTTACCCTTTTCACTAGTAAAGTTCCCATCTCCGGAGTGTATTTCTCACAGGATGCGGCACCTGACATTGTCCTTACAACCCTACCACCTCCGTCGCATGCAGGTGCAAGCAGACTTCGCTTCAATAGTATCAGTCTGCTTCGCCGTCCTGTAAATCCAGCAACGGGCACACACGAGTATCTCTACAAGGTCTTCTCACTCGAAAATTTTCCAACTAGACAAGATCTGTCAGAGATCTTGCAGGCAGACCCTGATCTAGTTATTACATGGACCCACGAGAAAGATTGGCTTGCCTATCCCTATGCATTCCCTAGGGTGACATTTGAGGAAACAAAGCTTGACAATGGCATGTGGTACACTTCAGGCATAGATAGCTTTATCTCGACCATGGAAACGAACAGTCTTGCAGGCAAGAACATTGCTACACTCATCGCTAATTCATGGATCTAATTCTTGAACGGCGCTCACAAGAGTCTGGGACCACTGGTAGTTATCGAACTCATGAATCTCTCCTCGAACCATCTCCGTTTCACTTTCACATCGTGAATTGCCGCGAACCATGACTTGACCACCCCTCAACTCGACATAACCACATGGGGACCATGTCATCCTGTAGAGGTGATACGTGAAAAGATTCGTCAAGCCCTAACTTTACTCGCAAGGAAGGAGCGCGCGCACACTTTGAATATTCGAGTTCTTGGCTCCCAGAAGATCTGAAGTCCTGTTTGCCCACACTTTGCAAGACAATCTTCCACTTCCCCAAAATACATCTCCCACGACACCGCACAGCAGACCTGTTTGCCCAACCCATCAACACCAAAAACAATCTGCCAGCAATATGTCTTTCCCTCGTGACTCGAATCATTCTTCTTATAAGTTTGACCATCCACACCCGCTCCGCTGCCACCCCAACACACAGTACAACCCAGCAGGTCCTGAACACGGCCCGGCTCTAACCCCTCTTGAGTTGCAAATGGCTGAAGCCGAGCACTTACTTGCCAATGGTGAAGGATCTTCAAGCGGTGCACGACTCTTACTTCCTAGTGCGAGGGAGATGGCTGACGCTTCTGGGGGTGACGTTGCTGCTGCAACTGATCTGCCTTCTAGCTCGAGTCGCCGTACACCTACCAACATGGTTACTCACGAATCACAAGTCAACGCAGCTGCTGACTCTCCTGCTGCTTCGATTGCAGATGGAACTGATGATGTCGTCGCTCAAGACGCACAATCTTCTGTTGTCACTGCTGCACCCACTGCTGCTTTGGATCAGAATGGCCCCGGCAATACCCTTACCCCTACCGCAGATTCTGGAAGGCTTTCTCAACCTTCCGCTGCTCTGAATCATAATGGTTCTGGCAACATCACCACCTCTGCTCCCACTGCTAGCAGTACTCCCCAAACTGCTAGTGAGCCGTCCACTGCTCCAAGCCAAGATGACTCCGACATTACCGCTCTTCCTACTGCTCCAGTCCAAGCTGCTACAGTGCCTCGTGGGCGACAGGTACGCAATCGTATCTCCTGGCGCCGTTCTTGGCCTGGTAGATTGTTCTCTAACATTAGGCAGGCTTTCCAACAGCGCTCCTCATCTCAAGCACAGTCGCCTAACGGCAACAACTCACCAAACCGGCAAGGTGTGCTCCGGTCGATTCTGCAGTCGTCACGCCAGCAGCGTGAGTCAGCACATGACGATGCCGCCGCCGCCCCCGGCTCCTCTACGTCGACTGGACAGGCACCTGCTACCAGTCAACGACACATCCGCTGGGCGCCCGGTGTCAATGACCCGCCGGCGCACCCCACCTCAGGGCGCCCGCTCCGCCGCGTACCTAGTCACCAGAGGTTCAACGCGCGGACCCTTGACAGGGAACACCAGCGCCGCGTGGAGCGCGCGGTGGCTGGAAACCCTGTCACCACCCATCGCGCCCCGGGAGGGCATGACCATGCCAGGGGCCGTACCCTGGATGGGTTCATGCCCTCCATCCGTGTCGTTCCTCCTGAGGGTCAGTGCCTGATAGTGATGTTTAGCATGTTTGATGAGACAACTAACAAGTCAATAGTGAACCAGCGGCCCCGCAGCCCTGGTCCTCAGGAGACTGAGGAGGATGGGGATGAGGAGGGAGATGAGGAGGATGAGGAGGATGGGGAGGAGGGGAGAGGAGAAGAGGAAGACGGGGAGGAGGGTGGAGAGGGAGAGGGAGAGGGAGGGGAGGAAGATGAGGGGAGGGAGGTCAGCCCCACCACCGCCCTGAACAACATGATGAGGGGCCCACGCGAGGAGTCATCGCCGCTCCCGCTCCCACCAGCAAAGGACGACGCGCCGCGCCCAAAGCCTGTACAGGCGGAGGGCCACGCCCTGTGGAAGAAGGGCGTGGGAGCCGAGAGCTCTGCGGCCGTCAACGAGCTGGTGGAGGATGAGGAGGCACCGGCCACTCCTCGCGCCCACCTCCGCCGCCAGTCCTCCGCGACTGCCCTGCCCTCGCTGCCTGCACCTGAACCGCAGGCAGCTCGACCGGGGTTCTTTGGGCGCGTGAGGCGCTTCGCAAGGAAGCTGAGGGGGAAGCGGTGAGGTAGGGGAGGAGCAGTGGTGGGGTGGACTATGGGGTCCTAAGGTGAGGAGGGGAGGGTTGGGATCCATGACAATGATGTTGACGACGGCGACGACGACGATGATGATGACGATGATGATGATGATGATTGAGGTGATACCCACGTTGCTGACGATGAAGGCGACGACGACAATAACGACGACGACCACGATGATAATGATAATGAAACGTTGCTTTGATTCCGTGCAATGTATTACTTGTCTGCTGCATCTGTAGAGAACGAGTTCCGGCTGTAGGCTCCCCTGCGGCAAGCTTGATTGACTTCGCCATTCAGAGATAAGACCTGTGTACCTCTAGCTAATAGCGCAAAGACGTCTAATCATTGTGCAAGCTCGAGAAGCAGTACTCATGAGAAGACCACCCACAGTCTGCAACAGTCTCGAAGTCGACACGCGATGCGGCTCATCGGAATCGGTAAAACCTAACCCCGCGCATGCACCACACGAACTTCGCATCGAAAACCTCCAACGACTCCCCATCCACGCAAAAGTCCCCTCGATCAAACATCCCCCACAACAACACACAAACTCGCAACCATGGAGAACGAAAAGGGAGAACTCGTCGACCTGTACGTCTGACCCTACATCAATGCGCTCCTCCCAGGCGGCCCAGCCGGGCACGCGGACGCGAGTTCCTCGGAAGACCCAATTTCGCTAACGAAAAGATTGAATCTAGCTACGTCCCCCGCAAGTGCTCCGCAACCAACCGTATCATCAAGGCCAAGGACCACGCCTCTGTGCAAATCGCCGTCGCAAAGGTCGATGAGAATGGTCGTTACACAGGCGAGAACCACGTCTACGCTCTGTGCGGCTTCGTTCGCGCCATGGGCGAGGGTGACGACAGCTTGAACCGTCTAGCTCAGCGCGATGGATTCCTGAAGAATGTCTGGTCTGGTAGCCGATAAGCGCGGCGCTGTCTGGGTGTTTGGAATGGGGGAAATACTTGGTACGTGGATCTGCGGACACTTGGTGGAGTCGTTCTGTCTGAGTATGGGAGGAAATTCAGTAGCAGAGTGGAATGCTAACGACTGGCAGATGGATATGGGAAAATAAGTCTTGCCACGGACGGGCACTACATGCAGTACTGTGCGGTCGGACGACATGGCGATATGCGCTAGACATATGATCTGAACGAAGACTTTGAACGACATGTTTTATCTCTTTGTTGACGGACGTCACGAACTTTGCACTCGATCCTCGGCTTGCCAGACTTGCTGTTGACTTACTGCTCCCCACCTAGGTCACCTTATCATGACATTAAGATTTCTTCACATGTTGTACGTACGAGAAGTTGAGAGGCCGAGGCCCTCCAGTGAACCACTTGCACAGTGCAACGGCCCCTTCTCTGCCGCAAAAGCCTGACGGACCGATCAGCTGCCTACAAGCGGAATCCCTGCTTCGACAAGCTGGAATCGAAAACAAGGCGCAATGGACCAATCATCGCAAGGCAATGAAGATCGTGACACCTTAATTCTTGCTGGAGATCTTCCACCAAGGACAATCACGGTGCCATCGAACATATTTGTTTGATGCTCTGGCCGAAAGACAGCGCTTGGACTTGACAACTGACAAGCGTGGCGCGTCTGACCGAACGCTGGTGACTGGTTCGAAGAGCACGCCTTCGTTCAATCAGCCCAGAAAATTATCCACTTGCGAGCTTGAGAGCGGGACGAGAAGCTGCGTCGTCTAGCAAGTGTGTATCTTCGTGTATGATGTGAGGCACTGATCCTCTGCATTGACCCTCTGACCATTTCGATCAACCAAAAGTAGTGACAGTCGTTAAATCTTGCATTCATGTCTATATCTATGTACAGTCCTGCCTTACAACTTCCCGCCTCTCAGATCCTCCATAACATCTTTCCTCCACCGAATCTCCACGTCTCTAGGACCCTCTTTTGAAAACTTTACAAGTGCAACTCTCTCCTCATCGCCGCCCCTCCCGCTGTCCTTGAGCTCCACCCCAGGCTTATCAAGCCCAAGAATGGACCGCTTATCCTTTGTCATGCCAATCTGCGCGGGACTCATCACCTTCTCCGCCCAACTCGGCGTCGTCGGCAGTCTCAAGAACTCCCGCAGCTCCTGCCTCTGCTTCCCCAGCTCCGCCGTAGCCATCCCCTCGCTCGGCCGCAGAAACTGCCCCACAAGACTCAACAGGTACATCTGCGGCGGGAACAAAATAACCTTGCGCTCGCGCTGAAGTTTCATCCATTCCTCCGCAGGTGCGAATCGCGCCGCAGTATGCTCCACCCCCCCATCCGGCGTAGGAATAAGACTCTCGCCCTCCCCTGCCGCAGCGGTGTCATGCTCGCCAGGCAAAGCTGATTCGTGTGCGCCCGGTGCGCGCGTAGGGCTATCCGGCAACGGCAAAAAGTAAATGTACATCTGTGTCGTGAAGCGCTTGGGCACATTCGTCGGCGTGATCCAGCGCGTACACGGTATTAGCCCTTGCACATCTGCACGCCCCCCTTTCCCCGCGAGCCACTTTTCAAACGAGATTTCCGACTTGTGTACTGCCGCGCGTCCTTGCTCGCGATCTTGCGTGGGCACCTCGATCAGTCTGCCGAAGCCATTGTTCTTCGCTAGCAGGATGCCGGATTCTTCAAAGGTTTCGCGGATTGCGGCGAGGCGGTACGAGTGGTGGTCTTGATGTGTGTGGGAGGCGGGGAGGGTGCCGTCGTGGAAGGGGTCTAGGTTGCCGCCGGGGAAGACGTGGGCTGAGGCGAAGGAGGTGGATGTGCGGACGCGGTGGAGGAGGAGGATTTGATTTGTGGGGGAGACGAGGACTACTGATGAGGAGGGACGAGGAGGCACGGGGGATTTTGCGCTTGTGTTTGCGGCGAAAGGTTGGCGATCTGAAGGGGGCATTTTGGTGTTGCCGGTTGTTGTGAGGGCGCGGATGCAGATAGCTGTGGTGGGTGTGAGGAAGAGGGAGCGAGTGGTGCTATGAGGTGTTGCCTGGTAGAGGGAGCGACGCAGAGGATTGGAGAGGGAAGGCGAGAGAAGTGGCATTACAACAGGCGCCTGGAGAGAGGGTGGATGGCATGTTGCATTTTATGTAGGAGGGCTCTGTAGCCGTTGGAGTCTGGGGTAGCTGTCATGGAGAAGCAGAGCCGAGGGAGTGGGGGCAGGAGATGCCTAGGCAGGCTGCTTGTCTCGTGGGCCTGTCCAGCTTGATGTTCCTCTTCCAGGTTCGAATGGTTCAAGTCCATACTGTTGTAATGAGTTTTCGAGCATTGATGGTAAAGATACAAACCTATACTGCTAGAACGCGACAGTGCAGGCATGGGTTGTGGTCGCACGTCCCCACCTCCACCTCCGAGTGACGCCATGCGCTTGAGAGGTCACGACGTGCATTGATACTGCACCTCCAATCCCCATCCTGTACATCCTCCTTCGCCCCCATCCGCTCACTCGAGCTGCGATTCCAATATGGCTGAACACAGCGGGACTTCAGCTCCCAAGACCGCCTGGGTCACTACTAACGAGCGAACCCCTCTACTACAGACAGTCCCTGTAGCTCCACAGAGAGTCCGATACCCTCACCAGAGAACACGAAGAATATGCACAGTCCTCTTGCTGCTGGCTACCATCGCCCTTGTGGTTGCCTTTTTCATCCCCTTCGGTAGCCTCCCAGGCACACGGCCCTCGTCATCATGGCCGGAAAGTCAAGGTCTACCCTTATCAGTCCTGCAGGACATTCTCACTTCAACACCAGATGAAGACCGCATCCGAGCTACAAATAAATACTACACTGCTTCGCCACATCTCATGGGCCAGAATGAGACCCTGGCTGCTTGGACACGCGATCAGTGGAGAGAAGCTGGCGTCGAAAACTCCTTCCTCAATGCCTACCAGGTGTACACAAATTACCCCAAGGGCCACCGCCTCGCGCTTTACGACTCGAAGCTATCCGGCGACAAGATCAGCTTTGAAGCTCGCTTGGAAGAGAACGTCATCCCTGGAGATGAGACGAGCAGCCATCCCGACCGTATACCCACCTTTCATGGCTACAGCGCCTCAGGCAATGTCACAGGCCAATTCGTCTATGTCAATTACGGATCATTCCAAGACTACGAGGACCTCGTCAAAGCCAATATCTCGCTTCAAGGCAAGATCGTCATTGCAAAGTACGGCAACATCTTCCGTGGCTTGAAGGTGAAGCGTGCACAGGAACTGGGTGCTGTCGGAGCCCTGCTGTACTCCGACCCCGGCGACGATGGCGAGACTACAATCGAGAATGGCTTCGAGCCTTACCCCAATGGACCTGCCCGTGAGCCTAGCTCCGTCCAGAGAGGCAGCGTGCAGTTCCTATCGTTCGCACCTGGCGATCCCACTACGCCTGGCTACCCGAGTCTGCCAGGGGCTCCGAGAGCAGACACAGACCAGGCACTACCCAAGATTCCCTCCCTTCCGATTTCATACGAAGACGCATTGCCCATTCTCAAAGCACTAAACGGACATGGGCCCAAGGCTTCTGACTTCAACAAGTACTGGGCAGGCGGCGGCCTGCATCATAAAGGCGTCAAGTACAACATTGGGCCCTCGCCGCCCGAGTTGACACTCAACCTCGTCAACGAGCAAGAATACGTGACCACGCCAATCTGGAACGTCATTGGTATCATCAACGGAACGAACAGCGATGAGGTCATTGTCGTTGGTAACCACCGCGACGCATGGATTGTAGGAGGCGCCGCTGACCCTAACAGCGGTTCCGCTGCACTCAACGAGCTCGTCCGCGGCTACGGCAACGCAGTCAAGAAGGGCTGGAAGCCTCAGCGCACCATTGTCTTTGCCAGCTGGGACGGCGAAGAGTATGGCCTTGTCGGCAGCACAGAATGGGTTCGTCTTCCCTACTTTCCTCCTACTCGAAGACATCACAAACTAACAAAGCGATGCAAAACAGGTCGAAGAGTATCTCCCTTGGCTCTCCAAATCAGCGATAGCTTACGTGAACATCGACGTAGCCACCGCCGGTACAAAGTTCCACGCTGCCTCAGCACCCCTTCTCGATGATCTGATCATATCGCAAACCCAGCGCGTAACCTCGCCAAACAGCACGGCCTTACACTCGCACAGCCTCTACGACCTCTGGACCAAGAAAATCGCCACCATGGGCTCCGGCTCAGACTTTACGGCCTTTCAGGACTTTGCCGGCATTCCGTCCATGGACCTAGGCTTCGAGCCCAGCGGCGAAAAGGGCGCGCCAATCTACCACTACCATTCGAATTACGATAGTTGGTACTGGATGGACTCTCTTGGCGACAAAGGGTGGCGGTATCACCGGGCCATTGCCGAATTGTGGGGCCTTATTTCGTCCGAGTTGCTCGAGAGACCTGTATTGCCGTTCAACGCGACGAATTACGCCATTGCGTTGCGCGGGTATCTCGACTCCGTAGAGACCAAGTATGAACATTCAGGGCTTGCAAAATCTGCAGAGTCGGATGCGAAGCCTTTTGGTGCGCTCAAGCACGCCCTGCAGAACTTTACTAGTGCAGCGCAAGCCCTCGATGCACGCGCCGCTGCGCTCACGCAGCGTCTTGCGTCGGCGGACGGGTTCGCCTGGTATGAAGCTTCTGCGCGCGCGCGATTGTGGCGCGAGGCTCGCGCGATTAATACGCAGTACAAGTACCTTGAGCGAGCATTCATCTACGACAAGGGCTTTGACGGGCGGAGTTGGTTTAAACACACTGTGTTTGCGCCGGGTCGTTGGACGGGGTATGCGGGTGCTACATTCCCGCCGTTGGTGGAAGCGATTGAGGATGGGGATTTGGAGAGATTGAAGTTTTGGGTTGGGATTGTCGAGGGGCAGGTTGAGAAGGGGAGACGGGGGCTGCAAGGTTGACGATGGGAGTATGTTGTTGGTGGTTTGATCTTGAGAAGGGGAGGGAAGGAGGAGAATGACGAAGGAGAGGAAGAATTGATACGAGTCTGCTGTTTTGCATGGAAAAATGCAGTTGAGTCTTGTTCGTTGGAATGGCCTTGTTGCTTTTGAAGGAATCGAAAATAACGAAACATTGCTGATATTCAGTAGGTCCTGTGTATAGTATTCTTCTACCTACTCGACGTGGAATGAAAAGCTGAAGATACGAATGATTGGGAAAATTTTCAAGCTTGATTCATGTAATATTGTACTTTTTTAGTTGAGCTCAATCTAGGTATTTTGATAAACCTGGAAATTCTGAGCTTCACGAGGCGCATAGTGCTGTTTCACGTCTGCGCAGTTTAAAACCAATTTTTCTTTTCTTTTTTTTTCAAAAGAAAAAAAATAAGAGTTTAAGAAATACAAGTTTATAAGCTGAAGAATGCTATTACTTCCAAGCCATCAAAACCCGACTTTGAACAAGCTGGGAATTCTTCAAGTTTTTTTTTTTTTCAAAACGCTGAACCCAAGTTTCCATGGCGAAAAACCAAGATTTCAAGTCTTAGAAAGTACAAGTACTTTCTTCCAAGATTAGAATCCCTATTTATAATAGAATGTAGCAACTACCTAGGTAATCAAACAAGTTCTCTTTGCCCCAAAAGTGATGATCCTTCCAAGGCGTATACCCGAGTTTAATACAGTACAATGGAGCTCCCAGTACAATCCAATGTATAGATTTCAAAGCAATACAGAACAATCTAATGTAGTCCAATGTAAATTCAGCGCCATCCAGATCCCCCAAAGTTGCCCTCATCCAACGCCTTCGCCAAAAATGCCGCATCGATCAGAAAAGAGGAGCAGTCGCTCATACCTTATACCCAGTCCCGTAGATACCCCATCCTGCCGTGGTATACTTGTCTCACCTCAATCCCCGCATCTAATCCATAGTAATATCATCTCATGACATACAGCACATTCCCTCTACAGCCCCAAAATAACCCCAACAATACCCACGACCAAAGCCCCCGTCCACCCGAGTGAGAATCCCGCCGAACGCCCCGCAGCACCAGTAAAGTCAGGCTGTGAGAAACTACCCCCGTTCTTCCCTCCATTTCCACTTCCAGCACCGCCGCCAGGATAGCCAACGTACACACCCGACCCCGCACCCCCAGATCCAGATCCATCAGACCCTTCGACAGCAGGATACGCCGTCGTCAGTCGGCCAGGCCCGCCAATCGTCCCGACGGGCGGGTACGGTTTAGTATACGCTGGTGTCCCCTTGCCGTACGCGACATTGGTGCCGTTGTACGCGGTGGCGTAGGGCGCGGCTGTAGGCGGGTACGTGTATGAGCGCGGCTGTTTCGCCGTGGTGTAGGGTATTTGCTGCTGCGGGGCGTAGGAGTGCGCATAGCCCGATGCACCTGCTGCGGCGGCGGCGGCGGCGGCGCCGAGATTCTCTGGCATGGGCGGTGCGGCGGGCGATGACGCTGCGGCGGGAGGTGCGGCGGGAGGTGCAGCGGGAGGAGCAGCAGGCATCTGCATTGGTATTTGGGGCGTGCTCATTGCTGCGGGGGGCGAGGGGGATACATGCGGCAACACACTGGCGCAGAATTCTGGAATGTGCGGCTGGATCATGCTGGACATTTCCGGTGGACAGGAGGAGGCGACGCAGCTTGTTAGCGCCGTGACGAATGGTGGCGAGCAGAAGGATGGTGGTTGCGGGGATGTGAGCGTTTGTTTTAGACAGTTTAGCTGTGGGACAAGTTAGCTTTTGATCCTTCGCTGATGGAATCTGATGGAAGGCATTTGACGTACCATGCAAGGAGGCGGGAGGATCGATGGCGGAGAAGATGAAGGTGCAGCAGGTGCAGCAGGCGCAGCACTGGGTTCAGAAGGGGGCTCGCATGCTGCAGGCGCGACAGAGATCGACTGTGTAAGCTGAATTGGACTTTGATCTTGCGGCCGTGCTGATACCAGGACAACAGATGTGCTGAAGAGGAGAGCGGCGGTAGGTGACAAATACATGGCGAAGTCGACGGTCAGGTGAGACCTGGCTTGATGGAGAGTCGTAGATGTTGCAGGTGGCTGGAGCGCTCTAGGTCTGAGTCTCGCAAGAAGGCAGTAGTGGAGTTGCAGATGACAGAGCGATGGAGAAAGATTGACCTGAGATTCATCATGATGGGCCTTATATGCTCAAGGCGGTCTGCAGCGAGTGGCTTGCACACGATACAGCAAGCCATCTTACAGAGGGCTGGAGTACTTCCGAGTCGCACAGAGGGCAGGAAGTCGAGGGCCATTCGCGCTGGGGATCAGATGTCGGAGGATTTGACGGAGAGATCAAGTCGATCCGGCAGGGCAACAGCCATCTCAGATATCTCCGGCCTATAGATGGTCAATCTCAGATCAGGGTCAGGGAAGATTAAAAGTCTCCGGTCGAAGGGCTGACAGATGCACGAGAGGCTAGAGAGGCATAGTCAGCAAGCAGCAAGCAGCGACATTCGAAAAGGCGTGGCTGAGAACGAGTCTGATGTCCATTCGTGTCGATTTCATTCATTTCCATTCGGTGGTCTCCAAGTCAGACTTCAGCTCAGGGGCGCGCCCTGATACGTGCCAGTAGGGCCGTCGAGTTGAGCCTCGAGCACAGCGCCGATGCCGTTCTGTACGCTCTTCACCGCTTCCGCGAGCAGTCTTGTGAACTCGTCGGCACTATGAGCTCTACCCGCCCACAAGTTTCCTCCCGCCGCCGCTTTGGCGATTCCGGCATAATCTGGCGAAGGGGAGAAGCTGATGTTGATCTCGTCGTTGGTAGACTTCGATGCCAGGCCGTCAGGGTGTACGAGGAGTGCACTTCGCTTCGGTGCGTTCCATCCACGATTGTTGATGACAATAGTCAAGGTTGGAAGCTGGTATCGCTGACTGATCCAGTACACGCTGCCGGGAACACTGAATAGGAAGGTACCGTCACCGACTATCTGGCACACGAACGCATCTTTGCGACCTTGCTCATGCGCGGCGGCAAGTTTGATTCCTGCAAAGGTGGAGTGAGCGGCGACTTTTGCCAGAGTAACAAGATTCAGACTTACCTAGAGAAGCGCCACCACTCCATCCAAGTCCACCACCGCCACAGTTGATCCAGCTTCCGGGTATTGTGGCTTGGATTTGATCGGCTACAAATCCAGTAACAGTCACTGCTTCAATGACCCATATCGTGTCTTTGGGTACGGCCTCTCTGATGCGGGCAGTCATGTACGCAGGCCCAAAATTCCCGTCGGCCTCGGCCTTATCTAGGGCTTTGATAGCTTGCAGCTTTGCCTGATACGACTTTTGCAGAGCTTGACCTCTTGCTGCAGCCTCCTCGGACTGAAGTTGGCTCTTGATCGAGTCCGATGACGATAGAAAACCATTGATTTGCTTCAGAGCTGTGTAAGCATCGGCTCGGTATCTCCTCAGCGCTGGAAGATAGAAGACTGGCATAAGCTGTTTCAGAGGATCAACATCGATGTGGAAGATGGTAGCGTCTGCCTTTGGTTTACACTGCGTTGGGATCCAGGGGGTGTCTACATCTATCAGTAAGATGACATCAGCAGTCTTGATACTTTCATCGCTGCCAAATTTTAGTCCCAGCCATCCAGGATGGTCTGCTGGGAAACACATATCAGAACCTCCAGTATCGAGCACCCGCAATCCCTTGATGGCGTTTGCCAGCGTGACCAGCTCTTCGACGGCTTCGAGGTTGCGGCCAGCATAGCCAGTGATGACCAGCGGCTCTCTCGCGTGAGCCAAGGCAGTGACAATCGGCTCGACTGCACCAGCTGGCAAAGCTGCAGGCTCAACTGGACGCCAATACTCCTGATTGATCGTGTAAGGCTCGATCTCCTCTTCCATAACTTCACGTGCCCCAACCAAATGGACAGGACCCTTTGGATCCGACATGGCAAAAGAAAGTGCTCGTTGCACCATCTGTTTCACGTTTCTCCCCGCTTTGATCTCTCCAGCGTAGCGACAGTATTGCGAAATGATCTGTTTCTGATCCGGCACTTGTTGCAGGAAATGGATATACTCGGTAGTCGAGCCCCGGTACTCGCCCTCAATGGTGTAAGGGCTAAGGCCTGCGAAGATGAGAACAGGGCAGCGACCAATGGATGCATCATGCACAGCAGCTCCCAGACCTTGGGTTCCTACATCAACATGCACAATCACAGCCTGAGGTTTACCGGATAGTCTTGCATAGCCGTCTGCCATGGACAGAGCAACCATCTCGTTAGGGCATGTTATGATCCTTGGAAACTGGCCCGGCTTCTCCCTTTGCCCCTTGAGGAAAGCTTCGACGATGCTAGGATGATCGGATCCAAGGTTGACGAAGCAGTGGGATATGCCGGCCTTGGAGATGACGCTGTAAGCTCAAGCCTGAGTCATGTCGGTGCTATATGCCTACCTCCCAAAGAGCCTCGAAGAAGGCGTAGGATGCGTTGTACCTATCGGGCTTAGCACCATTGGCCTCGAGAGTATACGACCATCTTACATGGTTGTGTTGGACTAGGTCGGTTGCGAGACACGAGAGCGTGCCGGGTTGTCTGACTTGGGGACAGGGAAGCAAGATGACGTGCAGGGGCACAAGGCAGTCCTGGCGGAAGATGAATCTGAGACGACAGGCAAGCTCAGGCGAGCTCGAAGTAGAGGTGGAGAAGGTGGAAGTGCGGCAATGGCAGACGGTCCAGGTAAGGTGCATGTCCGAAGGGCTGAGTCAGCGCCTTATCCTACTCCGCAGCCGGTGCAGCCAGGATGCCCGGTGGACAAAGGGACTCCGATGGATAGCCCGTAGATAGCCATTGTCCGTGCCAATATCAGAGTTTGGCCTTGCTATCTCCATCCAATTCGAGCTGGCACGCGAGCACTCCTTCGCCCACATCTTCGCCGTCTTCGGTCTCCAGCACCCATGTCACTCGACCGGCGTGACCGGCGCGGACCTCGAGCTCCATCTTCATTTGCTGCACCACGCATATCACATCGTCTTTCTTGACATAGTCGCCCTCGTCCACCATCACCTCGACCAGTTTTCCGGCAAATGGTATGATAACGTGACTGGGGTTATTCGCGTCTCCTCTTCGTTGACTCGATGTTCCCGCGATAGCACCTGCAGAGGCACTTGTCGAAGTAAGAGTCACTCGGAGAGGCTGAGGATGAGGGTCTGCTGGTGTTGCGTACGTAAGGATGGCCGCCAGGGAAGAAGGCAGCTCATTGCGCAGGATCTTCTCGAGCTTAAGGTGATGCTGTTGTTTCTCGCTGGACTCCTCGCCTTGCACGTCAATCTTCCAGGCATCACCTTTGCGAAGAAGGACAGCTGCGTTTGACGATCCAGAGAGCGCCTGGCCACCACTGTCAGCGCCATTCACATCCGATGCTTGTCGTGATGATGCCCTCTGCGATACTGCTTCGGTCAGCTCCAGCCCCTGGGGAATGAGTATTGGGAGTTGTGCCTCCAGCCACTGCGTGTCGCATGTTTGATGCTCTGCAAAGTCAGCCGAGGCAATGATAGCCCGTAGAACAGACAGATTGGTCTCGACACCGCCAATCGTGGTATCATCCAATGCTCTTCGAGCCTTGGCGACACAGGCGTGCCACGTCGGAGCAGAAGGTATAATCTTAGCAATCAGACTGTCAAAATCTGCAGTAATCGAGCTTGACCGGCCAGGACTCAGTGCTGTGTCAACGCGAATGCCATTGCCAGTAGGAAACGTGGCGCCCAATATCTTTCCGATAGACAATGTCCAGTTGGCCTTTGGGTTCTCAGCGGTAACGCGCAGTTGGAAAGAGAAGCCACGGGGCTGTTCCGGTACAGCCTGACCCAGCGCTTCGTCGAGCGTGGCACCTTGAGCAATCATGATTTGAGCGCGAACAATGTCGATACCACCACATATCTGCTCCGTGATAGTATGCTCGACCTGTAGTCTCGGGTTGACCTCGAGGAAGAAGAACTCGTTCGTAGAGGGATTGGCAAGGAACTCGAATGTCCCCAGACTCCTGTATGAAACTTTCTCAGCCATCTTGACCGCACTGTCAATGATTCTCTGTACGAGCTTTAAGTTCTTCGCTCGAATGGTACTGGGTGCGATCTCAACAATCTTCTGATATCGCCGCTGAATACTACACTCTCTTTCAAAGAGATGCGCAACACGACCTGTACCGTCGCCGATGATTTGCACTTCGATATGTCTGAACCCATCGACTGCTGCTCGTTCAGCGAAAACTTGTTTCGAAGGTGACTCGTTTGTAGCCAGCCGTGTTGCCGAGGACAAGTCATCCAGGTTGCGCACAAGACGGATCCCGCGTCCGCCCCCACCATCCACGGCCTTGAGCATGATCGGTAGTCCGCCTTGCTCGGCGAAGCGACGCAGTACATTGACGTCTCCCGTTGGCTCGGTCATGGCTGGTAGACACGGGACGCTGCATTCTTCAGCCAGTCGTCGAGCAGCTAGCTTATCGCCCGTTCTGCGCAGAATCTCTTCTCCAGGTCCAACGAGAAGAATGCCTGCTTTCTCTGCTTCGCGTGCCAGGACATCGCTTTCAGACAGGAAGCCATAGCCAGGGTGAATGGCGTCGATCTGATGCTGTTTTGCTACTTGGATGACCGCCTCGACGGAGAGGTAGTCTGCAGGAGACTTCAGCTCCACGACATGGCTCGCTGAGAAGGCATGTGAGGTGTCATTCCCAGTGGTAAGAGCATACGTCTCGATTGACAGCTCACTTGCTGTTGCTATGATTCGAGCTGCAATTTCTCCCCTACAGAGAGAGGTACATCGATTAGTCTGATGAACATGAGAGCCCCTAGAGCTGGCCTCTTACCTGTTTGCTATCAGCAATTTTCGGATAGATCTCGCCATCTTGACGTTGTTGATGCTGCAATACCATCCTGAGGATTTTCCTAAGGATCAGATTATCACATTAATAGCGTCTGCTGCTCCGCAAGCCATGGGATTGCCGAGGTTCGCCATGACGTGGAGCTCGTCGACATACACCAATGTAGAAGCATACCTTACTCACATCGTTGAAGCATACAGCGATGCGCTCTTAAACAGTTCCCTGGTGACTTGAATCAGACTTACCAAAGTATGAACAGACATCTAGGCTGAACCAGTCCCCAAGCACCACACGAAACGGTGCCAGGAAGCCTCCACCATGCCCGACAACGACCCCAGCAAAGCTCAGGCCCGTCTGGACCAAGTCACATCGCATCTCTCCTCCTCCTCACAGCCCAGTCCCTCCACGCCGAAACGAAGCCGCAGAAAATCAGCAGATGCCTCTCTCCCAGCAGACTATTCGGACCGCCTGGACCAACTCGACCAACTGCGGAAGATAGCAAACACACCCCCAACGCATGTGCGCGGCTACATCAACCAAAAGGCCTCCGGCAAGCTCTGGGTACGCGAGCGCGTCAACCTCCTCCTCGACAAGGACTCCTTTGTAGAAGTAGGCAGCGTAACAGGCAGCGTAGAATGGAAGCCCAAGATCCCGCGCCCCGCCGACGGCCCAGACTCAAGCGAGAACAGCCCAGCATGGGACGGCATACAAGAAGAAGTAGCCAGCTACACACCCAGTAACAGCGTACAAGGCTTCGGCCGCCTGCACGGCCGCAAGATTGTCTTCACCGCAGACGACTACACCATCCGCGCAGGCCACGCCGACGGCGCAATGTGGGCCAAGTCCCTGTATCTCGAGAAACTCTCGCAGAGCCTGCGCCTCCCCATGATCAAGCTCGTCGACGGCTCATCAGGCGGCGGATCAGTCACGACGATCAAAACACAGGGCTTCGCGTACCTCCCGCCCATAGTCGGCCTCGACATCGCGGTCAAGTCCATCAACATGGGCATACCGAACCTCGGCGCCGTGCTCGGCCCAGCAATCGGCCTAGGCGCAGCACGCGTAACAATGTGCCACTTCAGCGTAATGACACGCACCATCTCCTCCCTCTTCAACGCCGGCCCCGCCGTCGTGGCAAACGCAACCTTTGAAGAAGGCCTGACGCTAAAGGACCTCGGCGGACCAGACATGCACGCGCGCAACGGCACAATCGACAATGTCGCCGACGACGAACAGGGCGCCTTTGCCCAGATTCGCAGCGTACTCTCGTACCTCCCCAGCTGCGGCAGCTCCGCCCTGCCCCCGACCCTGGTCCCCACCGATCCTCAGGACCGAGCGGAGCCCGCGCTCCGCTCTATCATCCCTAGACGGAAAAATCGCGCCTTTGCGCCCCGCCAGCTGGTCGCGCACGTCGTTGACCGCGGCACGTTCTTTGAGATTGGCGCGCATTGGGGCACGACGGTGATCCTTGGTCTCGCTCGCCTGGGGGGTAAGCCCGTCGGTGTAGTAGCCAACAATCCCGAGACGAATTCCGGGGCGCTGGATGCGCTGGGTTCGCAGAAGTTGGCGAAGCACCTTCGCTTCTGCGATGTGTTTAATATTCCGGTGCTGCAGTTTGTCGATGTACCCGGGTATGCTATTGGTACTGCGGCAGAGCGCAGCGCTACGATGCGCCATGGTGTGTCGCTGGCAATGGCGTATTACACGACGACGATACCCATCTTTAATGTCGTGGTGCGGAGGGCTTATGGCGTCGCCGGCGCCGTCATGCTTGATTGTCGCGATCCGCGGATGCGCGTCTGCTGGCCGTCGGGGGACTGGGGCTCGTTACCCCTCGAAGGGGGCATCGAGGTTGGCCATCGACATGAGTTGTCGCAGATACGAAAGCGGAATGGAGCCGAGGCGGCGGAGCAGCGATACAAAGAGCTAGAGACGGACTACAGACGGTTGATGAATCCAGTCAGAACGGCGAATGCGTTTGGCGCCGAAGAGATTATCGATCCCGCTGTGACGAGACTCGTGGTCTGTCAGTGGATCGATCATGTGTATGAGGAGCTGCTACCAGTGCGGCTGCAGGAGAGGATTGCAGGAAAGTTGCAGCCGACGTTTGCATAATCAAGCTACAGCGACAACGGATACTTCATACGTCTGCACTACTGTCACAGTGAGCCTTCGGGTCCGGTGAGCTTCTACGAAATCCACGAGTCGCAGTGTCAACATCATTGAATCGGTAAATCCTTGCTCCCTACCAATATTTTCTGAAAGCACGCAACAGCTATCTTGAAGCGGCGTGTGCGGCTTCACTATCTCAGGAGGTTTGAAAATTGGCTGGGATTTCGCATTGCACTATTTGATGGATACTTGCTGAGCTGTTCAAGAGTCGTGTCGTGATCCGACTTTGCAAGGTCTGACCAAAGCAGGAAACACAGCATTGGGCACCGTCTCTTGCCCAGATATGCAGAGCATCTTGGTCAGCTTTGAGCGAACTACCACCCGTGCTTTTGGATTATGCCGCTAAAGGCGCTGTACCTGAAAAGACGTGGGTAGTTGTACTCTTCGAAGCATCTTGGACGGCATCGGTCAGCCATATTAAAGAAGTCCTGTCTAGATGCGAGGTGCAGTACCCGAGACTGTCCCCTCTAGTAAATGGCGCATGGTCAGAACCTCCGGGCTCGAAACATCACCGCTGTCTATCCGAGTATTGTCAATATGCCCAATGCCTCTTTCCGGATTCGAATTCCAATATCTTCGAACTAGTTGCAAGGGGTGGAAACTGTGTCTCGGCGGCATGTCGGTCATGAACCCCTTCTAGGAATGTCGGAGCAGCGGTAGCAAAGCGACCACTTTCCGTCGACCCTTGTGAGATCCTCAAGCTTTGATGGATATCACAGCTCGAGGTCCACGCCGGGTGTTCCGGCGAGAGCAAGCCCGTGCCAGCGCGGTTTGTTTCTAAGGAGTGGCAGATAGCCTGAGAATACCTACTAGCAGTGGTTAATGGTTCGACAGATGCGTGACTCTCGCGTCCTCCGAATCTTTGAACTCGTTCTTCAACGCTCGATCTGTGCTTCATCGCAGCATCAAGGGATATCTTTGAGTTGTTCGGGACACGCCTTGCTGCAGCCTGAGCTGCAGCTGCAGATAACGCCGCAGCACGCGCAGGGATATCGTTGTCTGCTTCCTTTGGCTGGCTATTCGAGTTGAAACAGAGATCTTGACTGTCACGGCATGATCCGAATGAGACTACATTAAGCGTCGGAGACTCCACACTAGTATCTTTCTGTCTGTAAAGCCGATTGGTACTGGATGTCTGAGATACTCTGCGAACAGTAGCATGCGTCGTGTTAGATTCCGTCTTACTCATCTTCCTCGGTAGTTGATATCCGCTTGAGTGGTGTGAGTCGCTGGAGGCTTGCGAAGAAGGTTTACTTTTGTTGGTACGATTCCATCTGAGATCCAAGACTGAGATTGGTAGCCGACTGCCTGTCTGTCTGTGCCGTGACGTACAAGGATTTGCAGATTGGGAGGCGTGAGAATGATCTCTCGAGGATGTCGTTAGGTGGAAGTTCATGTCATTTTGATCGCCTGCATTCGATGGGTCCATCAATTGTTGGTCGCAAGCTCTGGCGATGGCGTCAGAGTTTGTAGGAGACGTTGGTAGCAGATTAAAAGTCCTATCATCACCAGCAAAGAAAGAGAAGGGGCGAGCTTCTTGCTCAAATTCGGTGTCGGCAGTGAGATCGTTCTCAACTCGTGATTGCGCCACATGCGAAGGTTGCAAAGTCCAGGCCATTGCTGTACCTTCGCAACTTTTGTGATCAAGTCCCAGGCTTGAACGAGGGTCCTGAGCTCTCTCAAACTTAGCCCACCGAATACCAGCGCTACGAAAGGCTTTTTCGGGGGGGTTGTCATGAATTTGAGCACTGAAAAACTCAGCTACTTGCGACTTGACACGCTCCATGTCTTTACCACTGCGTTGGGAGATGGCCATCGCAAGCTGGTCGATTGCAAGCTGATCAGTGGATATAGCTTGATTATTGGATGACTTCGTCGATGCGTCGATTGCAACTTCTTCAACTCCCAAAAATTCTGCGGAATCTTCCCAGGTGCCAACGGCAGTGTCAGGCCAATTGTGTTCCGACTCAGCAGCAAGTGCACGCAGGACATGTTGGCAACCGAATGTTCGAGGCAGTGTCTTGTGCTGTTGCTTCTTGGTGCAGATCACGTTCTTGGCCAGCTTCGCAAAGGCTTTAGGAGTTGCGGTCCTGGCAGCTGGGGGGGGTTCCAACTCGAAAGTCAGCCGACGGGTGTTTGACGCGGTCGAACTTCCTAGACATCTCGCGATCAGTCTTGCTCGGTGACTCGCAAAGTGTGTCAAGCACAAGAGGTTGGCCATCGTAAGAAGGCGCGATTGCTCGATCTTGGCTGTCCTCTTCCTGAGACGTCCAGCCAGATGATGAAACGTTGTCGGATGACTTCGAAGCATTTGTAGAAGGATCTCGAAAAGCAGATAATTCTGGTGAGAAGCGAGATTGAGACCTGAGTACTTGGGTTTTGAGAAATTGAAGTTCGTCCGTAGCATTTGCCAAAGCGCTGATGATTCTCATGATATCGATGTTGTGGTTTAGAGGAATTGGCTCGTACGGGTGCAATTGGATTTGAGACATGACAGTCTGAGCTAATTCAGTGACGTCTGGCGGTTGATACGGCGCCAGGGACCGGTCTTCGAACCACATATCGGTTGCGAAGGGGACAGAATTTTGTATTAATGAGGTGACGTTTTTATTTGTGCCATTGGAGAGCACGTTTGCCAGTCGGTCCTTTGCACGTTGCGTAGATTGACGATAAGACCAGGCTGTGCGCCCCTGTCTACTGGGCGAGCTTGTCGGATCAGCATCACGGCCATGATTGGAACGACGCAAGAATTCAGTGTCAATAAGCGTCTGCGTCTCATCAGATCGCGTGCGGAATGGTACCTTCATAGCGAAAAAGATGTGAGGACGAAGCGGTCGCCGCGGCGACCTCTGGGTCAGAGATTATTGTCGTCTCGTTGGCTGCGGATTCACTTGATTGACTTGAACAGGAAAGCTGTTTTCGGATAGCGAAAGAAGTTTCACGACCGATCGTGTGAATGCAGGGATGGATCAGAATTGGGGGCGTGGCATTCCGTCCTACAGCTTGAGCGCACAAACAAGCCTTGGGAGAGACAAATCTGGAAGGTGAGCAAGAGAGAAGTGGGACCTACCTCTACCTAGGCAAGCACAACCAAGCACTGTCCAAACAAAGTTGCAAAGCGTAAGGTCCATTTCACAACGACATTCGAAGCTCAGAAGGGCATACCCGGAACCAGTTCCGTTGACCCACCTGTCTAGGTACAATCCTGGTCATGCATCGGATGCTTCATAGTAGCTGCTATTCTTACAGTGTATCATTGTCAAGAGATACGCACCTGCTCATAATATCATTATGGCGCAGCTTAGGCTCGCGCTCCCACGCCGCTATCTCTAAGCCGCCCAGACATCTTTGCCGACGCCCTCCATCCAGGTTCCTAATTGATTGACGCTGGAGTCCCACTCCCTAAGACGGGTACGCATCCCTTCAATCTGCTTCAAGTCCAGTACTTTTGGTTGCACCCAGTTGATGTTTGCTATCTGTGCCACTTGATCAATGGTCCCACGAACCAGCCCCAGGCTCAATGCTTTCATTATGAGGTGTTCGATATCGTTAACGGGCACTTTGGTCTCGTCTTGGATGGTGGTAAAGTGCATGCTCCTGTCATGTGGCGGACGGCGGAAGACAGCTTCAGTCAATGCGGCGAGAGCAATCTTCTGTGACAGGAATTGCTCATGCTCCTTCAGAATTTGCAGTTTTGCAATGTTGCCAGAAAGCTTGTGGTAAGCTTGTAGGTCGCCACGATTGAACGCGAATAAAAGTTCGCGCAGCCAAGCGTATTTGGTGTCTTTCAAAGAATCCAGAATGGGATGCATCAGCAGCTCGCCGAAATTGTAGATGGTTTCAGAGACTAATGCAGCAATGCTCAGGTCGTACGCTCGTCTCTGACGCTCTTCTAGAGGGAGGTCCGCGATATCGATGCATGCTAAGTACAAGAGAGCGTTTTTGTAGAATGCTGCAAAATCGTGTTTTGACTGCAACTGGTCAGCATCACGCATTATTTTTGTGCCATTCTCAGTAATTCTTGCCTGGAAGTAGTCACTGTTGACACGGTAGAAAGATGCATGGACGATCGTCTCCACAGAGTCGAAAGAGTCAAGTGTTGTCTCGGCCTGATCGAGGTCCTTACGCGAGCCCTCCGAATCTCCCAGCCTTAGCTTGACACTGGCGACTGCAACTTGCGCATACACGTGAGCGTCAGCAGAAGCAGGCTTGTCCACTTGCTTCTGGAGGCTTTGTAGGAAACTCAAGCGTTCCTTGTCACCTATTCATGTACCGTCAGCTCCGGCTTATCACTCTGAATTTTGTTTTTTTCTTGTCTTTGAAGACTTACTGGAGCATTGTGCAGCTGCACTCAGCCCTAATGTCACAAGCTTCAACTGATTGATCTTCTCTGCAAACGTCTTGATAAACTTTGTGAAGAGAGGTAGTCTCAAGGGGCCAGATTTTGGGTCATTGAAGAAGTCGATCAGCTCGTCGGTCAGCTGATGCCAGAGTTTGCGCTCGAAGTTCTCCTCGAAAGATAAGAATGCGGGCTGGAGCTCGTCTGGGGCTTCTGAGCGCTGATCAGCCAGAAAGTCGAGGACCTGCTCTGTGTTGTCCATTGTGTTCGATTCGGCGGGATACTACAACGTGCGGGGGAGGGAGGCGTTGAAATTGACCTGCGTCGGGGAGCGGAAGCAGGGCTGGTGCAAGGGATTGAATTGATCTGTGGCGGGTAGTTGGGTAGGTATATAGATGGTGAGAGGCGTGACGCTTCGGGCTGAGTAAGCTGTTGGAGATGAGGACATTCATCTCACGTCTTATCACGTGACCATGTCGGTTACGTAAGTTTCCTAAATAGGCTTAGCGTACCTCCTATAGTATCTTTATCTTCTCTATTATACTTACTCCTTTAGTTAATTAGATATATATATATATATATATATATATATATATATATATATATATATATATGTTAGGTAGTATAAGTATACTAATAGAAACACGAATACTATAGGTAGGCTTAAGAGGGGGTTCTATTAAGGCTACTTTACCCTTCGAGCCTATATATAGGATTCAGAGATAATCTACTATATTACAATTAATTATTAGAGACATACTTATTATAAGATAGAGAGGCGCGGTGTACCTACGTACCTCTAGTATACTACCGGTACTACGTTGATCCGCCCTAAGGTCCGGGTATATGTAGGAGGAGAGGACAGAGTATCCCTCTCTCCTCCTTAAGTGATAGTTCTATTACTAATCTACCACCTCTACACCACGCCCCCTTTCTCTCCACCTTACAGCGCCGGAGGTGCGCAGGTACACCGCACCTCTCCATCTTACAATAGGTTAAATAAAGAATCTACCTAGATAGAATTTTAATTACTTTTATTAGTCTATCGGACTAGTAATAATTGATAAGATATAATTATAGATTATATAGATTACGAAAAGGATAGTAAATATAATATTTAGGTAGTCATATTCCCTATCTAAGAATGGGTAATAAGGAAGGTATATTTAGATAAGAAGAGTAAGTAGAATAAGTAGAGGCGATAAGTAGGTAAATAGGCTAATTACTTAGATAGCCTATATATATACCCCCTAGTCCGTCGAGCAGGCTTTCCCTAAGATAGACCATTCAGTACAGAATCAAGAGCGCGACCACCCTCATCATTCTCAACGCGACAAGACCGGCCTCATTGTGGACCAGATCATCGTCATGCATATGTGAAGACTTCAAAGGTAGTGACACGAATGAAGTTTTGATATTGCCAATCCTTACAGCTCGCGGTAAAACCGATTCAGAGGATGGATTCCTGATACTGCTTGCTTTATCCTAGCACCTTTGAACACTACAAAGCTTCTGGGCGATCAAAGAGCCTGATCTCTCCATTTTCATGGGATCAAGTGAAGGCCAACGCAAGCCCATTGTCCAGCAGTCAGCTTAGGGCACGTCTTTCCCCCACCGTTGAGGGCAATGAATTCCTCCTCAGTGAAGTACTCATCGTATCCCTCGACAATACTCTTGCAGGTGTCGGTGGCCCGGAGCTTGTAGAATTCGAAGCACCTCGGATTAGCACCAGGGAGACGCGGCTGCGGGAAGTGCGGGTCCACAGAGACACAGTAGTCATACCCCATCTCCAGGCGCTTGCAGTCCTTTCCCACAGACGGGTTCTGTGACTAGTTAGTCGTCTCTCGCACTTTGCAGATTCTCCGTAGAGTATGTTGCTGAGGGAAAGAGGATGAATGACTGACTAGCTTGATAAAGTCCTGAACCTTGATGCCGTAGTATTTCTCGTATTGCTCGCATCCGCCGTCTAATGGCAATTAGAGGTGTCGTTACAGATAGTGGGAAGTTGAAGGGATGTCTACCTTCATGACCGACAGCATACGTGCACGTCCTCGTCGGAAAATCAGAATTCTTCAGGTCAGGCAGAGACCTGCCGTCTCTGAAAAGAGTGACGTCGGAGAAGCCGGCGGTGACAAAGGCACTCAGGCCGAGAAGGACAGCGGATCCGTACATCATTTTGGCGAATACACTAGGCAGATACTGAGCTGGTGGAGTCTCGAAGTCATGTCCACGAATATGAGTACATGCATTTATAGAGACCACGTTGAGGCTCTGAGGTGTTTGTGACTGTACGGGCGTAGATACACATTTTTCAAACAACCCTGGCACTGTGATGGACTGTGAAGCTACTATGTCTCAAGACACTGGAACAGTCGGGATTTGAATTTCACATCAAATCGTTTTGTAGGTCCACAGGTGTGAAGATTGGCAGGCGATACGTTTTCAACGTGGCAAACTCTAGTGTATCTGTGGGCGCTAATATTTTCGAGGCTCGAATTCGACGCATTCATACTATAAGTTGAAGGTCATATGGGTATACTGAAGCTTTTTGAAGTCGTACTGGCGTATACAAAATGTCAGTACCCCAGAAATGGGTATGGTCAAGTGCGGACAGGTCATTCAATGCGACAGGGATAACCCGGGTGGTCAAGACCGGATCGACGATTTGCGGACACATTCAACACGCTAACCTGTGAAGGATGTGAAGGTATGCTGCTGGTCTTGTGTTTCATGTGCTGGGCCGCAGCATTGCATCGCGATGAGGTGCAGTGCTCGTATTCAACTCCTCATGAGTGAACACATTGTACACGAGTCGGAAAACGATGAGACTACACAGTTTTTGAGGCTTTTTATGGCCGCTTTTCCGGACTCCATTACGCCTGTAGAGTTGAATTGAGCTGTATCGTTTACGCTGTTGTGGGTGTGAACCAAGAAGCTTCGCGCCCTCACATGGAGAGTGGTAGGCGCCTCCGGCATGGGTCTGAGGCTCGTATGCCGAGTGACCAATGCCTTTCACCTCCACAAGATTGCGGATTCGTGCTGTGCTGTAAAAGCAACTTGTGGTTGACAGTGTGCTGGCTAGCTTCATGAAGGTGGTCGGAAGAGTGGAAAAGGCCAAGCAGACCCCAATGACACGCCGATCGTCAGATACTTCCGCACCTCAGCTGCACAGCCTCAACACTCACGAGAGTCACCCAACACACTCTTTGGGCTTTGAACAGCAGGAGGCGTATGGAATGGTTTTTACGAAAACCCCTCTTCTACATAGACATCACTTGAGGCAAAGCTAATCGCTCTTCGCAAATAGGCAGCTCTAAATGTCGTCACTTCAAGGTCTCGACTGCAACCCAATGTTGCTCGCGGTTACATGAGGCAGTGCAATGTTAGCTGCCCGCGAATCGTAAAGCTAGTCCCAAGAGAGCGATTGAGTATTACGCATTCGGTAAGTTGCAGAGGGTCGAAGAAGATCTTGTGGGGAAGCTTCCCGTGTTAGAGAACATCCCGCAGGCAAGACGCAAAGGACTGGTGGCAGTGTCATGCAATTCTCTTGTATAAATACCGTTCCTAGGTACGTTCACAGTGTGGACATGTCAACAGACTGCACGCATAATCTCTTTAACAATCTCAAATCTCACAACGGGATTGAACGACATTGCTACGCCTATCAACTCGGGCGAAGCCGTCTACATACCTAACAAAGCATTTGCTTCACATCGCACAAGCCGACAACATGCATGACGGATACTTCAACGGGTTCCTCATCGCGGTCATTGTGGGGCCAGTCGTCGGCGCTATCGTCGTGGCTGCCATTATCACGCTGACAATCGTCCTCTGCAATCGTCACCGGACCAAGAAGCTAGAGAGAGAGCAAACACTACAAATGATCAAGGCACGCACCGAGATGCCCCTTGAGTCTGGGGTCACGCAATGAAGACAGGCGTCGTCGCTGGAAGCCAAGCTGGGCGATCCGCTCAGTCATTGCCGCCGAGGCGTATGGAAGGTGTGAGCCGTGATGAGAGAAGGGGTGGTGATACATTCGCTCGATCAGGGCTGAAGGAGAAACAGTGATATGTCTTCGAGCCAGGAGATACCGTACATGATGTAGCCAATAATGTCTAATGCTCAATAAAGCCTGATGAATGCCATATGATTCTTTTGCTTGTCTTGTTTCGTGGCAGTTGCCTTCTTTTAGTCAAATTAAGGGAGGCTCATACAGCTGTTGATTCCGCACGATGCAAGAGAGAAGGCTGCAGGCAGAGTTTGAGCGTTCTACAGCATCTCGAGAAGCACATGGGCGGGCAGTGCGGGAGCGTCCGAAAGTTGATGCCGTCCTGCTTGAGCAGTCTCTGGCAACGTGGCACCGCGGACCCTGATCATGACCCTTGAAGCGACGACTCTTGGCCCACTTCCTGCCATTGACCATGACCAGAGCAGTAGATGTGCAGCAACTAGTATCTTTCACAGCTCTGACCTACTCCTTGATCGCGTTTTGGCGCAGTCTCTCTAGTGCCAGCAGAGATGCAGTTCATGCATTGCTACTCAGCCTCATCTCCAACGCCTGCTGCGGCCCCTCAGTTGCGCCAATAGCGTGGCAGACTCTGGCACCATATTGCTCCCTGTCTGCTCCATCCGCTCTCCCTTGTTCGCGCATACACTGATTCCGAAGCTGCTCTTAGATTCTCCATCCCTGAATCACGTCCTTTGACCAGATCATCGTGTACATATCTACCAATCACCGTCGGACCCCGATCTCCAGCCTCGGACTGTGCCCCGCATTGACTTCGCAAACACTCCTCCGCGTCGCACCACCCGCAGGTACCGCGCACCGCATACGCAGTCCATCCCCAAGACTTTGACTCTTGACCACAAACACCTCATATTCAGTACACATTGCGTTGACCTCATCCATCTCCGCGTCTGCCATCTACACAGCCAGCAGGCGCACCCCCCACCCTCTGCTCCCGCAATGGCCTCGCAACCGCCAGCCCCCTCAGTGCAACCATGTCGCTACAAGACAGGCAAAACCCTCGGCGCAGGCTCATACTCTGTTGTAAAAGAATGTGTGCACATTGACACCGGCCGCTATTACGCGGCCAAGGTCATCAACAAGCGACTCATGGCGGGTCGCGAGCACATGGTCCGCAACGAGATTGCGGTCCTGAAGCGCGTCAGCATGGGGCACCAGAACATCCTGACGCTGGTAGACTACTTTGAGACGATGAACAATTGTACGTTGCTCTTCCCCCGCCTAACCCATCCTGCGCACATCATCCCGCTTCGTCTCGTGCCCAGTCCAATGCGACATCACCAACCAAAGACCTGACAATTCCACTAACACCGTTTCGCGGCCAGTATATCTCGTCACAGATCTCGCGCTAGGCGGAGAGCTATTCGACCGCATCTGCCGTAAAGGCAACTATTTTGAATCCGATGCGGCAGAGCTCGTGCGCGCCACACTCTCTGCCGTCGCATACCTTCATGATCACGGCATCGTGCATCGCGACCTCAAGCCAGAGAACCTGCTCTTCCGCACGCCCGAGGACAATGCAGACTTGCTGATTGCTGATTTTGGACTGAGTCGCATTATGGATGAGGAGCAGTTTCATGTGCTGACTACGACATGTGGGACACCTGGGTACATGGCGCCTGAGATTTTCAAGAAGAGCGGGCATGGGAAGCCAGTGTACGTTAGGGCCTTTCCCCCCTTTCTCATTCTTGTTTCTTCGTTTTCCCCTTTCGTGAGCGACGACCTCAGTCCTAGCCAACAGAGGAAGCAATCAAGCAAGCGCCCCCACCAGCGCAACTACAACTCCCCAAAGTCCCCCCGGAAGAGAAAAAAAAACTAACACAGAAGTTCAACAGAGACATATATGGGCCATTGGCGTAATAACCTACTTCCTCCTCTGCGGCTACACCCCCTTCGACCGCGACAGCAATCTAGAAGAAATGCAAGCAATCCTCATAGCAGACTACTCCTTCACGCCCCTCGAATACTGGCGCCACGTCTCCGACCCCGCGCGAACATTTATCCAGCGCTGCCTGACCATCGATCCCGTAAGTCGCATGACAGCCCACCAGGCGCTCTCGCATCCCTGGATCACAGGCGAAGGCACAATCGACGCCAGCGGCGCGACGCAAAAAACGGGGCCAGGCGGATTTGCTACCTACAGTCAAGAAGAACTTCAACGCGAGAAGGACACTGCATGCTGCTATTGATACCGTGCGCGCGATTAATCAGCTCAGGGCTAGCGGGGCCGCTGCTGCGGCTGCTGCTGCGCCCAAAGGGAATGCACAGGGGCTGATGCCGCAGAGTGAGACGGGGGAGGGGGTGGGCAGGCTGGAGAGGGCGGGGGATGGGAATGTGGGGTTGGAGAGGGATGCAGATGGCGATGTGGGCATGTTGAGTGTTGATCCGCGCGGGAATGCGCGGGGACAGACGGAGGAGCAGATTAAGGAGCAGGAGAGGAGGATACGTGAGACGCAGAGGGGCTTGTGGAGTCAGGCACGGTGAATTGACGCTTGCTATTGCTTTTATTTTTTGCTTTTTCCGAGACTGGAGGTTTAGAGGTGTTCTTTTTCGTTTTCCTTTTTTTTTTCTTTTTAGTTTTTTTTGGTTTTGTGTGTTCTTTCGTTTTCTAGTGCTAAATTTGAGCTGTAGGTGGGCTTTGGATTGAGTATTGGCGAGGGCTAATTTACTTTTACTGTTGCGCACGGTCATTCACATCAGTGAAGGTAATTAGAGGAGGGCCGGACGGGAGGAGAGAGCTCGTCGACTCTAGTCGCATGAGGTTGCTTGGAAATCGTTGATATTGAGAGCACTAGGTGAGAAGTTGAAAGGTCTGGAGGAAGATGCTGTACGGCGGGTACTGCACTGCACTGAATTGTACTGAATTGTACTGGTTGCAGTGTATGGGGATAGGTAAAGTTGGGTAGCTAATCTGCGGTCTTGGTATACAATTGTCTACGCTAGGTAGGTATGTAGGAAGGTGAGGTACCTTATCGTGCTTAGGTATCTACCTAAAGGTACCTACAAGTATGTGAGGACCCATGTAGGTATGTAGGTACCTTAAGCATGCCAAGTGCCTTGAGTCAGGAAAGTATCTAATGGCCTACAGTTCTCCGTTGCCGGGGCATGTGCACCATCTTAAAGACCGTGGCAATGTCCTTCGTATAAGAGACAACATCAGACCCTCACTCCCATCCCAAGTCCTACGACAGATCCATCTCCGAGGCAGACTTGCGCTTCTTCTTGTCCTTTTTGTCCTTTTTCTTCTCCTTTTTGTCCTTTTGCTTTTTCTGGCCGTGATCCTGATCCTGTGCCTGGCCCTGTGCGTGCTTCTCGCCGTCAGCGCCAGCGTCAGTGTGCTCGCGGACATTGGCGTGTTTCTTGTTTTTCTTCTTCTTCTGCTTCTCCATGACAGGCTCAGTGAGTTCGGCGTCAGCCTGTCCATTACCCATTTCGACATCGCTGTCCTGGGGCACAGCGCCATTCGAAAGTGCACCATTCACCTTCTTCGCGCCGGTCTTTGATTTCGTTTTCGTTTTCGACTTGGCTGATCCGGCTGCAGCACCAGCACCAGCACCAGTTTGCGTCTGGACTTGCGGCCGCACCTTCTCATCCTCGAATCCCAAGGGCCAGAATCTCGTCCGTAGTCCCGTGAGTTGCGGCACAATGGGTCGGACGGCATGCACGTTTACAGGTGTATCCACTGCGTCGCCCTGACTTGCTTGTGCCCTCTGCGCTTGTTTCAGGCGCTCAGGAACATGCACTTGTTTCTGCAGTCGAAGATGCCTGGTCGTTATACCCTGCGCAGCGACTTGCGTGTAATCTATGCCGTCGACTTTGGTCGTGGGTATGAGCACGGCCGATGGTTTCGCTTCATTTGACGCAGTCAGCGTGTAGAATGACCCCTCGTGATTGATAATCTGTTTTGACGTCGAGCTCGAGGTTGTGGCTGAGGTCGCATCTGCCGCAGGAATAGGAAGGCTGGAGAGCGCGGAAACGGGCACGTCTGAGGGCGCGCTGAAGATCCAGATTTCCTTGCGGGTGTTGGCCAGCGACGAGGGTGAGAAGAGTGAGGTTACTTGCGCGTTTGGGTCTAGCTTCTTCATTCGTGCGAAGCCTTGGGGTGGGGTGTATTCTGATCTTGAGAGTTCGACGTCGAGAATCGTGCTTGGACTGGTGTATGTTAGCTTTTGGTGCAGAAGATGAAACTACGGGAGTTGTGAGAGGTGGGGAGGAACTTACGCTGCTGGCTGGCTGGTGGATGTTGGGTTCACGGGCTTGGGATGAGCGTCCTCGTCATCTTCGTCGTCGTCGTCCCCGCTAGATCCATCTGCAGCTTCATCTTCATTATCGTCGCTGTCGTCATCATCGTCCTCGTCCTCATCGGACTCTTCCTCAGAACTGTTCGCGTCCTCGTTCACAGCAGCCTTTGCAGTTTCCGTCTCCATTTCGGCTTCGCTTGAGCTCTCAGCTTCAGAGCTAGACTCTGAGCTAGACTCGGCGTCCGACTCAGAGTCAGACTCAGAGTCAGATACATCCGTCTTGCCAGCAGATTGGACGTCATTCGTCTTTGCACCATTTGTCTTCGTCGCAGTTTTGGCTTGGGCTGTCGGTGCTTTGACCTCTGCCTCCTCTGAGCTGCTAGCACTGCTGCTAGCCTCGCTGCCATCGCTGCTGCTCTGAGCTTTCTTCTCGACGAGCTTCAGCTTCTTGCTAGGTTTTTGCTTAGCGTCCTTTTCTGCTTTCCTCTTGAGAGCGGTCGTAGCAGCTGCCTTGTCCGTGCCGTTTGCATTTCTGTTGACTTTCTTGTCCTTTTTACTCGCCCTGTCCTTCTTCCTGGCGTCTGTGACATCTTTGCTCTTTTTCTCTTGTTTCGCGTCCTGGCTCTTTTTCGTCTTCAATGGCGCTACCTGCTCTCCAGAGGACGAAGCAGAGTCATCTTCCATATCGCTCAGACTAACATTTTCCTGGCTGAGCCAGTGCTTAGATGTGCCCTTCCCTTTGGGCGTAGGCTTAGAGCCTGTTTTGGGCATCTTTGCTCTTCTAGGTTCGCGGTCCGATTTTCAGTCTTGCCTTCCAGTCCGAGCTAGGCTGTGGATCTCGGTGACTTATGTCGGTCGTCAGCTTCGCCGTATGTCGCGTCGAGGCTTGTGCGCAATATGAAGGGTGTAGTGTATAACGTCGACAGATCAAGGCCACGTCCTCGGTGGCCGAGACAGGATGTGTTCGGATGTGGGCGAATGCGGGGGATATCGCGTGGCACGTTGTTCGTTACCGCCGCGCTTCAACGACCGTACAAAGAGGAGAGACGAGTGCGTCGGAAGAGCAAACACGTTGACCAAGGGCTTATGTTCAGTCTTGCTCGGGGCTCCGTGCAACTCTCCTGATGCGGCTGCACAAGACAAAGATTTTCAGGTCGCAGGATGCGCGCAGGTAAAGGAATAGTACGCCAGATTATCCCCAGCTGGCGCAATAGGTATGCGTGATGCTCACGGACAGTGCGCCGCGTCGAACCTGTTCGTGTCTAAGAGCCGATGTGAGAGAGCAGGGCAGCGCAGAGAATTTGATGGGCTGCGGTGAAGATTGCAAGTCCAAGTGCAAGCTTAAGCAAGTGTGCCTACCTAGGTATGTAGGCAAGTAGGTATAAGGAAGTGCGTGCTAAGCTTCGAGGTCAATTGGAAACTTTTTTTCCTCGAACCTCGAAGTTCGGACGTTCGGGTAAACATTTTCTCGGGAACTAAGTCGGACTTTTGGTCGGATATTCCACGGCGTCGCATAATCTCTTGCAATCTCAAAGAAACACTCGTGGCTCCATAATGCTGATTGGCATGCCAGAACTATCTTCTCACGGCCGGAGGCTAGTGCCAAACCTTGGCTCAGGTTCGTTTGAGACTCTTTCATCTTTGATGATGTCGGGACGCCGGCAGCAAGGAGGAGCTCTGGCTGCCTTATAGTCTCTGTGGCTCATATCATAAAAAAGTCGAAACCGACTCAACAGCTTAAGAAATCAATAGTGCCCGGGATCTTTATTCGCACTTGACGAACCTCATAAGGCCAGTCTAGATGAGTCGCAATTGACACTCGCAGATGTCAGGTAGGAGGCGAGGCGAATTGCGAGAGGTGGTAAGGAAGACCTGTGTGTAGTGCGCGCAGTCAGCAGAACTGGCAGACGGCTACGACGCACTGAATTTGTTCACCACATTGTCCTTGTCAGGTGCTCCAGCATAAGCTTCACGTATAGACCGCACCCACCGAGAAAGCCTTAGTATTCTGACTGCTCAAAGCGACGCTGCAAATCTCGTGTCATCCGCTCGGTGCGGACAGCATGAAAACATGCCGCGTGCTCTCGTAGACTCTTGCGAGGTGCGAGCCAGATCTCTGGACCTGAATGACGGCCATCCGGGCCGGATACTGTCTCGGTCGGCTTTGATTTCACAGCAGCTTTGCGCCGGTAGAGACGATGCGACTGTGACCTCACAAATGATAATCATGTTCGCTCGCTGTCATGTTTCAATATGAAAGCTTCTGCTATCAATCGTAAGTTTTGAAATTGTCACGAAGATCCCATTCAATTTCATTCTTCCACTGTCAAAATTGATTCTCTAAATTCGAATTTGACTTTGATTATGCCGGCAGCGGTTTCATTGATAATAGTGTGGGCAAAGTGAAAGATCCGCCTGCATTCCAGGGTTTAGATGATGTACTCTAAACCGGCAATGGATCAAAGCAGCTCTCAAAAGTGGATATGCTTAAGAATTTCCTCTCGTGGGGAAATACATGCCTGGAATAGATAGCAGTCGAGAGGTAGCAGTCGAAATCCGAGATCGATTCACATTCGAAACGGCGTCGGAGACCACGGCAAATTTGGCAGACTCGCTACGATTCCATGGCACTCGTTGATTAGATGGGATATATCCAAGTTTTGTCGCTCATCGATTCTGAACCTGACATGTGCCACCAGCAATCTCGTTTGCAGCCGACGCGCTATCCGTAGGCAAGATCAAGAGTTGTAAGAGGCGACAGCTTGCTTGGAGATTGTAAGGACCAGTGCAGGCTTCGTATCAGGCGGCAGCACCGATATGCATTCGAGCCACCATGCGAGTGGCGGTGCTCTTCGACCATGGAACAGTGGCGCCGCCGTTTCCAAAGATGCACAGGTACGTGAGCTCCTGTCATTCGACGGTGGCCATTTGCGCCGGCCAGCCGCCTCATGCACGTCTCTGGGCCTAGAGATGGTGTCGACGTTTCCAGGCTCGCTCAAGCGAACTTGTCTGGGCTAGTCTGACTGCCGCGGCTCAAGACCCGTATATACGTCCTGGCGAGGCTGTCAGTCCGTGTTGCATAGCGGTCCCGTCGAGTCTGTAGGATGAATCGTACAGAAGGCTGACATCTCCATGTAGACTTGGTGGAATGCCTTTGATTGGATTCGGCAGCTGTCGCAATTCATTCCATACGACAGACGTGTCGTTACATCGCAGGCTCAATGCCGCATGCAGTGGCCCCTGAGGCGCTGTTGAGGCTCGTCCGGTCAAGCCTATTTCCCTGTTTTTTGGCGATCATGGCCAGTTTCACTAGCGGCAAGAAGGCTTTGGTTGCATCTGGGACCGCAGCTCTTGCAGGCCGAAATTCTGCCTCGGTCTTCAGCTCTAATTATTCATTTCACTGTGCATGGAGCGCAGGCGCCTATCAGCGTGGACACTCTTCTCCGAGATTCTGGTTTGGATACCTCGTTGGCGTTTTGGTCTTTGAAGTGTAAGCGATGGTTGATGGCAAGGAGGCCCTTGATCTGATCGCATAAGCGGTATAACTTGGTCAAGTACGAGCCATTGCTGTCCTGATATCCAAGCGTGGGCGCTTTAGGCGAAATTGTAGCTATCTCGACGGAGACTGAAGTGAAGGCAGAAGGTCCTTTGCTTTGAATTAGCGACTGCGCCAGTACACCTTTGAACCGCCCAGCCTGAGGTCTCTGGCTTGCTAGAGCTGGCCTTGAAATAGAGAAAAATGTGCAGAGAATACAATGTAAGCGACCTCTCATCCGACGAAGTTCTAGCTCAAGTTGTGGATCACACAGCTTATTCCAGAATGCTTCAGCTGTAGCTCAGGCTCTAGTGAGAGGCCTGTACCAAGTCGCCCGGAAGCACTGCTTGTAGAACGAAGTTCTATTCCCAAGCTAATCCATCGTTCTTCGAGATCGACTAGAGAAGAGCATTGTTATTGGGATGGTCATTGTGGGAGTAAGTGGAGGAGTGAGTGACCGTGGTATCGAACATTGCACCACCTCGTGCCGAGTGGAGAAGATTGAGAAGGCTGCCGTCCTTTCCGTCTGAAGTCCGGCCTGTACGAGGTACGCTCCTTCACAAAATCGGAGAGTGCACCACGCCTGCGAGTTGCGACATCGAAGTCCATGCATATTGACTGGATGTTGCGACCCAGAGCTCTTGCCCTTTGCGCAATGTCCAAGAGACTATGACAACATGCGTGCCGCATCTTTCACCTTGAACGTATTTTTCGACCCTACGGAGCAGTCTTCAACTCATACATTCCCAGGCCATCAGAGCTATGGGGGTCGCAAATACGCGGTAACTAGGTGTCGCACAGGTACGGGTATAGCGTGAGATCGGTCATCTAGATCAACATGTGACAATGCGTCAAAGGCTTGCATGTCCCTCGGACCCATTGTCACCGGTGAACGAGCCTTCTAGCCAAGGAGTTTGCACAACCTTACAGTGATCCATGGCTGTGGTGTGTGTGCTCGTATTGATTCCTAAGAGGTCGTGCGCGTCATCAAATTGTGATACTGGACGGTAGCACATCTAGACAGGCTGTGCAACTGTCTAGAGCGGAAAGGACTCTTGACGCCAATATCTTGTCATGCGTGGTTGTTGAGCAGCCCGATGGGAGGAAGGAGGGGGGGATACCCGATCAAGACCTTTTGTCCGGGCGAAATGGAAAGCCATCAGTGCGGCAGGCCACGTGCAGGCGCATCTCACTCGATTTTAACCTGAGAGAAAGAAAACGGTCCAGATTTGAGACGGGCTCCTCGTGTTGCTCTGGATCTAGCAGGCGCGTGGCATTGCAATTACTCATAATTGCTGCGTTGCGGAAATCAGGTGATACGACGGAAGCAGCCCTCTGAATCCGTCACTAGTCGATTGTTGATGAGGAAGGTAGCGTCACGATCAAATTTGCACAGGAAGATCCTGAAGCACAGGCGCTCGCGGCTTCGCTACTACCGCGGGACGGGGCAGCGTGGATCCGAGCAGAGACGTGAGTGGTAAGTTAGGTAGCAGAAGGGCGGCCATTGAGGCCGGTTTAGAGTTGAAACGTCCGTGTTTGCACCGCCAGAGGCACGCAAGCTGGTCTGTGGCATACGTGTGGCTCACGGCGACAAGCGGTGGCTCGCCATGCTGTGCGATCGGCCGTGGCCGCAATCTGAGCCGAGCAAAGCGAGTTTGGGGTCTGACAGCCCGGATGATCGGGCCCAGTAGTGAGAGAGTGGCTGGCTCGAGAGGTGGCTGCCGCAACGTCGTGCAAGGCTCACCAAAGCAGAACCGCCTCTCCTCAGCTTCAGCCGCACAAGCGAACCTTCGTCCGCGAGCCTGACAATGTGGCAGCCGCGTGGCCGTCGAGTGCCAGCTGGTCGACAACTGCTCGCAAGCTTGAGCAGCGCCTGGCGAACGCTTACGGCAGGCAGCGGTGGGCGCGGCAGGAGCCGCAGGCCTGGAACAGGAGCGCGGGTTGCATCGTTCATACTGAGAGCGTCCTCTGCCTGTTGCAAGCAGTCGTCCGGAGACATGCACGTCTACCTTACACAGGTCTGGTCAGAAGAGGAAAGCGCAGATTCCAATGGATGAGGTGCATCGCGATAGCTGAAACCATCGGTGGTCGGCTTGAAACACCCTTGAGCGGCATCTCCACCAGCGCTTGGCGGGAGCCTGAGGGTCTTGTGACGGCAGCACGAGATGTCGTCATGCTGCTGCTGCTGCTGCTGCTGCTGGCTGACCGACAGACAACACTCATGTAGGCACGAGGGGTCTGTCTCTGGAACAGCGGCGACGGTGACGGCAGGGCAGGGTGGCTTCATTGGCTGCTGGATTGGGTTTGTGACAGCCTCAGTCTGCCATGACCGCTCCCAGCTCAGCAATGGCTGTGATTCGAGCGAATCCTAAAATGGCCTCATGTCCGTTCCAGATTTACCTTGGGGAAACTCGAGTAATGGCAGCAGCAGCTTTCCCAAACAGCGGAGGCGAGATCGTCTGGCACTCGGGCCTCGCAATCTCCAGCATTGCACTGGGACACGTTTCGCTACTGTGGCGCAGGCCGTGGCAGATATCGATTTTGACTTTGCCCTTGTCGTCGTCACCGCGAGCCGGGGAAATGCAACTGCAAGCGGATCAGCCTTTGTGTCAAAGCAGCATGGGGAGGACGCGCGCAGTCTGCCTACCTACTGTTTGTATGCCACCTGCGTCTCCTCCTCCTCCTCGAGGCCGTCGAAGCCTCCGCTGCTACTTTGCATACCCCGCCCCGACCGACGGAGCGCATTGCATGCAAACCTCCGCGCTTTCTCGCTTCTTTGCCGAAAGCGTTGAAGATCGCCAAAGCCACGATGCCTCCGCTGTTGTGAAGCAATAGCTGGTCCGCAACGGCCTGCCGGTACTTAGGACACGTTGCACAGGATAAGTTAATTCATCAATAGCGCGACCGAAACGACCCTGCAAACATTGGAAAGCACTCTGTACTAAATTGCCTGAAATCTTTGGTCTGATCGGGATCGTTATCACGGATCCTCTTCCGCCTGCTGGCTTCGGCCACAATTATAATCTTCGTCAACCAGCGGACACGTAAGTTCCCTCAGCGACCACCGCCATTGCTCCCGTCGATCACCCACCATCCCACGGACCGGATTAATTATTCCATCACTGCCGAAGGAGAAAATACTGTAAAGAGAGAAGAAGGAGAAAAGCATTGAGAAGGATCATCATCGATGGTGCATTGTACATTCGTAAATCTCGTGAAAGCTTGTGACAGCGTGTTGGTGTGCGAAAATGGAAACAAAAGTCATCATTCTTCGTGGGACCAGGAGGGCAGCCTTGTATCCAGGTCGGCGCCCTCCTCCTGTAAATGTGAAACGTTGCACTGTCTGCTCATCGAGGACAGCGCGCGTTGCGCATGGGTATCATAAACAAAAGGGTCGTATCAATAGACAAATTAGGTCCCAAACGCCGGTCGCCCTCATGTCATACACCGACACCCAATGCAAGGGCGCCTAGCGGTGCAGACAGAAGGCGGCTGAAGATTATTCTGAAATGCGGCTCCAGGAGTAAGTCGTCTCTTTGGAAAAACGCCGGGAGCCACCTAGAGCCTAGCCTGGCGTGCCAGCAAGAATCAAAACTTTAATAATCTCGACGAGACTCAATATCTCAGTTTGAGCTTGTAGCGATCCGATGATGAGTCGTCGTCGTCGTTGGTAAAGGAAAGGGGGTTCTCGTCCGCGAGATCGAAATCGGCATGCATGTCTTGTCCTTCGGCCATCTCTGCCACCACCTCATCGTCAACGATTACGTGAAGCCCGTCGTTGGTGACCCGCACGACTTCGTCAACCGAGCTCGGTTTGATGCCACATTTGCTGGAAACAGAGCGGACGAATTCATCGCGGGAACGTTGGTGAAGGTAGACTGCTCGGTAGTATTCGTCCCTTGGCGTGCTACCATGCAAGCTTGCCTTGACATAGAAACACGCAATTGGCCTATCGCTTCGGGGCGGCGGAGGCTTGTAGTTTGAGTCAGCGTCGAGCACTTCGAGCCATTGCATCGACTCCCCACGACCGCTCTCTCGTATGCTCTTCACAGTCGTCACCCCTTCGGGTGGTGTTATCAAGTGCTGGGGATTTGATGGTCTTGCCATGAGATTCTCGGTGGGCGCGCGAGAGATTGGGGTGAGCTCATGCGTTGAAGCCTTTCTCGATGATTGCGGATTCAACGGAGTGGGCTGGCGAAAACTTGAGTCTCGCCTCAGGTTGGAAGGACCGGAAATGGTACTCGAAGTCGGCGACTGGTTACTAGATTGCGTGGTGTTCTGGGTGCCACTTCTTTGTAGGGTCGGTATGGGTCCAGTGAATGCATCAGAAACGTCAACTGGATAGAGGTCAGGGTCGTCCGCCTCCTCACCTCTCAAGAAGAAGAGACTGTAATCTTGCTGCGTAGCGAATTGCGCTTCCATGTTCCGCAGTTGAGTTCGCAATTCGCCTTCTGCCGGATTTTCGAAATCGTCGGACCCATCAGAGGACATTGACCAAGTTCGGCTATGTTTCAGCACCTTGTTCGGGCGAGTGCTCGCTTCTGCGCTTCGTCGTCGCTTTCCATTATCCTTGACTTCATCCTCACCGAGCTGTTTCTGGAATTTTTCAATCTTCTTGGACAGATGCTGGCGATCATTTGCAAGCTTGCGTTCTGCGCCATGATCTCGAAACAGCTTGATCTTGCAGAAAGATCGCTCAGGCGCAAGGTCGGCTTGAGTGCCAGGGGCTGCTGATACCATCTCTGTCTTCGACACTAGACGAACGGGTACGCCTTTCACGCCTTTGGAGTGGCTGAAGTCTGTAGACAGAAAATTGAACCGAAGCTGGATAGAGCATTCCGCTGCGCCCGTAGGAGTTGGCCACCAATTGAAAGTGAATCCGTCAAAGCTCTCCTTCTCGAGGGAGACATTTCCTCGCAGGGCACTGAGGGCTGACTGCTCCGGATGGACATACTCGACGGCCTGAAGGGTACCACCGCCGCGTGCATCATTCTCCTGGTGACCTCGACCTTCACGGAACAGTTGCCAGCAAGCAGCTGGACGCGCGCGTTGCTGCTCTTCATCGAAACAGACTCGAACGGAGGTCCGATATTGTACCATGCCAGCCATTCCAGTCATCGGCGGCTTCGCATCCGAAATGAAGATGGTGTAGGGCTGGCGTTTATTCAGGTAAGTCATCGGGATTTCCTCTTCGCTCCTCACCATTGCGGTGTGAGCGCGCAAAGTGAGATGCCATCGAAATCTGGTTTTTATTAGTCGCTGACAGTGTCGGCGTAAGTGGAGAGATCTTACTGCTGTTGCTGACGCTGAGCAAATGTGGAAGGCGTCGACGATCCTTGCTTCACAGCGGGGCCAGGTGGGTAGGGCAGCGAATGCCGAAAGTTTTGAAATGAATGATCGGAGACGATGGCTTGTTGCACATTGCTGTTGATGAGGGATTGTTGGGGGTCAAAATTTGCCTCGTTGCCGAAGCTCTGCGCCGACGGATAGTGCTGGTAGTTGGAGTAGGTGTGGCCAAGATCGAGGTTTGAGACTGGATGGCTACTCCCAAGTGTTTGCTGATAGGGGAAGAAGCCGTGGGTGGCAGAGAGTGGAGATGGGTCGTAGGAGGTGGAGGAGGTCAAGTCTCCACCAGAGGCAGTGGAGAAGACGTTTGCGGTGGAGAGGCCACTTGAGACAGTGTTGTAACCGCCTGGCGAAGGAGCGAAGCCACCACCAAACGTCGAATCCAGGTGATTGGGGTCAAGAAAGTGTGATGTCTCAAAGGCATCAAAGTCGGACAATTCGTAGGGCCTGGGAGACATGTCCTTGGCCTTGTTGCCGGGGCCGGCGGGCACACTGTAGGCGCGGGGGATGGTTAGCCAAGGCAGGGGCTTGCATGAATACATTCAAAAGGTAGTGGTGAGGTGGTCAAAAAGTGGGGAGAGGAGCAAAAGATGTCGACATACAGAGGATCTGGGGCAGTAGAAGAGGCAGGTCTGCTGGCGGATTGCGGAAGTGGAGGCCCGAGAGGGAAAGGCGTGACCGGCGAAGCGTTGGGGGATGGATCGCTCAGGTGAGCATAGTGATCTCTGAAGGCGCTGTACAGATGCTCTGGCGGTTTGCGATGATTCCTCCTGCGCGGAAATTAGTGAGATGGACAGGCGGTGGGCGGAAGGGACGCGTAGGAGCTTACCGACGGAACATTCTAATAGATGGTAGGGGGAGCCGTCAACGTGGACATGATCTGGAATTGCAAGGGATGGATGAATCTGACGGGCAGGATGGATTGAGGCAGCGGGCGGGGAGTGTAAAGGGAGTAGTTCCGCAAGCAAAGAAGAATTGCGGAGGTCGTGGGGAGCGTAGGAAGCGGGTGTAGCTGCTGCTGACTGGGGGCAGTAGGTAAGTAGCTAGCGCAGCAGGACAGGCTGGCCAGCAAATGTCGCCAAGGCGGTTGCGGTCTGATGCTGCAGGCGTAGAATTTGCAGAGGAGAATTCCAGAGTGAAGAAGCGGACGTTGCAAGCGCTCGGCAGTTAATAGAAGGGTTTATTAAGGGGAGAGCAGCAGTGGCAGTTGGCGAGCGAGCAATACTGAAGAGGAGCCCTAGCTTTATGAGCACAGCCACAGGCCCTTCAATCGCAGACAGGAGGGAGTCCCGGCTCGAGCTGCTAGCGACACCGCCGTGGCCTGCATCGAGCACGCCCCATCGATATTCCTCTTCTGGCCGTCGATTGGCCGTGTCGGTGTCCCTCGCGGCGCTTCTCCCCTCATTTCGCCCGGCTGTCTGAAGGGCCTCTGGAAAGGAGCCCTTCAATTTGGGCGTTTTCTGCTGCTAGTCGCCATGGACCTTGCTGATGATGGACCCGACGACGGCTCCGGGGCATGCCCTGGGACTGCTGCAACCGACCCTCGCCAGTGACGCAGGCAGAGATGGCAGACGGCCATCGGGCGCCCGTCGTCGTCAGGTGTGTCTCAATCGCAGCGCACCGGGCCCATGACGCGGCAGCACAGAGTGAGCTGGCAGGTGTGGCTCGACCGCGTGCTTTGACTCGTGTCAGAAGAAGCGTGCCATTCTGCATGCCATGTCCAGCGCCGGTACAGCGTGCATCAGTGCAACGAGTCGCTTCCGCGTCCACTCTGTCCGCGCTGCAGGGATCATCGAAGCACGCCAGCCCGCTCACGGACACGAGCTTCATTCGCCACACGATACGCCGGTACCCCATTGCGATCGTCTGTCAGACTGCCTCGCACAGCATGCTTTTGCGCCACACTGTGGCGACATGTTCGTCTCGCTCCCCCCCCCTTTTGCGCTTCGTATCATCAGTTGTCGTAAACGCTGCAGTCAGTCTGACCCCGCGCTGCGTGATCAACTCGCTCGACCTTCTCGTGCCTTCTGCGACTGATGCCACTCCCTGCATGTCCAGGGTACAGCCTCAGGAACCACTTGTCAAGAGGCTTCGGCTTGACGACAGCAACGCTGATCGGCGAGCAAATGCTATTCGCTAGACCGACTTTGATACCCTTGTTCGGCATCCCCGATCAGACCTTGCGTCAATCGTGAGAGCCTTCCGAGATAGCTCTCCTTACCGAAGAGCCTGAGTCTGTCTGTCTCGACAGGGCACCTGCTCAATATGCACGCACGCCCTCGCGCGCATGCGCTGCTGCTACTGCTGCTTACACCGACAAAATGCAGCTTTTTTGTGCGCGCAATAAACAAGCAGAACATGCCTAGAGAACCGTTTCAGCCTTGTCGGTATGGTGTCAGTAGTTCTGTCAGGCATCAACATTCTTCTGGCATGCTCGGCTAAAGCTCTCGAGACCCGCGGCCCGCAGGTTGCACTTGCGAATTCGCCTGCTTCCACCCTGCCATTGGTTCAATTACTCCTACGCCTTTATCTTCGTCAGAATGAATTCAATGGCCTAGACTGATTTTCACGTCGATCGGCGTTCCTCATATGCATAAGCTTCAAGTCCAGCACACTCAGAGTCAGTGTATAGTAAGATCGTCAGGTCTCTTGTGTGGCAGTGCGAACCCGAATACCATCATGATGTGCGGGGCCCTGGTGAGTTCTTTCTAAAGGTATGAACGCATTTCGGCTTCTCGTGCCCCTTTGGTCATTCACGCGGGCATTCACATGGTCGAAGGAACAACAAGACGCTCCGTTTTCCTGGGACGATTTCCCGAATCGGAAGGCTTTGACGTTACCTTCCGGTTTGGTTTGGTCGAATAATGCTTGTGCCATTATGAAAATGAAGGGGAGGAGACGATTCAGGGGAGAGCGTCTGGGGGTTTGACGCATGCTCTTTGCTAGTCGTGCTTGTCCGCGACGGCCGATGAGGCGAAACATGAGCCGCCAAAGGTCTTGGAGTACTGCCCGACTAGAGTGCAACCTCAGATGTAATTGGCTTGCTCCAGACCTCATCTGCAGTCAGCACGAGTCGCACCAGCCGCAAGAAGAGGAATGGAACGTGGTGGGTGCCGTTTCAATCTGGCCGCACGTGCGGCCGTGGTTGCCGCTTACGCCATGTCGGGGCTGGCGGCTGGCGGTCATATCGGTGATTGTATTCGACTGTCAAGTCGAGTCGCACGCTCTTGCCTGTAGCCTTGGTGATTCTGAGCAGTGCTATGATTCTTGATGAGCGTTGTATCGTCGAAAATGAGGTCAAGAACCAAGCAAATGCACCGATGACTCCATTGAGTCTCTGGAGACCTGGGCACTCTTGATATCCCACGACAATTCATTCCATCGCTTGGTTGAACCGTCGCCACTCGCTTGAATCTCGCGAGCTCGTTACAATTCGCCTTCTGGACTCATGCCTTGTGGAGTACCCGACGTCTGGGATGATGACGGTCGGACTTGGCTGACGATGAAAGCCGTAAGGTTGCTCAAGGCTTTGGGCTCAAGTCAGTGCTGCTCTGAGCCATGTCGACGCCTTGCGTTGATCCCTACAGCGAATCCATAGAACCAGGATAAATGCCACAAAGATGGTACGCGAATTCTGCGCTAGGTCTGTCCGACATCAAGTATGAGCAAAGGCGCTGGCGCACACAAGCCGTTAGGCACGGAGCGCAAGGGCGATTATTGGACATTATTTCTCAATATGCTAAGCTGGCAACTTGGTGCAACCCTGCAACTTACATCACGTGCTTTGCGGACGCTAGTCCCAAAGACGCGAACTCATCACGAACGCGACGCGCTCGCGCCTTGCCCCACCTCAGACCTCGTCATCGGATCTTCGCAATCTGGACTGGCCTCCAGAGTCCGGCCTTCTAAGGGGTGCAAGAACATATATGGATTACATGTAGGTACAAACAGTAGATACTGTAGGTATGGAGACTGGAACCAGACCTTCCTCCCAATGAGCCAAAGGTACCCAGCCAACCTTCGTGACACGGCAATGTAATTGGAGCAGCATTCGATCGTACTTTGGTCACTCACTTCACCATAAATTTAGCACGAGGGGCCGTTGACATTAGCTGCATGAAAGTAAATAGCTCGGGCTATGTTTGTATGTCATGTGTTGGGTACCTAGTGAATCTGACGCAACCCGTCACATGGACGAACAGGGCACTTTAAAAACGAGATGCGTTTGTCACGAGAAGAGGGATGGTCGGAATTTGCCATAGATGATGTGGAGGACAGTGTGAATCATATTCTCAAACTGTTAGGATGCGCTAGCCCGAGAGCCTGCAAGTGACAAGCACAAACTATAAAAACGAGACTCGCTCAAATCCGCAAAAGGCATCCGCCAGCACTAGTAGGATCGAGAAGACGCTAGGCGTCAAACAACCGGTTGGATAAACCCCTTGTACCACTGCCAATTGCCGTCAAGAAGCAAAAAGACTTTCATTAGAGGATAATCATGATCGTTAGTGTTAGTGCAGTTCAGACTGCAGTGCATCAAGGAGATGAAGGTGGGTGTCATAGCACAATGACTGGTATCTTGTGTGAGAGGGTGGATGTGTGCGACATCTACTAAGGAGAGGTGAGTTCGCCACCAAGCTCCATTCCTAGACCGTCATTGCGTAGAGCCGAACGCGGGGTTGAGGTGGGCTTTGGACTGTTCAGTGGAGGAGGCATGAGATTGTCAAAGTTTAGACGCCGTCGGGTTGACGCAGAAGGTGTCTTCATCTTTGGTGTCTTCGCTGTGCCTGGAGTCTTGTTCCACGACCCTTGTGCGGGGCTGGGTGTGACGTTGCAAAACTCGGCAAAATTGAAGCCAGAAGTGCCTGGTGTCATGGGCGCCCCCCAGAACATATTTGTACCGGGTGTATGCATCATAGAAGAGGGGAGCGGAGTGGTCTTTGCAGGTGGTGTGGATGGTGTTGCAGCGCTATCCATCCGGTCGACCCTCATTGCAGGCGATGGAGATGACGCCAGGTACAGCAAAAGATCAGCACCTTCTCTACCAGGGTGTTTTAGGTCCTCGTTGGGTGTTGCAGTGAGCTCTTGTGGGCGCAGATGTGCAGACCGTGAAAAGGATGGCGGAGGCGTGCGGGGCGGGGATGAGTTGAGCACAGGCTGTTCAAAGGCCTGGAAAGAATGGATCGGGATATCTTCTTCATCTTCTTCCGAGCCACTTGGACTGTCCTCATCTGCCACAGTAGAAGTCTCAGAGGAGTATGAGGCCCGCTCAGCCTCCACCAGTCGAGTATTGCGTCGAAATGTTGGGGATGATTCCGGTAACTGGTAGGACGACTTCCAAGTTGGGTTCAAGACGGGAGCTCGACCGGCACGAGGCGTAGCAGTCTGACGAAATCTGAGTCGGGTTGTAGGTAGCATAGGGGGGTCCATGCGATATCTTTTTGAAGTGTTGGGACCGGGCAAGTCGTCCGAGAAAATGGGAGCACTGAGGGGTGATGATGTGGGACCTCCGCTGGAGAACGGGCCGGAAACGTTGGAGGAAGTGTCTGAATAGAGATCGATCTGGGCAAGGTCACGCTTGCGTTTGAGTTCACGGTCGATTTCTGGCTCAAGGGAGTCGATGGTGCGGTGCTGCCAACCATGTTTGATCTTGATATTGGCAAGAGCTAGGCGATCTTGCAAGACTCGAGTCATCTGTGAAGAGTAATTGTGTTAGTACTGCCCTTGCTAACGCGAGTCTAAGGTTGCGCGAGTCGCAGTCTTACCTTTGAGACCCTCGCCCTGCGCAAGACCTTTTCGGCTACCTCTTCGCTGGAGGGACGAACCGGACCCGGACTGGACAACATTGGATCTATCATTGCTTCGCGGGGGAGAAGTTGGCAGGCCAAAGGAGAGAGGGAGTGGTGTAGCAGGGTGGATGGGGAGGCAGTGTAAGGGACAGAGTGTGCAGGCAGGTGGGTTGAAGTCGGCGGTTGAGGCCGGAGAAGGGCGCGGATTGCGAGGACGGGCACAAAGGGGCCCCGTTGGGTAGAGTGGAAGGAGAGGGCGCCACAGGCCTTTCAGAGAGCGTACATGCAGAGAAGACAATTCTCTCCTTGCAATCTGTCAGGGAGATTTTGCATGTGGTTCAATGACGGCGTGGACGGGCAGTGCTGCAAGGAGAAGCAAGACGGAAGTGGCTGGGTCTGAGATGAATACTGCACTTTGCACGACGCGGAAAGTCGCGTCAATGCTCCTCGATCTCGATCTGACTGGGGACTTCAGCCTGCCCGGTAACCTCGATGGCAACGACCACTTCAATTTTACGGCCTTCTGCGTGCCTTCTATGGCGGAGGTAGTGATTGCAGACAGGCTTTGCTCCGCGTCTCCTAGATAGTAATTTGTGCAATCATCCAACGCTCAGCACGCGCGAAGGTTTCGGAGTGCCACCGGTCACTGCGCTGCGGTGGCTATATTTAACATGCTCCCCCCGCCAGCTTCACTCCCATTTCCCTCGAATACTTCCCGGCATCATTGACGTGAGGACGACGCGCAGATGTACACTCAATATTTGAAGCACGGCGTCTTCTCAGACGATCTCTCGACAGGCTTCGCGCTCGAATCTGCTGCTATGCAGCAGCTGGCCTTGCTTGAGCGCCTCAGTGGACCTGTGGATCTCAGCCTCGAGAGATCGGACTGCTCGTATGCTTGCCTTGGAAAAGGTACTCAACAACATTCTTGGAGGGGACTAGTGATAGGCCAAGGTTCTGTAGCCATGCTGAGCACAGTCGTGTCCCCTCTACGACAGATTTCGATGCGAATCGCATACCTTGGAGTCTCAATGTTCCTTCTTGGGGAGGAATAGCGCACGGCTGGACTGGTTTCTCACGTCCCACACCGACGTTGTTTTGACATGTTCTCAGTCCTCTACTTAGTACCACATTGAACGATTGACGTAAAAACAGGCAGGACCATATTCCACCTCCTGTCCTTAGGGCTAGGAGAGAAGCTAATTGTGGAAATCACATGCAGCTCCACCTCGCGCTCGATGCATGTGGATCTGGACTGTCGTTCGCATCCCCTGCATCTCTTTCTTCTGTCCTGTAATCGCACTGATAGTAACATGTAGTAGTGACTACTAGCTTCTCTGGCGTCTTGGCTATCGCTGAGGCCGGCGTAATTCGTTTAGTGTTAGTCGATATCCTTCAACAGATGCGCTTAACCTCTCGTCTGTAAGGATGAAACTAGGTAGGTATCCAGGTAGGTGCCAATCCAAACGGAAAAGCCTTTGAATATGCCGTTCAACAAAATGAGGTCACTTTACGGGGCAGTCGCAAGTTGGACATGCGTGTGAACCGTGTTCTTTGCGCTTACCATGTGAGCGAAGATCTTCGTCTCTACGACATTGTGGGAGGCCGACACGGTGAACTCGAACGCCGCGCGAGGACAGAAGTATCTGAGAGGTAGCTTGAGGTCCGACTCAGAGGAGAGAGAGAGAGAGAGAGAGAGAGAGAGAGAGAGAGAGAGAGGAGAGGGGGGGGGGGGAGAGAGAGAGAGAGAGAGAGAGAGAGAGAGCGTAAACCAGCAATCGAGGGAGTCACAGTGATCAACGTCTCGTCACCAGGCATAGTCACTTCTGAATAGGGCTGGCACTCTGCCGGAATCGTGTTGGCCGCGAGATAGTGACACGAGTGCCAGCATGGTGAGGTAAGGTACCTACCTAAAGGTAGCGTGGGACCTCCTGCGTACTCAGCCCAGTCACTGGATCTTCGATCCACACAACTTGGCACCAGTGTGCATGGCCCATTCGATAGAACGTTTGCACATGTCTTGGTACTGCTTGCGCAGGCAGTAAATTGTTCGAGGAGATGCACATTGCAGTGGCCAGGCCTGGAGGTGGCTAGAAGAGTGAAAGCACCCGAGCTCGCATCATCGTGCCCGTGGCGCACGTCAAGCGGTAGGGCAGCGTGCTTCCCCTCTCCAAAGAGATGCATGAAATGCGTGTCTCACGTTTTCGAGGGTGTCATTCGTCAAGCTACGAGCCGTTGAGCACTTGGCGATGCGCTTTCGCAGCGCACAGTGCGGGTGATCAACGTGCAAAGAATGAAAAGGACAGGGCGCACCTCCACTTTCACGTCGCTCTTAGTCCGCGACCAGTGCACGGTCGACAGTCAAGCGGTTGTCAAGCAGGGCGTGAACTATGAAAGGGTCGAGGGTGATGCTCGGCGGGCGTGCAAGTGACCAGGACGCATCCAAACGGGCGGTCTTGGACGGACCCCGAACAAGGACCCTAGGTAATGGCGCACTCAGGCGGCAGCAGCGACGTGATGCTATTTGGAGGGGCGACGGATAGGCAGTGTTGTCACTTGAGGTGACCGCCAGCCGTGCCGGGAATTGGGCCGTAGGTATGGCCCTCATTCGCTGCGAGACGTAGCACGTGGGATAGATGTCATCCTCGTCGTCCCGGATGGGAGGGAAAAAGCCACGGACAGAGAGCCCTTGCTCACGAGAGAATCATGCGAGGAGCGCGTTGCGAGGCGTGGCTAGACCCAAGCATCTGCTCGAATAAGAGCGAGAGGAAGTCCCTTGCAGCGGCGACAAAGAAAAGGCGCGCGGCGAAATATCGATCACTTGCGCGAGGGCTGAGAGACGAGTGACATGGCGGTTGCTGGGTCGCCAGCGCAAACCCTCTGCAGGGCGGTCAACAGAAGTGAGCGTGCATATGAACGTGAGCGAGTGAAAAAAGCGTCTGCGCAGATGATCTTCAGGAATCGAGCGTCAGCCAGAGCTTGTGGTGGTGGAGCCCGCAGAGAAGGTAGAGGAGTGAGCTCGCGTATCTACACTCCTCCGCCCCGGCCTGCGTACCGTCGGCTGCCCTCCGCTGCGACAACGGGTCTGACTTCAACCCGTTCCTCTGCTCTTGCCAACCTTATCCATTCCACCCACTTCGCTTGTCGACGACCTTTGCATTTCTTTCCTTCTCGTCTTCACTGCATCTTGGTTCTCTCTTTCTCCAGTCGGACGGCTCGTTGCCTCCTAGCCGTTGCCATCGGCTGAAGCGTGGTCCCGTCTCCAACACCATCAACCTCCACTTCCACCACCGTGATAGCCGTCAGTGCCGCCCTCTGCCTCCCGTGTCGCATTCCCCGTCTGCCGTTAAAACATGGGCAAAGTCGTCTCTTGCTCTCGATTCTAGCCTGGCTCAGAGGGGCTGCCGTAACTTTGGCCAGCCTACTTTGACATGTCTCAATCCCCAAGAACCACATCGCCTCTCCAAGGCCGACTAACCCCACTCCCTGGGGCTGTGCAAACACTCAAGCAAGAGGAATCTCAGGGCCATACCCCGTCGCGTTCCAAGGCGCATCGTATGACCACTGCTGAAGTTAGGGAGGAGAATGTCCAACTACGCGAAGCTGCCGAGCGCCCCCTCAACGTTATCGTAGACTTAACGCTAGATGGCAAGATCCGCTGGACAAGCGCTAGTTGGCAAGATGTCGTAGGCACAAAGCCAGAGGATGTCCAGGGAAAACCCATAGCCGATCTAGTACTGGACAAGAAGAATATTTTTGCCGATGCCTCCAAAGCCTTACAGGCCGATGATGCTGGTAGTAAGGTAATCCGCTTCCAGATGGCTATGGGAAGACAATCCTTGTTGAAGCAGCACCCAGAAGTCCTGGATCCCGACTTTGACGATGCTCAAACTGAACTGTCAGCGGGTATTGTGGATCTCGAAGCACAAGGCATATTGGTCTATGATGCCACCGGTAAAGACAGCCACGTGAGTGATGATGCTACGAGATCTGGCGTCTGCGGATTCTTTACTGACTATTGTTAGACCATGTGGATGATGCGCCCTGCAGTTCAACGCGAGGTCACTATCGATCTTCCCGAGCTCCTTGTTGAATCGCTGGGAGTCGGCGCAGATATGCTCGCACAGTATCTTACCGCGCTCGCAGAGGCTGGCGCAAATGATCCCGCCAACCATCCGCCTCCGATGCCTGTTCTGTGCCGCATTTGTGAGCGACAGATCACTCCCTGGTGGTTCCCGAAGCATACCGAGCTGTGTCTCCAGGAGCACCAAGCTGAAGCGGAACTGCAGCTTGCACAAGAGCACTTGACTGAGCACCGCAATCACATAGTCAAGGTGCTGGACGCTTTGGAAGCGCAGCATCACTACAAGACTCAGGCTGCTGTCACCGAGGATGGCGCCCCTCCCACTCCCGAATATAAAGGGCAGCCTATTGGCCCGTCATCTCACAGCAGCTCAAGCACGTCCTCTGGTCGTGGATCTCCTGGCCGACCTCCATCGTCTGACAGAGTTGCTTCAGGAAGACCAACCATGGGAGGCCACTCGCGGAGTAGGTCATTCACGGTTCGCCGTCCCTTGGCCCGAATCGTAGAGCTCGTCCTGGATCTTTGCGATACTGCACTGGAGATCAACACACCGGCGCTTAAAGAAAACCGCAATGGTGACACTGAAGATTTTCGCACTCAGTCGCCGCAATCAGAGGGTCGCATTAACCAAGTTCAGCAATGGCAATCGCCAAGTGCTGGAGCACTAGAGAATGAAGCCGGGTTGGCAGCCCTCTGCGATGAGACATCTAAATTATGCAAGGCCAAGGTTGATGCAGTCCTACAGTTCCGACGTATACTCGAGTATTCGGAGAGGATCCGCAACGAATTCGCAAGTTTGGTCCAGGAATGCATCGATGCAGCACTCCAGAAAGCCTCGAGAATCGCCGCGGGCGATATCAGCAGCGACGAGCTCAGCGATGACGACTCATCCACTTCCAGAGAGGCCATCGAGGGGCAAGCAGAAGGAGAAGGAGAAGAAGAAGAAGAAGCAGTCGCTATCGACGATGAACCCACACCCCAAGTTGAGCGTGTGCAGGAGGACCGCTTCTCACCGGGGTCCATCGAGAGACCTTCATCTTTGGCGATGGCCTTGCGAGAAGCTGAGACAGGCCGCTCGCCATCAGAAAGCCCACACAGACGCATGTCATCGGCTGCCATGTCCTCCACAATGTCCACAAGATCTAGTAGCCCTCGAGGATGTCCGACCCCAAAGTCAAGCTCGCTAAATCCCATCACATACGAGTCAAGAACGTCTACTCAGATCGATACAGACATGGCAAATGACAGTGACAGCAGCATGCGCTCCTCTGTTCGCTCCAGACCCAGGGCTGGCTCACCAGCATCTGAACTCGGACCACCAAAAGGAACATCACGCGAAAGGAAGCGGACAAGCTTGGTGCTTCCACGAGCGATCTCTTCCTCGCGTCATCCCTCGCCCGCGCGAAGTTCGAACGCACCATCGTCACCGCTCCGAATCACAAAACCACGTATTCCTAGCGGCGCCGAAGCACTGAAGTCGCCGCTCATGTCTCCAACTCTGTCGGGAAATGAATATCACTCTCCGACACTCCCTAGCCACCCGCACCCAGCGCTCGCACGTCACCATCGCCGTCAATCTTCAGCTGCCTCGTCTGAACTTTCTAGGGCACCAGTCTCGCCACATCTCTCAATGCATCCAGTCCCATCCCAACCACGAGCAGTTCCGCCCTCGATCCGTGATTTCGAGATTATCAAGCCTATCAGCAAAGGGGCGTTTGGTGCGGTCTATCTTGCAAAGAAGAAATCCACTGGAGATTACTACGCAATTAAAGCTCTGAAAAAGGCAGATATGGTCGCCAAAAACCAAGTCACAAATGTGAAAGCCGAACGTGCGATCATGATGTGGCAGGGAGAGAGCGATTTTGTTGCGAAGTTATATTGGACTTTCCCCAGCAAGGATTACGTATTCTTGGTCATGGAATATCTGAATGGCGGAGACTGTGCATCGCTAGTCCGTGTCATGGGGACATTGCCAGAAGATTGGGCGAAGAGATATATCGCAGAGGTCGTGCTCGGCGTTGAGCATCTGCACAGTCGAGAGATCGTACACCGCGACCTGAAGCCTGACAATCTTCTCATAGACCAGAAAGGCCATCTGAAGCTCACAGACTTTGGCTTGTCTCGTATGGGTCTGATTGGCCGCCAGAAAAGAGCGCTGAAAGCTGAAGCAAACCCTCCACCCGATCCGCTAAAGCAGAGCCATCTCCCCCGATCAGGATCAGTGGCGTCTTCTCGCTCAGCGTCTTTTGACTTTCAGGGCAACTTCTCCCCGGGACACACGCCCTCGTTGACTGCGGTCTACGCCAACGACGCCACTCAACAACAGCCATCCTATTTCAGCCTGAGCCGAGACACCTCGGTGAGCGGCAGAGAGCCCACTCGATCCAATTCAGGTCACCAGAGTGATACTACGGACGCGGACTCGCTTACTGCCGCGTTCCGGCGCTTCTCATTGTACGATGAGTCATGGAGCAATGCACGTCACAGTCCCCACGCTGAGGAGCCTTTGAAGGAGGAGGACGACTCCCAAGAGGGCTACGGACTTCGACATACCAGCAGTAATGCCTCCAGCAGTCTGCCAAAGCAAGGCACACCCCCTCTGAATGCGGGATCCTCTATGCCCCCTCCGGCAATGGCTCTCTACGACCCTGATGATAGCAACCGCCGCTTTGTCGGGACTCCCGACTACCTTGCACCAGAAACTATCAATGGCCTTGGGCAAGATGAGATGAGCGACTGGTGGTCTCTCGGCTGCATTCTGTTTGAATTCCTCTTTGGATACCCACCATTTCACGCCAATACTCCTGACCAAGTCTTCGAAAACATCCTGCGTCGCAAGATCGATTGGCCGGACGATGAGGATTGTGAGGCGTCCGAGGAGGCAAGAGACCTTATTGAAAAGCTAATATGCTCGGACCCAAGCAAGCGCCTCGGTGCCAACGTCCAAGAAAAGTATTCCTCCGGCGGTGAAGAAATTCGGAGTCACCCATGGTTCGATGGCATTGACTGGGACAATCTACGAGAGACGCAGCCCTCGTTCGTCCCTGTCATTGACAACCCTGAAAACACCGAATATTTTGATGCTCGAGGTGCGACGCACCAAGATTTCACTGGCGAATTCGACGACCAAGACTTCTCGCCCGCTGCGACACCGTCCGGCGAGTATCCGGAACGACCTCATGACGCGCTGGGCCGCGTACGGACTGCCCAAACCATCTCGAACAAAAGAGGTCTCTTGCCGTTGTCCATTCCTCCACATGTCCGCGAGAGTCGCAGCAGAAGGCTCAGCGAGCCCGTCATGGCTGATGACTTTGGACAGTTCTCCTTCAAGAACCTGCCCGTCCTAGAAAAGGCCAACAAGGATGTTATTCAAAAGTTGCGCGCTGAAGCTTTACAGGCCCAGAGCAGATCTCATGCGCAAGCCAAGCAACAACAGGGGCAGTCAGCCGTATCGACGCCAACACTTGAGAGCAGTCCATTGATCACCATGCCTGACAAGCGCAAGCTGTCTATAAGTCGCGCTGAGAGATCAGCATCGCCATCACAGACAAGCCATGCTGCTTCCTCACCAAGCCGTGGTAGTCAGCCATCATCGCCTTTGGTACAATTCAGCACCGGACAGCACCATGAGCGCCGCAAGACTTCTAGCGGGTCTACCCAGTCAGGCAGTCTCCAACCCGGAAGTTTTTTCGACATGCCTCGAGTTGCAAATTCGTTGAAAACAAGCTCGGCGACTTCCTCACCAATTCGCACCGCTCGGTCACCAAGCACGACAGAGAGACCCCCTCAAGGATCCACAGGCACAGGTTCAGCGTCTCCACGGACTAGATCACATACAATCGGCTCCAATGAAAGTGACCAGCCTCGCGAGGGCTTGACTCGTCACCATCAAAAACATCGAAGCCAAGTCCTAGATGTATCGCCATCCTCCTCCGACAATGACGAAGCCCGCCAGAAAGCCTTGCTTCGCGTTCAACGCCGCCGGCATAGTTCAAGGCGCATCTCACAAATCTCACTTGGTGAAGGACCAGTCTTCAAGCCTTTGGATATATTGGTGTGTGAAGACCATCCCATCTCTAGGATCGTCATCGAAAAGCTGCTGGAGAAGCTGCGCTGTCGTGCCATTATCGTCCTCAACGGCGAGGAGGCTATGAGGTACGCAATGGGAAGCGTCAAGTTCGACCTCATCATGACGGAGTTCAAACTCCCGCAGGCCAATGGCAGTGATGTGGCTCGCATGATTCGCGAGACGAAGAATGCCAATTGCCACACCCCAATTGTCGCCGTTACTGGATATCTCAAAGAGCTGCAAGCGCCGCATTATTTCGATGCTCTTATCGAAAAGCCACCTACACAACAGAAGTTTACTGAGGTCATGTCGCGCCTATGTCACTGGAAGCCACCAACATCAGGTGAGCCATCGCCGAACCTTGGTCCCATGTCTATTTCATCTTCCATGCCTCAGTCCGGCCTACGCAATGAATCTTTCAACATCGACGAGAGTCCGACTTCGACCTCCTCAACCAGCTTCCCACCCGGTCTCAGTCACACTGGAAGTAGCTATCACGGTTCGAGCAGGGACGACTCCATGAGCTCAGCTAGTATTTATACAGACGAGGCCCGTAGCGAAGCAGCCTCATCTGTTGGTAAATCCATGTCCGCACTGGAGGAATGGAGGGTCAGTAGTGGCCTTGGTATTTCTGACAACGGTTCCCAATCATCAACGATGTCGCGACGGGTGCCTAGCCATACGATCGCGAATCTTCAAATGCACAACTCAGCACCTGCTTCTACAAGCGAAGAAAAACTCCGCCCGAAGCCGTCAGCAGAACAGGTCGAGTCGCGCCGTCGAGCCCTTGAGAGAGAGCGTCCGGGAGCTGGCGATTATGGTGATGACGAAGACGAGGAACTAGGTCACTATCGAGCAACGACGCGCAGTCCACGCGCCCTTGGCCCTGCAAGCAAACCTCGATCGAAGCTGTCTGCAGAGCCTATGATGCGGTCTGACAGCCAGAACAGCGTTGTTGCAGCGTCAAAACCTTCACCTGAGCCAAGCCCCTCGGCACTGACTGTGTCTTCCTCAGAGGTCGGGCAGCACGCCAGTGCAACAACACCACCTGTTGATTTGAGTCCGACGATTGTATCCGGAGCGGCTCTTGACCGCACGCCAATCATTGCACGGCACCTAACGCCGGTTCATGAACAAGAAGCAGAAGCGACGCCTCGGCCTCCAGGATCGCCGACCCCGACTCCTAGTCGATGATTACATCGAGACTTTTCGTATTCTCTCTTTCTTTTTTCCCCCATCTTTGTTTTACCGATAGCGTTTTCTGAGTTCAGCATGGCGTTGGGTTGGGTGTTTAACTTGCTTCGAAGGACGTGGTGGGAAGGGGAAGCCTAGGAGCAGCCATCGATGTTCGCTACGCATTACGAATTCTCTATGTCAGTTTTAGGTAACCCAATTTGTCTCTGTGCACTGGAAAGCAGCGATGCTAGCAACGGTTGGCACACCATCATACGAAGGGGAGGAAGTGGCCGAATGCACGCAGACTGCTGCATCACGCAGGCCTCAGCATGGCAGGATCTTGGGCCCCAAGGCTCTCACTGAACTCATGTGACTGTACTAGCCCTACCGTGGTTCAACGGTGAGGAGGATATAGCCTCTGAATGCGCACGAATTCGATCCGTTTGAGAAATATCATTAATTAAGTGGTCCTGCTCATGCGTGACAGCGCACTTGAAGACCGATTTGCCATCCTCCCTTGCGCCCATTTCGCCAGCCATGAAAAAGAGTTCTCGGACTCAAGGCAAGAATCTTGCCTCTCTAGCTGTTCTCAGCCTTGGCTGTAGCAATGGTGTCAAGGAGGTCCTGCAGATATCCGTCATCAACCTTGTCAGCCAGACTCGGGATCAGCGTCTTTGCCTCCTCTGCTTCGCGAGGCAACAGACTTGCTAGCTGTGCGCGTTCGAATGGTTCTAGGTTGGCTTGATGTCTTAGGATATTTTCGATGGCGATTGCTTGCTCGTCTTTCTTCGTCTTACTCAGACTCTCGAGATGACGAAGGGTGCGTTGGAGAGGCTCGTTGTTGAGCGTGTTGCGATAAGCTGGGGAGGACTGTTCGCGGTTGCGGATCAGATGCTTGAGCAGGACGTGCGCTTCACCTGTGGAGAGACAAGGCGCGCGCTGGAATTCGCCGAGGACGAGGACTGAACCAGCTTGTAAGTCTTGTGAAGCGGGAGGTTTGGAGCGCGAGTGGAGGGCTGGAAGCTTCGCTGTAGGACGAGCAGGGACCTCGACGGCCTCGGGGGCGTTCTGTGATGGCTCATCCATGTTGGATAGATTGATGGAAGAATGCAAGTACTTCGTGGGGTCGCCTAGTGTCAGACGTGAAGGGATGGGTGGTTGGCAGCTTGGCGTACGCGCAAGCTTTGAATGAAGAGACGGGAGCGGGCAAGGGGCTTTGTGAGGTCCGGACGATTTGAGGGACTGGATAAGAAGACGCGACAAAGTGAAGCTTCACGGCTTTCGTCACTAGACACGCGACTGACTGACGAACGGAGGGCCCGAGGGCCTGAGGTTGAGAATCGTTACCTGATCAGATCTAGCCGGAAGCCCCAACCGTCGCAGTCGTCCTAGATCTCCAGAGCCTCCATGACCCGTGCCCTAGAATTCCCATCGTCTTCCCTTCATTTTCCTTCTTCCACGCCACGCCCACGCTCATATTCTCCTCTCCCTACCCCCTTCTCGACTCTCTGCACATCTTGCAGCTAATTGTATTAATTCTTCAGCCCTTCCCACCACCCCGCAAGCGCTCTCCGCCCCACAGCACCTGAATCTTGTTCGCCCGCTGGATATAACTGCACAAGTGGACCCTCGAAGGAAAACTCCTAGTCAAGAGACACATTGACGCTCGCTTCTTGTGTCCATACAGCTTGCAAAGTGGAAGGTCAAAACCTGCGTGCGCCACTCTGTCATTGCTGACTTGCACACCGACGTGGCTGCCTTGACCTGCAGCACAAGGCACATGCGAGCTGAATTGCGCGGGGAACCGACACAACCGCAGCAGCCAGCACCCTCAATACCACGAGTATGAGGCCAATGGCAGACTCCACACGCCTTTGATATCACGAGCCCGTCGATTGAACGTGTCTACGCTGACCAGTACCACGATACACCGCGCTTGCGCTGCCGTCCAGGCCTTAGCGTGTGGCTGTGCTCCCCCTCGACAATGTTGGCCATCACTCCAACAATAGAGCTTCCGTGTGCTCAAACTTTCTTCCCTGCTTTCGGCTTGCATGACAAATGTCAAGATGCTCCATGTTGTTCAAGAGGTACACACAAGACAACTGAGTCAATGACTCGAAGCTGCCAGTCTCAACGCCGGCCGCCTGCTGAGAGGAGCGCACTACTGCACAGCGCAGCCCTCCAGGTTCTGGCCCTCATACTTCTTCTCTCGTCTCTCTTCCCCTGCACCTCCGCCGTCTTCGTCGAATTCGAAAATTGCCTACCTGCAAGTCAGACTCGAGGGCGCACCCTCCAATTCGTACCAGAGTACGTCGATGCAAAGTTCTTTCGAACCAATGGAAGTCAACACAACCTCACTTTGACGGCATATGGGAATGTCACCGGGCAAACATACAACATATCTCTTCCGCCCGCAAGCAACAACACCTATTGGGATAGCAACGACAGGAGCACCTGGAATGGCAAGATTGCCAATGTCACAAATCCCTTGTCAAGACAGCCGCAAACAAAAATCACGGCGCTCGATGTGCGATTCGACTTGCTGACATACCAGGCTTACGTGTCTGACCCTCTGATATTTTGCGACTACACCGTGGCTGGTACCATGTGCCCCTTGGCGCCCGTTTTCAACACATCGGTGGTAACGCAAGAACAAGTCGATCAATTGCGAGCATTTGGGCATACACATGCTGTTGATGGCGCATACTCATTTGCGACTCTGAGCGCAACGATGCATGTCAACAGTGGTGACGACGACGAGAATGGGCAGCCAATTGTTGTTGCTTGCGTATCGGCCGCCATCACTCCCGCATTGAGTGACTCGTACGCGAACATAGTTGCATACCTGCCAGTCGTCATCCTCTTCTTCGTCGCCATAGCTGTCGTAGCAGCGTCCGTTGCTAGTCCATGGGGCACGACAGATGTATTCAAATGGACGAGCAACTATGGCAGAGACGCCGACTTGATCCGTCTAGTCACGCCAGGATTCGCCGACTGCTTGCAATATATCCAGTTTGGTGTTCTAGCAGGCTCACTGTCGCTCAACTATCCCGGATTCTTCCAGCCAATCATTAGTCAAGTCAGCTGGGCGGCTCTAATATTCAACAACAGCTTCGTCAGTGACCAGAGTTTTCAAAATCCACAGGACGGGCTTTACGCCACCAGCGGTCCATATGGGCTGACACATGTGCGCCAAATTATCGGAATGGGACAGGACGACGATATCTGGGCAGGAGCAGTCATCTGGGCCTTGGTCATCATCGCAGCTATCGTTGTTGTGATCCAGATCGGCTTCTTCGCATCATGGGTTCTGCGACGCATCGCAAACACGACACCGGAAGACCTCCGGAGTAAGAACTGGCCCTTGACTGCTGGCTGCATTGTTCGCATTGTCTGCAACTTTTTCCTGTTGCCAATCGTGTCGCTTTCCTTCTTCCAACTGGTCATTGCCGGAACCTCGCCCATCTACGTTGTGGTGCTGGCGGTAATTCTCCTTGTGCTGATTCTAGCATTCGCCGCGTGGATTCTGCGGGTCATCTTTGTGGCAAAACCCCGATCAAGGCTGTTCGATGATCTCCCTACCGTTCTCTTGTACGGGCCTCTGTACAACACTTACTCTGACGAGGCTGCGCCCTTTGCCATGATTCCGGCCCTCCTCACCTTCATCCGTGGCGTTGCAATTGGCGCCATCCAGCCCTCTGGAATCGCCCAGCTGGTGATTCTAGCAATATGCGAGGTGATTCTGATCCTGACTTTGAATGCCTTCAGGCCGTTCCACTCACCTACTTCGATGAACGCTTACCATACATCCTTCTCAGTCATACGATTGGTTGTCGTTCTGCTCAGTATTGCATTCGTCCCAAGCTTAGGCGTGACTGAAGCCCCCCGAGGCTGGATTGGTTATGTCATCCTGGTCTTGCACGCAGCTGTCCTGGTTTTTGGCTTTTTCATCAATGCTATTCAGACATTGGCCGAAGTCATTGCTCGTGCACTGGGCGCTGGAGGTGACACCTCCACTGGAGCTGCGACTCGTGGCGGTCTTGTGAGGATTCTGGGTGCTCGTCAGTTGTCCAGGCGTGAGCGTCGCACGCGTTCCGGCTTCCGCAGTAGTATGCATTCTGACGCTGCTATCCTCACGGAAGAGGGCGAGACCAAATCTGCGCTGCACGGCGGTCGGTCCAGGAGTCTGTCTGCGTCGTCGGCGATACTACTAAACCAGCGAGCCAGCCGTGATCGCCTTAGCGCCCACCTTGATCCCTCTGGCTCTGGAGCAACAGGTACGCCGTTGACTGGTGAAAGCACATATGCATTCCCTATGAGTGCGGCATTGCCTGGTCCTACTCCAGACCGGCCAGCTCTGGGGATCAAGACGTCTGATCTTTCTGACCCCTACTATCGACAACCTCGTCCTAGAAGAGCTACTGGCGACACTACGCAGATGATGACCCCAGGCTCCAGGAGCCGAGCCTCATGGGATCAGTGGGCGGAGGGGCATGATGCGACCACGCCCAACGAAATTGTACCTTCAGTTGCGGATATCGGCAAGAACCCATCGTTCTCTCCCGATCGATACATGCGCGAAAGAGATGGACTCGACCCGGCAATTTCTCGCACTACAGAGGTAGATTATGCGGTTCGCGAGGTCGACTTCTACTACGGCGTGAGGGGACCGGCTCTTAATAGCGAACAGCCGTCAAGGAGGCTCAAGACTGGCCCGGCCGACCCGGTGGGCCCCGTATCGTCAGCAACGGGCTTCTTCAAGAACATGTTCGGTCGCAAGAGCAAAGACAGTCCCAAAGGCTTTGAAGTTGTGCGATCGAAGCGAGCGCCACCAGCAGGATTCGAGGATGAGCCCCGTTCAGTTCCATTCCAAGAGCCATATCGTGACAATCCAATTGTTCCGGACGAAGCAGGCCCGGTGCCAGGCACAAAGACACGATCGTCTACACGAGGGACCGACTCGGATACTGACGTCGACATCACCGACATCAGACGTAGCGACACGCGTTCTGGACCGTCGCCGATTGACTCTGAAGATGAAGAGTGGGAAGGGAGGGGCAAGCGGGTGGTGTCTCCGGAAGCACCTGTGATTGACGAAATCGATTTTGGAGGCAGCATTGGCATCCCTTCAAGAATTGGTTCAAGATCGACTCACGCCGGCCCGTCTCGGCAAGCTTCAAGAAGGCAAGGCGAAGATGAAACAGCGGGCAGTGGGGTTCAGACAAGCTTTCTGCCAGCCATAGATGAGCCTCCGCCACCTATCCCGCCAAACCGTCGCGCGTCTCATCTGCAGCGGTCTGCGTCACCTCGAGTTCCCTTTATGTCGGGACGAAGAAGCATGGGGGCAGACTCGATACTCAGCATTGAGCCCGAGGCGACTGGAGCCGGAGAGCCCGAGGCGGGGGGCGAAGAGCTTAGTCGGCAGACGACGGCGCAATGGGGAGCGTTCCACGGGCAGGAGCGAGGATCACTGTCAATAACGCAGTCGTCACGAGCCAGCACTTCGCTCCGATCATCCAGACGGAGTGGTGAGGCAGCAAGGGCGGAGGGACTCAATGCGCCGCCGTCATCTTGGAGAGGCGAACGACCGACGTCGATGGGCCAAGTGTCGTCTCATCGAGCGAGCGACGGCATCCACCTTACGCCGGATGAGGTGCAAAGCGCCGGCCACGAAGCGGAGATTCTTCAAAGCAGCCCGCGACATTCACGAGGCCCGAGCAGTGTCAGTAATGCGGGCAATGGGCAGCCTGGACGAGCGTTGTAAGATTTGACCAGGGGGATGTTGTATATACAAGAGCGACTGGGCGCAAAACACATATGTGCAGGGTCACGAGAGCGCTCGATTTGGGGGCATGAATTGTGTGTTTAATGGGAGGCTACGCGCTGGCGGGAAGGGGAGTGGGTGCATTTTCAGGGAGAGTGAAACACGGGACTCTGGAAGGGACAATGCGGATGCATAGATATGATGATCATAAGCTAATGTTGATACGACCACCTGTACGCTATTTGTAGTCTGAAAAGCTTCCTTTGCTTTTTATTTTATTTTTGTATGTCTTTTTTTTTTTCTCTTGCGAGGCTCCTGGCCCCCATCCCCCCCACGGCAACACGGCCCGACCGCTCGGCATGCCTGCCTGCGCAAAGCCGACAGACTACGACTGCAGCTCAGCTCACCTGCTCACTATTACCAATTCTTATATCAACACTCCTTTGATGCCTTGATGCCTGGATTCTTCCTTACAGTGCATTTTCTGTAGTCTTTCTGCGCCTTTTCTCGCATACCGCATCTGTTTCGCCCTATCTTAGACCTCACAGCGCAAGGGAGGAGCAGCCGCTCCCTAGCTATTGTACCTCTCCTGCCTCCGCAGTCTGGCCTTTGCACCTTTGCGTGCTCCAGAGAACGTCATGTCGACAACAGTCGGGTGCGTTCCATAAGCAGTCGAGCCATGCGCGACATTGCTGATAGAGATTACCAGTGCCTTCACAGCCGGCGGCATCGCAGCTTGTGGAGCCGTCACAGTCACCCATGGCTTCGAAACCGTAAAGATTCGTCTACAATTACAAGGAGAGCTACAGGCCAAGGGTGAAGCACCGAGGTTATACAAGGGCGTTTTCCATGGTCTTGGTGTCATCTTGAAGAACGAGGGGCCTAGAGGTCTACTCCGCGGTCTGGGCTGCGCTGTACGTAACCCGCCATACTTACGCCTTCCTTGCCCGATACCCTCATCACGGCCATGAATCATTGGCGAATTGGACAAGCATTCTGGATGCGCTCAGAATGAAACGAAAGAAGTACGACTAACCGGACGCCCAATAGTACATCTACCAAATGGTCCTGAACGGCTGCCGTCTAGGCTTCTACGAACCCCTCCGCTCATCCTTGACCAACCTCTTCTACACACAGCGCGGCGCCACCGTTCAATCCGTTCCCATCAACATCTTCTCCGGCGCAGCATCCGGCATCCTGGGCGCTGCCGCTGGCTCCCCTTTCTTCCTCGTCAAGACCAGATTACAATCCTACTCTCCCTTCCTGCCCGTCGGCACACAGCATCGCTACCGCAACGCCATCGACGGTCTGTCGCAGATTCACAAGGCTGAGGGAATCCGCGGTCTCTACAGAGGTGTGCTGCCCGCAATGGTGCGCACCGGTTTTGGGTCTAGCGTACAGCTGCCCACCTACTTCCTTGCGAAGCGCCAGCTCCAAAAACATCTGGGCATGGAGGACGGCCCGGCGCTGCACCTGAGTAGTAGCGCTGCCTCTGGCGTAGCTGTGTGCGTCGTCATGCATCCGCCTGACACAGTCATGAGTCGCATGTACAACCAGAGCGGCAACTTGTACAAGAATGGCTTTGACTGCCTGTTGAGTACTGTGCGCACCGAGGGCGTCCTGGCTGTTTACAAGGGATTCTTTGCGCATCTGGTATGTCTCTTTGCGTGCTCGCTCCGCTCGATGAGAGTTTGGGCGGAGGGATTTGCTGACGTTGTTACAGGCCCGTATTCTCCCGCACACCATCCTGACGCTAAGTCTGGCTGAGCAGACAAACAAGCTCATGCGGAGGTTTGAGGACCGGATACTACCCGAGAGACAGGCGGCGAAGAAGGCGTAAAGACAGAGAGAAGAGGTGGATTGATGAGGTTGTGGGGAGATGTTGGATTTTGTGTCTCTAGGTCGAGGCCGATATTGTCTGTTGTCAAGGGGACCCATGGTCTCGTCATGACTGTACACTTGGCGCAGCTCCCGCCCGGTAGAGGGGTTTGGTCGAGCGCGCAACCGACATCTAGATCTGTGGGTGGACATGTATATCCCAATGATCTAGGCGTGAACATAGACTTGCTGCTTTGCATGTTGTCCATGCTTGTACGAAGTACACCTCCAAGCTGCTTCCTGTCCGCGTCTCGCATCTGGTTGGTTCCCAGTCTCTGTCCACCTGTGTGGCTGGACTCACTGTCACATGTCGTGATCGACTGAGGTCTCGGGAGCGCCTGAATGCGCAGATTTCGCCGCGTATGCCATCTGCGACCTGTAGTTCGCAATGGTATGCGCATGCTGGTGACGAACCCTGCAGTGCCTACCAATCTCATATCCTCCCCGATCCAGTGCATGATTAATACCAGATAGGTCTCTAGCACGCCCCTTGGCGATGCAAGGATCCCTTACTCCCTCCTTCACTTGCCCTTCCCCAGCACCTCCTCCCTCTCCATGACATCCTCGCGAAACTTGATCAAAAACACCGTCTTGCCCGGCCACACCACCGCGCCTCCCTTGCCCGCTCCCCCACCACCACCAGCATCCCCCGCCTCTTCCTCGCCCACGCTATGCGCCGTAACCCTAGCGAAGAAGCCCGTCCCATCACACACCCCCTCAATAATCCCCGCAACATACGCCGCGCAATTAAGCTGACTCATCTCCCGCGGCACACTAATATACATATTCACCAGCGGCTCATTATCCGTAACCATGTACTCATCCCCATGTTCCTGACTCCTCTCCAGCGCATCAGCAGGCCGATTAAAAAGATACTTCCACAGCGTCGTGCTTATAAACTGGAGCAAGGGCAGCACGCTCGTAGGCCGCAAGCTCTGCGCCGCTGCGCCGCTGGCTGCAAACGGCGTCGGACTCCGATAGAGCAGGAGATCGAGCAGCTTGAGGCCGAGCGGGTAGCCTTGGATGTTGAGGCGTTTCTCGAGGTCTGTTATGCCTGTTACGCGGCGCTGGGCGTAGACGATCATTTCGTTGAAGAGGTAGGCGAAGGAGGCGCGGGAGAGGTCTGCTGTGCGGGCGCGATTGAGGTGGCGGTCGTAGATTGTTTTGCGGGGTTGAGGGGGCGGTGCGCGTGGCTGAGGGGGATGAGGCGTGGGATGCTGGGCGGTTCGTTGAGGGGGGGTGTGCTGATGTGGAGGGTGGGGAGGTGAGCTGTGAGGGTGGGCGGGAGGAGGGTCTTGCTGTCATTTTGCTTTTGGTTGAGTGCGGTGCAATTGTGGATTTGGGTTTTGGATGTGTGAGGAGGAGGAGGAGGTGGAGGGGTGTTGTGGAACTTTGGTGGAGAGGTGCTGAGAGTTGGAGGAGCGGCATGTAGGGATGGACAGGTGAGGTCAGTCCATTGGGGCGAGCACTTGTATTTGGATACTAATGAGTGAGCGGCTGACCATGCGGCATAGCAGCACCAGGCGCCATTCGACATTGTAGCGGTGCGATCTTGCATGGACAACGCAGGCCACACATACAGGCGACGGCCCAGATCCCCCGCTGCTAAAGGAAATATTCAGACTATGTTCACCAGTCCTGTTCATGGATGCGTTGGTGCTCATGGGAGACAAGAGGCAAGCATTAGATTTGTCCGTAAAGAGACAAACACGTGAATCTCCATCTGAAACCTCACGCCAAAGTCCATCCATCGTTTCCGCAGACCAAACCTTCTCGCAAAACGACAGCCAGAATGTATATCTGATTACAGTACCAAAATCACAAATAACCGCCTGCATGAATCTTCAGCTTCACACTCCTTAATCTCGGAAGCCATTCAATCACAAATTTTCATCTGCGCCAGCCAGCATTCTTCTTCAGCATAAATTTGGGAAAAAAAATGTCATCAGCCCGCATAATTCACAAACCAGCCTACCTAACAACAACCACTCTCCAACACTACATATCAACCCTCCGCCAACTTCTCGCCGGTCAACAGTCTCTCGCAGCGCTAGAGCAACCAATAACAGCGCTAGTAACAACATTGCGCGCACAAGCTCGACAATCAGATCTTCCGCACGCGCAATTCGCCACGCTCATACTCCTCGAAGCACGCCTATCGCACTATTCCATCATCGAACGGAATGCCGTCGCTGCCGCTGCTGAAAATGAAACCTCCACCCTCAACACCACCAACACACTCACCAATGTAAATTTAAATCCATCAACCTTCACCCTCATAGCACCCTACCTGCAAGCCTGGTCCCAATTCGTATCAGGCTATCTGGATATAGCGCGCGTGCGCACCACGGGCTCGCGCGCAGGTCCAAGCATGTACGATCTCGCAGCGACAATCGGCATGCCCGAGGATTTCGTCGCGTTCCGGCACGCAGTAAATCATATGCGCCTGCCTGGTCTAGCGGAGACACTGCGCATGTGGGCGCGCGGACTCGCGTGGCTTGTCGATGGATACTGGGGTGTGTTAGCCGAGCGCGTGGGCGCGTGGGAAGCGCGGGATGCGCGCTTGATCGCTGATGAAGGGGCGGCGCGCGCGGGGGTAGAAGTTTGTCTGCGCGCATTTCTGCGGGCGAGAAAGGGCGAGGTTAAGAGTGGTGTTGGTGTTGGTGCCGCGGTGGGGGATGCCGTGCCTTTTTTGTTCCGGGGTGCGAAGGGGGGGCAAGAAGGGGCGGAGGGCTTGATTGAGGTTTTGCTGCGTAGTGGGATGCTCGTTCCTGGTGAAAAGGATATTTCGCGCGCGGCGGGGGTGATGAAGTCTTCTGTGCTCATCTGGGATGATTTACTCAGGAAACTGAGCCTCATGCTGCCTCAACTGGCATACTTGCTGCTACTTTCGATGAGTATTACACTCAACAGTGGCGATGCGGAGGAAGACATGACGCAACGACAGCGGGTGATGAGAGCGTGGGTGTCACGGATACTCGAGTCGCAAGAGTGGGCGTTGGTTCGCAAACATCATTTAGTTGGCGTCACTATCAAGTCGCTGCATCTACCGTCATGATGCGCCCAGACTAGCGTTTGCCTTTACGCATACTCTGCCGGACACGCTGGACTTCCATTACATCTCGCCCGTCGGCCTTGCTCAGCAGCTCCTCTACAAACTCCACGTCGCTGGCCTTGGCCGCTTCCTCGGCCGCTTTCGGGACCATGCCGCACTTGACGTACATTTCTGCTCGTTGCCGTCCCGTCACATTAGTGCACTTGGGCACAAATATCGTCCCGGCCAGCTTGGAGTTTCCCGCTGCCAGGATTTCTTCGAAGAACACCTCCCAACCAATCGGGCTTCGCTTGTTCTTCGTCCCGAAATCCTCAAGCTCTCGCCATGATCTGGCCGCAACGAGAGCTCGCAGTCGAAGCCACCACAGAGATCGCTCTGACAGCTTAAAGTCAGACACTACCTTTGCTGCACGCTTGGAATGGCCTTGCAGTATCAAATGGTAGACGGTATCGTTTAGCGATGTTCCGGCATATCGGTGGCGGGCACGCGACTCGCCTTCTCTAGGTGCCAAAGAGTCGTCGGCGTCCAGTGTCTCTTGAAGCTTCAGCAGTCTCGCTGTGTCTTCAACGATCTTCGCTTGAGGCATCAGATCTTTCGAATCTTGCAGAAGCTTCGCAGAGCCTCGCAGCTTCGCCAGCTTGGCGTTGACATCTTCCTGCTTCAGGGCATCCGTGAAGAGAAGGAGGGCGCCGTCAAGTCGCCTGTCATCTTGGTAGTACAAGTCCTTCAGCAGCTCTTGGTCCTCTGCGCGGGAAGTCGCTTCGACCAACGCCGATGCTACCGGTCGTGTGTTGATCGTCCGGAAGAACTGGGCGAGAGGAAGTTTGGAACGCAGATTCAGTAATGCCATGAGTATTAAGTCGTTGTCTCCGCTCTCGATAGCCTTGTCGAGCGCCAAGTTTCCCTTGTTCATCTCGATCAGCAGTGGCACCTGCTTGCCCGCCAGAGACTCCTGCTCGAGAAGCGATGTAGCAAGACGGTCTCGGCCTTCGTCGAATGCGATCCGCGCAATTTCATCATAATGCATGCCTTTCTGTGAAGACAGCTTGGCGATTACGGCCTTTGCGGTTGTCTCATCGTCTTCGGTGGAGGACTTTACCTTCTCCAAAGCCCAATTAATGTAAATGGTGTCTGGTGCTAGACGCAGTGTCTCAGACAGTCGAAGTGCAAGTAGATATTGACGCCGATTGACGAGGCGCTGAATGAGTCTTTCAGGCCCGAGTCGAATGTATTGATCGTACGACAGCGGTAAGCCAATTTCATAGAAGCGCACGGCGTTGAGGATGCGTGTGGTGTCTAGCATACTGACAAAGTCCTCCGGATCATAGTGGTCAAGTACAGTCTTGCCGAATGAAGCTCCTTTGAGCAGCTGCTTCTGCCAGTGGACTTCATACTCAGCACCTGCCGACGCTATGCAGTCATCGACAGCTTCGATGAGCCTCGTCCGTATCATTTGAATGTTATCGTCTGCTTTGGGACTCTTTTGATCGAGTTGTGCGACAGCATCCAGCAAGATAGCCGAAGGTGCTGTGCTACCTAGACTCAGAGCAGCTGCATTGACATCAGGTACTCTTTGGATAAACTCCACAGCCTCATTAGTCAAGACACGAACACCGTCAATGTCAGGCAGAAGTTGTACAAAGCTGTCGTAGTAGTACTTTGTTGCGTGTCCATCGGGGCCGACCAAGTGTATCTCATCTTCCCAAGCTAACACAACAGCATCGTTGCCACACCATTGAAGGTCTTTGGGTGGGGTTTTGATCTTTGTGCTGTACTCAGAGAGTTTCTCTTGAAAATCTGCAGAGATGACCCACACTTTAGCGTCGTCAGTATAGAGCGAAATGAAGCGGCCATTGGGAGACACGGCGATATGGCGGAAAGGCCCGTTCTGTAACATTCGGTCCTCAGAGTCGGATGAATCGACAACGTTGATGGTCTGATTGATGGCCAAGAGTACCTCTACAGAACGGGAAAGACTGTAGGCAGGAGGGATGAGAGACCAGGAGACGACTTCATCCGAGGGCGGTTGCGCAAGGAGCTTGGGATGAGGGTCTTTGTAGTCGGTGACGGCTACCAGCCGATTATCAGCGAGCAACGCGACCAAGCCAGTGGCATAGAATCGACATTCAAGAACGCCCTCTTGCTCCGCTGCTTCGCCGAGCGAGAGCGGCGTAAAGTCCTCCGAAAGATCCGCGTACGCTCTTACTGTGCCATCTTGCGACACGACTAGGAGCGTCTCTTCTTCTGACCAGCCCAGCCCTTTGATTGGACCTTTCTCCCACTATGTACGAGCAATTAGAAGGGCTTTTTGAGTTTCAGTATGATTTCACATACTTCTATGCTTCTGATCAGTCTACCAGCACAGCTGTAGATGTCGATTAGAGCTCGTGATGTCTCAGCAGAGTGAAAAGCATAGATCTTGCTAGGATCACGATACAGGGCTGAATCAATGGTCAGTAAATCCAGCTGTTGGGCATTAGTTTTGAAGATGTGCCTCACCTATCGCGCCAGAGTAGGGTGCGCTGGCAATGAGGTAGTTCTCCAGCTCAACATCCGGATCGAAGACAGTCGAGTACAGCTGGATCTTGCGGTAGTACCTGTCACCAAGCTTCTCCCATCCTTCGGTCGGCTTGGGAGCAGGACCCATCTTATGGTCTCACCATCGATTGCGAGGCTCTGTGCACTGCGTGAGTGTGTCTTGCCTTTACTAAACGGTGCGAGACTTGAGACGATAGATGAGGTGAAGTCAGAGGGCGACTGCCTGATCTGGGTTGGTTCAGGCGAGTGACTAACGGCAGTAGCTATACCCTGACGCCCCGCTGACGCCTCACTTTGTGTCTTCCTTCCAGACGCGACTGCTTGCCAACACTGGGTGAGCAGCAGGTGGGACTAGATATTTGGAATGCTAGTCTAGCTTCTTGATAGAGTCGCCAAGGTACGCATGCGGAGCTATCTTGCTTGTACTGTTTGCTACACGTCCGCCCTGCAGGCTCTAAAACGGACAACCTCTAATCATCACAGAGGACAGCCATCTCATCGGTGCTCTTTGGCAGCAGAACGAGCACTGGCTGCAGATCACGATACATTCCCTTGGCAGACCTTGAGAAATAAAGAATACTTTGGGCCACGGCTAGGTTCGCAAAATGGACTACAACGCCGCCATCTCACAATTGCCATCTACTTCCCTAGCTCTCCTAACGTCAATCATCGCGTCACATCATCTGCTGATCCAAGTAACGCCCGAAGATCAGAGAAAAGTCATCAAGGAGTTGGAGACTACGGCATCGTCAACACTAGGCCTGACCTGCGCCTTGGTCACCCTCACCCCAGAGACGACACTAAGCGCGTTCACAGAGGCAATCCTCATTGATGAGCCAGACACCGAAGACCAGCGCGCCTTTGACAGTCGCCGCGTCGCGACCATAGTCATTACTGCCTCACTTGACAAGGCAAGCCGAGAGGTGCAACTCATGGCTCTTGAGCTGATGCACACCCGCCGCATCACAGGGAAAGGCGGCGTCCATCTCTGCCCGAAGAACTTTTGCCTCGTAGCAGTATGCGAAAGCGAAGCTGGTCTATGGCCAAAATTCAAGAGTAAACATCTGAACGACTTCTTCTGGATATCCCATGCCGCCGAGCCTGAAGAAGACGAGGCCGCGTCAACCAAGGCTTCGTCCATCATCGTACAAGACGCAGCGTCCACGCACAGCTCAGAAGAGTCCGGCGCATCCGTCGTCCGCAAACCGCCGGGAGTCCTGCCAATACTGAGCGAGAGTGCAGTTGAGGAGCTAAGACAAAGGGTCAAGGGTGTCAACGCCACTGCTGAGATTCGTCGCTACGAGCATGACATGGTCACCTTTATGCGGCTGCATCGCGCGGTCGCAGGCGGAGTCAGCGCCGTCAGTCCTCGCTATATCGGTCAATTAACCAAGATCCTCGCGGTGCTCAACGGCATCAACTTCGTCACACCGAGCATCGTTGCTTTGGCCGCACGAAAAGTTCTCGCCCATCGCATCGTCGTGGCTACACCTGACAACGAGCGAAGTATGCAGTGGGGCAGTGATAGAGATGCGGTTGAAGCTGCGCTCAGAGGCGTCACGGCAGACACGATCGTGGATGAGATCATTTCGACCGTGCCTGCTCCTCTCTGAGTGCTGCGACTGCCGAAATGTTCTCAACGTCCGGTATGGATGGTTGCAAGCTTCGTCGAAGACACAAAAATGATCCAAAGAGGGTCAGAAGAGGCCTCTGGAATGATCGTGTGAAGAAATCCAAAGAGATCGACGCATGATCAAAGCAGCCGAGACCACCACAGACGGCCTCGCGGCTACGCTCCGCCACCAGACAGCGAGGCTCGCACAAGCATCATCTTGCTGCAACCTATACGCAAGATTATGACGATGAAAACCTGCGCTCTGAAGCTCAAAAAGCATGTCATATGGACATCATCCTAGACTAAGAGTCTGGCTAGCCCAGCCTCTGCCTCCGCTCAGACGATCGACGCGATCAGAGGAAGGATGCGCTCAGTCTCGCGAACCAAGAAATAAATACCCACGCCAACCCTCCTCGGATAGTCGCAGACATCGCAAACTGCACCGACTACCAGCATCACACAAAATCCAAGCGCCACACATTCCCAACGTCGCAAACCACTCAGCAGGCAAAATGAATCCCTCCGACCTTATCAAATCAACTTGGAAAGTCACCTGCGACACAACCCTAGACCTAGCAGCCAAATGTCCAAGTATCCGCCGCAAGCCCAAGGTCCTAGGCTGGCCAGCCCCTCAGAAATCCTGCCTTGACCTAAAGACGCCGGAGTCGAGCGTATCAAGCGGTGCAGCGGCCGCGTGCTGCGAGGATAGTGCTAACTGGAAGCATATGGAGCCTGATTCCTTCGAAATGGTCACCATACAGCCTAACGAAGAGAAGAGGCGTAAGCTCACAGCGTATTACTCCCAGCGGCCTTTGGAGGAGTATGTTGCAGGTATGATGACCATGTCACGCTACAAATCGAGGTGGGCAGGCGGAGAGGGCACGACCCCTGGTGCAGCTCGCCATACCTAGGTTCTGACCATGGGACGCTTGAGAAGACACGAAAGTGTACACGGAACAGCACTGTACAAAGCGAACAAAAGTGAGGAAACAGCAGACACTATCTCGAGCAGAAAAACAGTACGAAAAGCAAGATACATCAAAATAATCACATTCAATACATGTCACCCAGACGAGGCAGACAAGCCATGGAAGCTAAGCCAGGTCACGTGCCAGGCTAACAGAGGCCCATGGCAGTCAAGCACCATCTGCGTCAACCAACCCTACCTAGGTATTCACCATCTAGTAATACCCCAGCAACCGATCACTGCCCTTGAACTTGCCCAACTCCCCCTCATGCCCCGGCAGCGCAAAAGAGCAAAATCGATCCCGCAGCGCCACAACCTCATACGTCCCCTCTTCGCTCGCCGAAATCTTAAGCTGTGTCCCCTCGCTCTCAAGCACGCGCGACTCAAGCACCGCACCACGCTCATGCGCCGGCCGACCCTTCTTCACATTCTCACTGCGCACAAACGTAAACTCAAACGGCGGGGTGCCGCCAAAGTCAAAGGTGATCTCTGCGCTGCCGCCAGCGTGGATATCGCTGCGCGAAGGCTGGCCCTTGTTCACGCGCACCGAGGGCAGCTCGTGGATCTCCTTGTTAATTAGCGTGCGGGTCTGGCAGCTGCTGCCTGCATCTTGCACGCCAGTAATTGTAAAGTTGCCCTTTTTCTCGGCGAGACGCCGGAATGTGGGCGTCGTGGAGGTGGCGCGCCGGCTCGTGCCTTCAAAGGTGTAGAAGACGGAAAAGGGCGTGATGCCAGATAGAGCAAAGGAGATTCTGTCGCCGACACAGTAGTGTTGGCGTTCTGGCTCGTTGGCGACGATGTTGGGACTATCGTGCACGGAAATCTGGACGCGGGGGGAGTTTGCAGGGTCGATTAGACGTTCACAGCCTCGTGAGTCGCGAACACGGCGGATAGTGACGATGGAGATGCCTGTCTGTAGAAGGCGATGGGGAATGGAAATCTCGTGCCTGGTGCTAGGTATATTCGGGATGGACAGCGGCGTCGGTCGAGACGCGCGTCCATTGTGCTTAATCTCCAGATCCACGGTGAATGGCGGTTTTCCAGTGAGCGTGACGGGGATCTTCTCCGAGTCTTCGGCAGCGCTGTCGTCGCCCTGGCAGAAACTGTAGACTTTGCCGGGCGTAGCAAAGGTAGCTGTCGGACGAGCGTGCACAAGTTGCTCAATGACAATGGGCGAGTGATGCTTCGAGTCGTGATCATAGTTGTAGTCGCCCAGTCGAGAGAAGACATACTCATACTTTCCAGCCTGGTTGGTATTAAGTCTAATTTGTGCGCTGTTGCCAGGGAAGCTAGCATGCTGATTACGCAGAGCCTTCGATCCCTTCTCAGGCGTGATGTTCTCTTGGTAGTCAATCTCGAATGGCGGCGCGCCTTGGAGGTTCAAGTCAATCGCATCGTCATCGCCTTCGCAAACCGCATCGCGGATGATGGTGTTGCCGTCGATGCGCTGCTGAGGTCCTTCAGTCGCTGAAATTTGCGGTCGTGGGATCCAGGAAACGTCAAACTTGTTGGTCTTTTCATCTGCCGAGCCCGGACATCTGGAATCGTGTACAGACGTGATCTCGTACCGACCTGGTCGCTGGACTTCCAGGACGTCGTTATTGCGGGATGGTCTGTACACCTGTCTGTCGCTAGGCTCCTCGGCGCCAAGTTTTGCGTATTGGTAGTAGACGGTCCAGGGTCCTTCTCCGGACAAGCGGACAGGCAACTTGACCTTCTTCGTCTGGAGTATGCTGATGGACTGGCGACCATCAAGGAAGCCGAAGCCTGCTCGCGGCTTTTGATGACGCACATTGATCTTGACATCCTGTGTGAGCGACTCTCGGCAGCCCATCTTGTCGGAAACGCCAAGTAAGGCAAGCGAGTATTCACCACCAGCGCTCAGAGGACCAGTTTCAATCTCGACTACATTGGCAGAGCTTTCCAGCTTCCTGCGGTCTCGTTTGTTGCCGTGCACCAGCTCATACTCGAGTGTCCACGGCCCCTCGCCTGCGAACTTGACGCCATACTTGACAGACTCGTCAAGACAAGCCCCTTGCTTGGATCCGCGATCAATGAAACCTGCGTACACCGATGGCTTCACACTCTGCTCAAAGATGAGCTTCTGGGGCTTGAGATTCTGACCGTGGTAGACGTCATCGCTGAGACCTGTGAAGTGATAAGTGTAGTGACCCGCTTCGGTGGGACGCAGCTCGATCTGACCACGAGGGCCGTCGAATTTCCTGTACTTGTCTAGACGATTCTTGCCATTATCTCTTTGCTCTGTCCAGTGGACAGTGAAGGGCGGCGTGCCGCTGAAATCAAGCAGCATGCGGAGACCAATGTTTCGATCAGCGCATTTGTCATGGATGTTCTCCTTCGAGATCTCGACCTGGGGCTCCGGTGGATTAATGACCTGAAATGTAGAAGGCTCGTCGATTTGACCGGTGCATTTGTCCGTCGCAATGGTCTGCAAGCTGTAAAGCCCAGGCTCACGAACACGGGGCAGAGAGCCTGTACGCTTGAAGCGGAAGCTGGATGCGACAGTGGAGTTATTGGGCAGACCGTCGGGCTGCACGTCTGACTCGGGAGTGAATTGGTATGAGATTGCGTACTCCTGACCATCAGGTTCGTGAGGATCGCGATGTCGTAGGACGACAGGTACTTCCACCGACTCTCCCCGGGCGACTCTGAAAGGCTCGAGTGGAATCGAGCGGCCAGAATTTAGAGCTGCACGCGGCCGCTCAAGTACGATAAAGCTGTCCTCGATCTTTCCAGACTTCGACTTTGGCGCCTCGTACTCTTCCGATTTCGTTGTGTATGTTTGTACGTTACCGAAAGCGTCTGAAACTTCTTCGATCGAGTAGGTCCATTCGCCTGCTTGCACCAATGTCTCGTTCAGCGGCACCAGGATCTTCTGCGCCCGCGCCCAGGTCAGATCGTTGTCGCCGTAGAGGACTGCTGGACCAGCGGCCTTTTGACGGATAAGCGGAGAATTGAAGTTGTCCGGCTGTATGCTTTGGTACGACACGTCGCGATCCTGATCGTTGACTGTTTTCCGGTACTTGATCTTCAATGGCGCCGTTCCCTCAACCTGGATAGCAATGTTCGAAAACTCGCCCTTACACCTTGTTCTGCCAGCATGGCCGACCATAGCGGATGGGCACTTAACCACGAATGCTTCAGTCTGCGCATGCTGGACCTCCAGCTTGGTCTCGTCAATGATCCGGCCAAGACGATATAAGCCTGGTTTTTTCACGGGGTAGTGGAGCATCAAGGGCTCCTTGTTGTTCTTGCTCGTGTGCTTCAGTGCATGGCTTCTCATCTTCTTTATATTGCTTGATGTGATGCTAATAACCTCAGGCTCCGAGCTCTCGAATTCGAAGCGGAACAATTCAATCGAAGTCGGTACCGTCTGGTTGATCTGAATGGGTAGGATAGTAGGAGCCGAGCTCTCAATCGGTAGACACAGAGGCATCTTGTCCGGATTCAGAACGGCAGAGCCTTCGGGCAAGATGTTGATGATTTGCTTTCCCAGGATGAGCTGAGGATTGTGTAGGATATCAGCGGGTTTAACGCGGCGCTCTGAGACCGCAATCTCGCGATCGTAGAGGATGCGAGTGAAGGCAACGACCCATGCGCCGAGGGGTATCTGAGCCATACAGATTAGCTTGGTGCCCAGCATGATCAGAGAGCCTGAGACTCACAGGGACTCTAAACATCAGAATGCCATTGAATAATGTGTGCAGTGCGAAAAGAAACATCATAGTGGAGGAGGTCCATTCTAGCCAGGGTATGCGCATGCTAGGAAGGCCAAACAAGAAAACGCCGTCGATGGAGACCCATTTCATGAAGAGCCATAACGACTCGGATTCGTCGATTGTGAGGTTATAAAAGTCGTAGAGGCGCCATAGTATCAGGCCGACATATATGCCGGCTGCGTAGAGACGCTGTGAGGGAGCATCGATTATGTCGAAAGAGATGGCAGGTGCCGTAGCCTGCGCAGAGGCCTTTTCCGCACCGAGAGCTGAAATCTCCTGTATTCTCGGAGTTTCAGGTCGAGCGGCTTTCTTGGGAGACGAGCTTCGTCTGAGGTTGCTTCGTCTGATCGGTCTGGAAGGTGAGGGAGTGTTTTGAAAGGCAGAAGTGAGCCTCGGGGTGCCGTTCATGGCGGCGAAGGTGCTATCTTAATTGCATGGGAGGGCGTGTGAGTTGTAGGAGGCTAGCTGCAAGGATTGCTCCTGTGAGCAGGAAAATGGTGGAGCGCAGATGAATATGAGAGGGTGATTTGACGCTCAATACCAAGCTTTCAATGAAGAGACGCGACCTGGAAAGTTGACGCGCACACGGAGCATTGATCTTCCGCCGCTCCGCTCCGCAGAGGCATATAGAGCATCGGGGTCATCATCACGCTTTTGTTTATTCCTGGCGTGAAATGCCCTGCGCAAGGGCAAAGGCACGGATTAACTTGAGTGCCCAAATTGCAGTCTTGCGGCCGTGACATGTGTCGAGCCTCCGCCACTTCTCCCGGAACGGCTTGCCTACCTAGCAAGCGTGCCTGCGCTTGACATGGGATCCAGTGCTACTACAAAAGCTCCGCATCAAAGCCAGGGTCAACAACATCGGCCTTCTTCACATTGATTTGTGAATATGTCCAGCAAGCGGAGAAGACTCAACAATGGCGACGCGCAAAAGACCAACGATGGCTCGGACGCAATTGAATATGCATTGTCTCCAGCAACCGACGAGGACCGCGCCAGCTGGCCTGGCTTTATTGACATTGACTCTGATCCCGTAAGTAGTACGCAATTCTACTTTTGAGCATCTGCTAACGAAAAACAGGCACTTTTCACAGTCATGCTGGAGGAGTGGGGCGTCAAGGGTGCGTAAAGATCTCGCTCCAACCGGTGAAGCAAGCTACAAGCTAACACTCCCGACAGGCATTAAAGTGCGAGAAGTGTTCAGTCTAGAGGAAGAGGGCCTCATGTTTCTCCCGTAAGTGCAAACCCAACTAAATGAACCAAGGAGATGAAGACACGCGATGCTAACGCGCAACACCAGCCGACCAATTCACGGTCTAATCTTCCTGTTCCGCTATCGCGCAGACGATGAGAACAAGCAGGAAGCAAGCTGTCCAGAGCACATCTGGTACGCAAATCAACTTCACGACAAGGCATGCGCAACAGTAGCGCTGCTCAACATTGTCAACAACGTCCCCGGCGCAGACCTAGGCGAAAACCTAGCTTCCTTTAAGGAATTCTCCCATGACCTGACGCCTGTCCAGCGCGGCCATGCAATAGGCAGCTTCGACTTTGTCCGGCGCATCCACAATTCTTTCGCCAGGAAAATGGACATTCTCGACACCGACTTGTGTCTTGAGAATCAGTACGACGATCGGAACAAGAACAAGGCCAAGCCTACGCTCAAGGCCAAAGGCAAGAAGGGGGAAATTACCGAGGATGACTATGCGCACGACGGTGCTGCGTTCCACTTTATTGCCTTTGTGCCTGTTCTGGACGAGGTGTGGAAGCTCGACGGTCTTGACCGGCAACCGGCCAAGCTTGGATCCACAGAGGGCGAGGACTGGCTGTCGCTCGTCGTGCCAGATCTAAGCGCACGCATGGCCCAGTACGAAGAGTCACAAATCGAGTTCAGCATCCTAGCAGTAGTGGGTGATCCACTCGACACATTCCGCAAGCAAGCAGACGAGCTGCGAGTCAGCCTCGGAGCGGTTGAGGCGAAACTGGACGCAGTCAAACCAGATTGGCGCGACTATGTGGACGGATCAAGCGAGGAGACAGCGGGGCGCCGGAACGGTACACAAGCGTCGCACGAGGCGCTGCCAGATAAAACAAGAGCAAGACTGCAGACGGAGGATTCGGAGAAGCTGCTTTTGTACAGACAAGAGTTGGTAAACGAGCAAGCAGGGACGCAGGCATCGATGCGCGACGAAGAGCGCAGTCAGGAACGAGACCGTGAAAAGGCGCGCGAGAGGCGCCACGACTACGGGCCGGTGATACACAAGTGGCTGAAGATGCTAGCGGCAAAGGAGGGCATAGTAAAGGAAATGATTGACGAGATTCGGTAAGACGAGGGCCTGGGTATCCTGGAGGGCGTCTGGTGACTTTGCATGACGAGCATGGCCGTAGTAGAGGTGGCTCATTTAGCATAAGACGGCGTAACGAGATCTGTACTTGACCAGTGATACTGTACCCACACGAGAGAGAGTCTAATCAAAGTCCTGTCCATCTGAAATTCTCGCACTGAGCATGACGTCCCAGCGCGGCAGATAGGCAGTCGACCAGGGAAGCGCCAGCGCCAGCGCAATTTGCAGCGCATAAGCTCAGATCCGTCCACCTGACAGCGCGACGCAGCGCGGGCACCAAACGTCCATCACCGCTCCCCAATCTCACCTCTCGTCCCTCCCCACCACCATCCCAGTCCGCAGGCACACGCACAACTTGCAGAGAAAATCCAAACCCAACCCTGAGCAACCAAACAATGCTTGCATCCCCGTCAATGCAATCCCTGTCTATCAATGGGAAGCACCACCGTTCTGCACAGGCAGAGCGCAGCCATGGCCGGCACAGGAAGCGATAAGAAGGCCAACCCCGATCTCGCGGATGATGTGAATGCCTTGGTCTTTGACTACATCACCCACGATGCCATCCAAGCCGTCTTGACCGAGTGCGCCGCGCACCTTGATGCAAACACCACGTCTGACCAGGCACACGACGCCCGCGTAGCCGCCTTGGAGGATCAGGCTCAACTACAACTCGACCTCGTAGATTGTAAGCCACCAAACAGAAGTGCCGCGTCGACTGGAAATTCCTTTTCATGACGATATGCCAAAGTGAACACGGACTGATCAACTTCTTAGCATTCCTACGCCTAGTCGATGATGACTCGAGCGTGCAGCGCGTACCAATCTTCCGCCTCCGCCTGCTGCACACGGCGACGCTCTTCTCAGCCTACCTGGGCGAAAACTGGGAGCGTCGCCTAAGCGCAGCATCACTAGACGCAGCACGAGCTCGCAACCGGCGCCGCGCACAGAAATGGTGGGCCCACCGACGTCAAGGCGACGCCGCAGCATACAACGCCGACATGAAGGCGCTGCGCCAGGACATTCTCACGCAGCATCCCACGCCCATCGACTCGCCCTTCACCACACGACCCGCCGCTCACGGCCCTCATCTCTCGGATCTCATCGGTCCGTTTGTTGCGCTGACGGGCGCGCGTGCGCAGCTCGGTGAGCCGCGTAGCGCAGAGGATATCTATTCGTCTAGTCAGGGCAGTAGCGCTGATGGGAGCTCGCCGTGGTCTATTAATGCACAGTGGCTCCATCTGGCGGGTGACTTGATGCTCATGGCGGCGCTTACGGCCCACCCGTCAGAGGTTCAGGGTCTGGATAATGGCTCAGAGAAGCAGGCAGTCAGCGCAATGCACACCATCTTCTCCTGGGGTCCTGTACCGCCGACTCCCGGCGACCACGAGGATGACGATGAAGAAGACGCGTCGGACCTGTATGACATCTTCATCCTCGACTCTGATAGTCCTGAGCGATTCTACCTCTGGTACGCAGTGCGCGAGGAGGCCATGGCCAGACTCGACAGCCGGTACGAAGCACGTCGTTATCCCACAGCGAAGCCTGAAGAGGATGACCAGATCCGTCTCCAAACGCCGGAGTGGGACAAGGACGACGCTTTTGAGGATTTGCTTAGCAATCTGCTCGACTTTCTCCGGAACCTGCACGACTCACTGCCCCAGCCGATACTCACCCAGATTGAAGACTACCGAGATCGAAAGGCAAAGCGAGCTGAAGACGAGGATATGGACATCAACATGGACCTCGACGATGATGAGAAGAGAACTATCGAGTTGGACGCCGGCATGTGGCTAACAGAGGAGGAGTGCGATACCCTAGCCAGCATCGTAAGCAACTGGAAGCGATAATGTACGCATCATGGACATGACATGCACCTAGACATGATCAAAATCAGAGCCATGATTATTCATTCGTCACTCGTAAACAATATGCCATCCTAACCCCCGGGTATAATATGATACGAAATGCACACACGTACGGCGCACCATTGGCCTAGACTACCTAGCGCAAGCTCTTACGCTTACCGAGCATGCCTCGTGCAGCACCATCGCCCTCAATCTCCCTGACCTTGCGCATCGCCTTGAGCTTCCTGACCAGCTCATCGTGCTTGCCACGGACTTCTCCCCAGCCTTTTGCCTCGCGGTCCATTCGCACACTAGCCAAGACCATCGTCGCAACGACCTTGAGACTAGGCCTGCTTCGCATCTTGACGTGACCGTCAGCCGTCTTCTTACTCCGGAGCCGGACTCGGCCTGGGCCCTCGAGACGTGCGCGCTCCTGCTCGTCGCGAAGGAGTTCATTGACGGGTACACCCATCTCCCGCACGAGCTTGAGGTCGACCTTGTTGCACTGCGCGTACATGGCTACGCTCTGCTGGAAGAAGTGCTTGGTGTGCTGTAGATCGGCACGGAAGCGCTCTTCACGACGGAGTCGCGCAGCGAGGTACTCGATTTGCTTAGCGAGACCGTTCAGCTCCTTGCCGTGGCGACGCTCGAGAGCCTTCAAATCCGCAGAGTCCGTCTTGTTGTGAGGAACAATGGCACGAAGGTTGGCGCCTTGCTTCTGTAGTTGCTGGTGGGAAGCACGAAGCTGGTCGAGCTCTTCTGCGTCCGACGTTGCGCGTTGGTTGAGGGCGGCGCGTTCGTCGCGAAGGCGCTTCAGTTGCTTGCGGAGGTCAGACTCGGTTGCTGATGCGCTTTGGATCTGGCTCTCTCGCTCTTGAAGCTGGATAGCCAAGTCTTCGGCTTCGAGTTTTGCTTTCTTCAACATCTGGTGAAGATCCTTGCGCTCTGTCGCAGTTGGTGATGCGACAGGTCGCGATTGGACTGCAATTGACAGATCCTGCTCTAGAGTGCTGATCCGTGTGCGTAGGCGTAGTATTGTAGCTTCGGCAGCGTCCTGCTTCTTCGCCATATCTTTGTTCTTCGACTCAGCATCTGCAAGATCTTGCTCAAGGTTGCGAACATCCAACTCGTAAGCTGATACTTGCGATTCGAGCTTGCGATCGAATTCACGCTGCAGCTTCTGTAGCTGGGCATTGGTGTCGCGCAGCTGTCGCTCGAGTTTGATGACAGATTGATCCAACTCGGTATGGCTGGCCAGCAATGAGTCGTGCTGTGCTGTGACAGACTCGAGCTCGCTTTGCAACTGTTGTTTTTCCCGTTTCAAATTTTGGAGGTCTGATCGCGCTTGCTGGTCTGTGCCAAAGACTTTGGCATTGCGGATGTCCTCGTTCGCTTGTTGTCGTGCTTGTTTGAGTTCCTCTTGAAGGCGGGACTTCTCTTGTGCAGACTTCTCCAACTCAGCGCGAGCCTGATGGTCGATAGCATTTGCCTGTGCTTTACGCACCTCTTCCTCAGCCTGTTGCTGAACAACATCAAGTTCATCCTCGAGGTCTTGAACTTGTGATTGCGCAATATTGAGCTGGGCAGTGGACGCAGACAGCAGCTTGTTGGCCTTTGCCAATTCTTCATCTCGCTTGCTGAGGGACTGACGCTTACTATCGAGCTCCTTTTGTAGGCCATTGATGTCTCGACGCAAAATGTCTTCCACAGAGTCTGACTTCTGCTTGGCACTGATTTGTCTCTCCAGTCGCTGAACCTGGTTGCGAAGTGACTGAACTTGATCACGCAGCGAGTTGGCCTGATTTTGCAATTCGAGCTCGTGTTCGCGGGCAAACTCAATGTCGTCTTCCAACTCCTGGATCTTGCTTTGCGCTGCAGTCAATTCTTGTTGCTTCGATTGCACATTCTCTTGCGTACTGGTCCGCATTTGCTGGAGCTCCTTGGCGTTGGACTCGAGTTTGGCCTTCAGGTGCGAAGCCTCGGCTTGCACAGAAGTGAGCTTGGCTTCTTGTTGAGCGTCACGTAGATTCCTTCCGTCCTCGGCGATCTTGCGAGCCTCGTGCTCTAACTCTTCAATGCGGTCCTGTGCAGCAAGAAGCTCGTCATCAGCGTCCTGCTCTAGCTGTTGCAGCTTGGACTGCAAGGCTTCGATTTGATCGTCTTTTTCGCTAACGACGCGGTCGTTTGCACGAATCTCTGCCTCAGCGTCGTCGAGGTTCCCGTTCAGCTCGCCAATTTGCTGCTTTAGCTCCTTGATGCGGTCGTCTCGCTGTTTCAAGTCCGAATCTCTGTGGACTAGCACAGAGTTGTTTTGACCATTCGCCTCGAGTTGCTCCTCCAACTCGCGGAGCTCATCATCCTTTGCTTCTAAGAGGCGATCCTTTTGTCGGAGTTTTGCGTCGGTCTCGCTACCTGATTGCCTTATAGCATCTCGAAGTGCTTGAAGGTCCTCGTCCTTTTCGTCTAGCTGCTTCTGCAATGCTTTAATTTGCTCAGAGGTGTTTTGCAGACGCTTCAGCTCCTCGGCTTTGGTGGAAACCTGCTGCTTCAGGTGGTCATTCTCGTGTTTGGCATCATCATCTCTTTTTGCCTGGTCCCTGAGTCTCTCGAGCTCGTCCTGATGGTCTTCGATCTCTCGAGTCTTTTCGCGTAGTCGTTCATTCAATTGATCGAACTTTTCCTCCTGATCGTCAAGCTTGCGGTCGCTTTCGCGAAGTTCCGCGTCCAGGTCGGTGATCGAATCCTTGAGCCGGTTGATCTCGTCATCGCGCTGCTGAAGCAGACGGTTCTTCGACTTGATGTCCTCCTCAAGATGGCGGATAGTCTCTCGCGCACGAGTTAGTTCTTCGGAAGTCACGTTGTTGCCATTTTGGGCCTTCTTCAGCAGCGCGATCTGCTCATCGCGCTCTGTAACGTGTATCTGTTCCTGCCTCAATTTGGACTTCATCTCAGCGATCGTGCTCTGAAGATCTTGTATCTCCTCTACAGCAGCGTCGCCGGATGCCGCCTGTTGCTTCAAACTCTCGATCTCGTCGTCGCGCGCCGAGAGCGCCTCCTTCTGACGTCGAAGCTCATCCTGAAGCTCATCAATTGTCTCCTGCAGATCTTCAGCTCTCTGCAAAGCTTCTTCGTCTTGGCCAGTCTGTGCTTTGAGGGTTTCGATCTCTTCTTCGTATTTGTCTAGCTCGCGATCCTTATCTCTAAGGTCCTGTTCCAGATCTGCAATATTATCCTTCAAGTCAGAGATCTCTTGAGCGCTTCTGTCCCCAGACTGTTGATTTTCTTCCGCTTCTTCGAGCTGACGCTTGAGTCGATCGATCTGATCCTCTTTGTCCGCTACGGTCTGTCGCAGATGATCGAGCTCCTCTCTAAGAGTCTCATCGGCGTGTCTCTGTTTTACCTTTTCGGCGTATTCAGAGAATTGTTGTTTGTAAGCCTCCAAATCTTTCTCGGCCTGCAAGAGCTGTTTCCGGTAGTGCTTGAGATCGCGCTGTAAAGTCAATTTGTCCACTTTGAGATCGGTGTTCTCCTTCACGGCGGCTTCGTTGAAGTCCTTCCCACTACGCTTGAGAGCCTCCTCCAAGAAGTGGATCTTCAGCTTCAGGCCAAAGTTTTCCTTGTCAATCTGCTCCAGGCGCTGCTCTTGTTCACGGAGCGTCGCAACATTGCCGAGGTCTAGTACGCCATCACGGTCTCTGTGCATTGCCGTCATCGGAGTGCTCATAGGGCTGCTGCTAGCAGGAACGGGCGGGTTGTCTTGACTCGGATCCATGTCCAATGATGTGCCGGTGTGCTCCTCTATGATTGAGTCTGCCAAGGGGAGAGCAGGAGAACTTTTACTTTTGCTACCATAGCTGTTCCGAAGTCCTATCGGTGTTTGTAGCACATTTTCTTTCTCTCCGAAATGCATCTGCTGGCGATTTTTCGTCGCGCTCTTGAGAAGTGGAGTGAATTCTGTCTTTGCGGGAGGAAGATTTTGACGATTGAGGAGAGGGTTGCGTTGGCGTGGAGTCTCCGCGACAGGGATCCGAGTTGGTTGCCGCATACTTCTAATCTGCTTCAGAAGACTGTTCTCTTCTCTTGACGGAGAAGGTATGGAGTTCTCTGTCGTGAAGTCTGGTGCAGTGAGGCGCGTATTATCCAGCTCAGTCTGGGGGGAGTGGATGTGGAACGCCATGATGGGCCCTTGATATGAGGAGCAAATTTGAAGCCCAGGGCGCAGTACGAAAGCGCAGTCTAAGACAGCGCAAGAATGCAGAAGGAAAGATGCGATAACAGGAGGACGAGTCTCTTTACTAGGATGATCGACGTTTGTTTACGGTAAACACACACGACACACTAAGCGTTGCTATGTGGTCCTAGCTCACGCCTTCCCCACACGTGATCGTTTCGTGAACAGAACACCGAAAATGTCTCCACTAGGGCAACACTTCGCAATCATCTCGCTTATTAAATTATCCAGCAAAGACCGACAAATTGCACAGATGGGCAATCAAGGTGAAGACCGACGTGTGCATTTCACTTTGCTCTGACTAGCTTGAAACCTCCGGGCACCTGTTTCTGAAAAACACCCCTTGGATCGTATCGTTCACTTACGCCCCTCATGAACGCTAGTGAATCTTCTCCGTAACCTGCGAGAGGGTTTTGCCAGTGGTCACAATAGTTCAAATAGAGGAATCGGTGATACACGTTGAGCTGTTGCGCCTTTTCACACCCACGTGAGACAATATGCCGCATCGCCTTTTCCACAGCCGTCTCGTCTGACAGACTATTCCAGGTGGCAACCAGGAGCACGCTGCATAGATTCCCATCGTTGGCAGAGAGACCCAAGCTATTGTTAGTCTTGCCGGCTAAGTGTGCAGTTGGTATGGGCTGAAAGGTGAGTGAGAAGCGAAGATCCGTTATCACAGTACGCAGTGCTTTGGCTGTGGCGTCAACGATCTGATACATCTCCTCCATCATCGTTGCGCTGTTCTTGAACGTCATCGTCGCAAACTTGTTACAATTACCGTATGGATTTGGCATAGCAATATCTTCCGAGAACGAGTTCAAATGATCGATGCGCAACGTTGTGAACACGGGCCTGGGATCGTCCATGAACGGTCTCAAAGCGTCCGGATGCTCAGTCGCTGGGCCACTGGACGTGTAGGCGAGGAAGTTTGGCATATACCATGTTGGCTTATCCGGCTCAAGGCACAGATTCATAAGCACAGATGCGTAGGGATCATAATCGTCCAAGAGATCCTGAAAAGCCTGGAACTGCTGCGGTCTTCGAGATATGGGTAGGCCAAAGTATCCAGCCAGGAAACGATCCCTTATGAGCGTTCTCATTCGAAATCGGGTCACAATGCCAAAATTATTCGAGCCGCCACGGATCGCCTTGAAAAGGTCGGGGTTCTCGTTCGAATTGGCATGTACAATGTCCCCGTCTGCCAGAACAACCTCGAAATCCAGGACATTGTCGCAAACAAAGCCTTGCTCCGCGGAAAAGAACGAGAGGCCACCCCCAGTCGTGAGGCCGCCGACGCCTAGTGATGCTACCCGTCCACCGGACGTTACTAGTCCGTGTGGCCTCAGTGTCGAGTAGACTTGACTCCATTGCGCCCCAGGTCCAATATCGACGTAGCTCTTGTCGCTGGATAATTCGATATTAGTCATCTCCGACAGGTCCAGAACTATGCCATCTGCGACCGTGGAGGCAGCGCTGCATGCAGAGCTTCCGCCAGATCGAACGGCAAATTGACACCGTCCAGGCCATCGGCAGTCCGCTGCGACGAGCATCTTGACTGCTTTTGACACATCCTGGGCGGACTGAGCTGAAATGAAGACCTGCGGTCCAAGTAGTCTGGCTTGCTGTGTCCAGTATTTCTCGAGCGCCTCGTAGAAAGCCAAGTTGTTTGCCTCTAGAACTTTGACGCCCAGGATGCCGCGGAGGGCATCTATCTGGCAAAATGTCAGTGTCTGCGCAGCGCTACATGACCACGTGCAACTCACACAAGACGTGCTCTGCGAGAGTGTTCTATCGATACTCGTCATGAAGTTGGGAGGACTGGAAGACATGTTACGATACGATAGGTTCGACGCGTCAAGAAGATGGGAGCTTCAAGAGACATCTGCGTGGCTTTGTCCCTACCGCCACCGCAGATAGCGCTCCCTCCATCGCTGAGCTTACATCCGATTGTTGTACCACGGATGAGTCCGGTCACTGGCGATCCGCAAGTTGGCATATGCATGGCATGGTACGTGGTCGCGAAGAGCCTTCCGAGCCACACCGCAATGCCGCCGTACTATGTCATATGCAGCACAAAACAGAGCTTGATCGAAGTTGCGACAAGGTTTCCGCGTCCACTTAGAGGTACTGATTTGAGGCCCCTGGAGAGAAGTGGTCCTGTATTACTGGGAACGGCTAGCACTGAGCGCTAGGAGCCGTCCGTGGCATATTCGGTTGTTGCGATGCTGTGCATTGTAAGTACAGCTAGTCCCACACTTCCGGACAGATTTGCCAGTTCTCAGTCCCGAAGAGTCGCTCAAGCCATGCATGCTATAGGTGAGCTCCCTAATTGACATGGAGTCAAGAATGGCAGCGAGCCAATAGATTATGCGGCACAGTATTCACGGCCTTGCTTAGACCTGTCTCTAGGCGCGCAGCCTCTGCTCGTCCTATTGTTGGCTGTATCCAGCTCCCCGGTCGTTTCGCGCTGCAACAGACAGTGCATCGACTGGGAATCGCTCGTGCGTCGAGACGAGAAATGCCCCGGAGCCAGCATGTGAAGCTAGCTCTGGCTTCTCTGGCCTTTGCGCTACCTCCTGCAGCCAAGTGCAGCCACGTAGCGGCTTCTGCCATCAGTCATGGTGATAATCAATCAGTGTCCATTCAATGGCTCTTTCCCCTCCAATGCGGGGAGTGTGAGATGAGTTCCCCGGTCAAGAGAGACACTTGTTGACGCCATCCCGTCAACGGCATGGGCCGCCGTGCACAGTCCGAGATTCGCTAACCAGATAGAGCATATATGCATTAGAGCTCGGCATGTGTCGGTGCACAGTACTACTTGTACTTACATCTGACTTCAGGCGCTCCACTCTGAGCTCGTGCATGCAGTCGCGGATGCCGGTCTTGCAGCTTTGGCGCTCGCAGGTCGTTAGGGCGTGCCAGCCATCCAAACCTGATCTAGCAAGCTATGCAGATTTTCATGAGCCCTCAGACGAGCCCGTCTCGAAGCCACTGCAATTTCTCCAGAGTGAATGGGAGCAGGCCAGTACTGGTAGGCTTCTTTCGCTCGGCAATGTAGTGTGGCACCAATCGACACTTGTTCCTGACTGACCCAACCGGGCATCGACTTTTGACGGACTCTGGGCGCGACAGTCAGGCATTTGCTTGGTCTCCCACTTCCGTCAAATGGCGATTGTATGATCGAGCTCGAAGACACGGTTGAATAAGACGTGAGCAATACAAAGCACTGTCCACAGCTCATTTTTAGCTGTGGTGAATCTGCAGTAGAGACTCACGAAGCCAGAGACATCAGCCGAAATCCGTAGACAGTATTGCATGTCACATCCGCTATCCCTGCAAGCATGCTTTCTCCTCGTGTGCCACTCTGGAAACTCAGCTACGGTCCTTGCTACTTCACTGTCAGAATTCATTGCGAGTCATTGCCAAAACCACAAGACAAGGGAGCTTCGATCATGCAGACTCAATTCTGTAGTGCAAGACAAGGGTCAAGCTTCGGGAGCAGATCGCTGTCAGATGGCAGGGCTGACCCTACCTACAGATGACGTGACTAGGGCAGCAGGCACGCATCAGCATGACAACAGCCCGAGCTGCGCTGCTGCTGCTGTCACTCTGACAAGCAAAACGCAGCAGCTCTTAGGCCATGGCCACGTAGTATTCTGCGCTGTCGTTCTTATACTTCATGCTTTAAATACATGTTTGGGTTCATGCAATATTCGGCCCTGTCTTATACACACGTATCGACCGCATGGTCCACTTGACTGTTGCTGCGATCTCTCATCTTCCCAAGCATGCCGCAGAACATACGCCTCCGCGTCAGAGGTCCAGATGGTGTTTCCACCCTCGAGTTGCCAGACACAGCGACTGTTGGCGACTTGAAACAGGCCATTTCAAAGGCCACAAACCTACCCATCTTTGACATCAAAGCGGGCTATCCGCCGCAACCGCTCGATCTGGATCAGTATGCAGAAGACGTGAACCTGCAGGAAACGGGCCGCAAATTTCAAGGCGAGCAATTGATAGCCGTCAAGAGAGTTATTGCGTTACCTCTCGAGGACCCTGTGTCAACACCGTTGGTCCCACCACCTCCGCCCTCAGCGCCACCCGCAGTCACTTCCACTACCAAGAGCGTACAAGCTACCCCCAAGGCTGAAGATCCCCCAGAAGTGTATATACCCGTGCGAAATGGGACTGTCGTCCTTCGGGTGATGCCTGACGACAACTCCTGCATGTTTAGAGCGCTTTCATCGGCCGTGTTGGGCAGCTTCGATTCGATGAATGAGCTACGATCCCTAGTGGCAAGTGGAATACAAGAAAATTCTGAGAAATTCAATGCAGCTATCCTGGGCTCGGCGCCATCAAAGTACTGCGAATGGATTTCACGGGAAAATTCCTGGGGTGGCGCTATCGAGTTGAGCATCCTCAGCGAGCACTTTGACATAGAGATCGCTTCCATCAATGTTCAAGACGGCCGCGTGGATCGATTTAATGAGGGTGCTTTGACTCGATGCATACTAGTCTACTCTGGCATTCACTACGATGTCATTGCTCTTAGCCCAGGGCCGGCTTATTCCAACATGCCTGCCGACATAGACACTAAAGTATTCGACTCTGATGATGGTGCGATACTTGATGGTGCACGCTTGCTCTGCGGCGAGCTTAGGAAACGACATTATTACACCGATACAGCAGGTTTCAGCATCAAGTGCAAGACGTGCGGTTGGACCGGAAAGGGCGAGAAAGAGGCCACCGTGCATGCATCTGCAACGGGCCATTATGACCTGGAAGAAGTCTAGACTTGTGGAAGTGAGGCTGGTTGTACATATCATTTGGTGAGCGATCTTGCATGGCGTGGAGTTGGAGAGAGCGAGAAGCATTGTAGGCGTTGACGTTGGCGCGAAATGCTTACCCATGCAGACCTTGAGCTGCCGAACTTTGGCGAAAGACTCTTGCATTATGATCCGATCAATTTCTCGCCTGTTCCACACAGAGTTGCAATGGCAACAATCAAGGGCAAATGTCCTGACTAGGTTGCGACGCGCACCCGAGCAGAGGAGACAGGCGGGGGATGCGCTCTCCATGCCAAGACTGCCCGCCGCTGCCGTGAGAACTTTCAGTGGACCCTCAGAGCATCCCAATCAAAAAGTTGTTACAAGCTTGCCAACCACACATCTCAATTGACCCCTCGGCTCCGAACCCCTAGAGTAACAGAGCCCGTCGAACAGCTCATCCGCTCACCTCAACTTGATCGACACCCTGGTAGAAACGCGCAGGAATGTCTTTCGGTGGTCAAGCACCCACAATTGTGGTGCTGCGTGAAGGCCAGTCCCCAGGACCCCCTCACTCGAGATCGACACAAGCAAATGCTAACACGATACACAGGCACCGACCAGTCGCAAGGCCGAGGCCAGATCCTGTCGAACATAAATGCATGCATCGCCATTCAGAACACGATCAAGAGTACGCTCGGCCCATACGGTGGGGATCTGCTACTAGTAGATGAGAATGGCAAGACCACAATCACAAACGACGGCGCAACGGTGTGCAAACTTCTGCAGATTGTGCATCCAGCAGGTGCGTGCCTTTAGCCCGCACTCGTGTGCGGCTGCGACGACAGGGACATGCTAACGTCATATGATCAGGTCGCATCCTGACCGATATTGCACGATCGCAAGATGCTGAGGTTGGAGATGGTACAACCAGTGTCGTCGTGCTCTCCGGTGAGATCATGAAAGAGGTTCGTGACTTTGTCGATCAGGGTGTCAGCAGCCAGAGCATTATCAAGGGCCTAAGACGCGCCTCGCAAATCGCAGTGAACAAGATCAAGGAAATTGCAGTGAATACCACAGAGGGCAACCAGAGAGACACTCTCCGCAAGCTTGCAGCTACTGCTATGAGCAGCAAATTGATTCACCGGAATGCTGACTTTTTCACAAAGAGTACGTCCACCTGACGCAGACCTCGCAAGGAAATGGCTGACACAATACAGTGGTCGTGGATGCTGTCCTCACCTTGGATCAAGACGACCTCAACGAAAAGCTGATCGGTATCAAGAAGGTGACAGGTGGCGCGCTGCAAGATTCGATGTTCGTCAATGGTGTAGCCTTCAAGAAGACCTTCTCATATGCTGGTTTCGAACAGCAGCCTAAGCACTTCAAGGACCCCAAGATTGTATGCTTGAACGTTGAACTGGAACTGAAGAGTGAAAAGGACAACGCAGAGGTCCGCGTGGAGCAGGTTTCGGAATACCAGGCTATCGTTGACGCAGAATGGCAAATCATCTTCAATAAGATTGAGGCGCTATACAAGAGCGGTGCAAAGGTCGTCCTCAGCAAGCTACCCATTGGTGATCTAGCGACTCAGTACTTTGCAGACCGCGACGTCTTCTGTGCGGGCCGAGTCACAGCTGGTGACTTGGACCGGGTTTGCTCTGCTACTGGCGCCGCCATTCAATCAACATGCTCAGACATCCGACCGGAACACCTTGGTACATGCGGCACATTCGAAGAGGTCCAGATTGGTGGCGAGAGATACAACATATTCTCGGACTGCCCCGGCGCAAAGACTTGCACCCTTGTACTGCGCGGTGGCGCTGAACAATTCATTGCTGAGGTCGAGCGAAGCTTGCACGACGCCATCATGGTGGTCAAGCGCAGTGTTAAGAATCGAAGCATCGTCGCTGGAGGCGGTGCTGTGGAAATGGAGGTCTCGGCACATCTCCACCAATTTGCCGACCAGAAAGTACAATTCAAACAACAGGCAATCATCAAAGCCTTTGCGAAGGCGCTTGAGATTATTCCACGACAGCTCTGCGATAATGCCGGCCTAGACGCAACAGACGTCCTGAACCGCCTCAGAGTGGAGCATCGTCAGCATCACCACATCTGGGCCGGCGTTGACTTTAATGCGGATGGACAAGCTGGCGGCGTAAGCTCGGATTTGCTGGCCAAGCACGTCTGGGAGCCGTCGCTAGTGAAGATCAACGCTATCCAGGCTGCGGTTGAGGCGGCATGTCTTGTTCTCAGCGTAGACGAGACTATCAAGAACGAGGAGAGCGAGCAAGCCCAAGGACCACAGAGAGGGCTTCCGCCGGGCGCAGCGCAGAGGGCTCTGCGCGGCAGAGGCAGGGGCATGCCCAGGAGGTAGACGGGTGAACAGCACGGAAAAAGCAGTCTCTGTACAATATCCCCCCAATAAAAGATAGGTGATGCTGCGCGGGCGATCAGGCAGAGTCTTGCGATTCAACAGTAGCGTGCATGATCCGTGCGTGAGGAAGCGTATGTGGTGGCATGGCAGCGAGTGTGACTTGGGGGACGAGGCACGGGTCGAGCTCCTCTGATGCTCCGTGAGGCTGCACTGGGCTGCTTGCTGTCATGAGCGTGTGGCCAGCCCCAGATGCGGCCCATAATTGGCGCCCTTCGCCCTGCATCGCGGGACCTTGCAGCCACTTCGCCAGTCAGCTGAACCACGTAGGGACGCCCAGCTCAGGTGCCCCACCTCGCCATGTGGGCTGTCGCCGGACCGCAGGCCACAATATACTTATCTCTCCCTCACTTGCTCACCAGCAGCGTCTACCAAAGCGCTCAGGTTATGGAGCAGACCACTTTCACCCTGCTCGCACAATAAGGAACAGCCCCACCATGGCTGAGCAACTGCAGAGCCCGCCTTTGACCCCAAAGCGAAAACGCTCAGGTCCTGGCCCTACCACTTCACATCCGCAGAAGCCGGTCCTCGACACAAGCCTAGTCTCCCTTGTGCATCCCATGAGCAAACTCGCCGACATGGACGACTCGCGAGGATCGCAGAGTCCTCGCACCGCCATGAGCTCAAAGTTCAAGGACCTTGGACTCGCCTCTGTCGACTCCATGGGGAACCCAGCCGCTGCCGGTCAGCAACAAGTCTTCGTCGACGAGGACACGGAAATGGCAGACGACGAGCAAGAGAGTCTCTGCAAGCGTTTCAAGATCACCAACGATGATAACGACCAAGAGCAGCCGACGAGAGGTCGTTCTCAAGAGGACGCCGCACTCAGCGACTCATCTCTGAACCAGCAAGACCCGCTTGTCTCTATTGAATCCGACCTCCCGATCAAGACCAAAGCTGCCAAATTTGCCACAATCGCTGGCGCACGGCTCAAGGGGCCCAGGGCAGCTGGCTCGCCAAAGAAGCCCCGGCGCAGCAAGTCGCCCCCGCCCCCTGTTCCCTCCTCGGTGTCCGATCTTGGCAGCGGTTCCGAGTCGCCCTCATCTGTGACCAGCCTGAAGAAAGACCCGGATCCCTTTGTCTGGCAAGAATGGGAAATCACAGGCCATCTCGCACTCGATGCTGATGACGATGGCTATGGTATCAACGGCATTGGTTTCCGACCCACTCCTCAAACGGCAGAAGCCCGGCTGCAGAGGCGCAAGAAGCAGATTGCTGAGTGGAAATCTCGGGAGGCCAGAGAACAACGACAGAAGCGTAGCGAGCGCAGGTACGGCGCATCGAAGACAGAGGGACAGAACCAACCCATGCCAAGGCGAGTTTCATTCGCGGCTTGAGACTGCTCGTCGGTTCGTGCACGTGCCCCAGATAGTTCGACAATATCTCTCGTACGTCCTTGGGAACCAATTTGGCAATGGCGTTGGCTGAGGACTTGCGATACCCCATCTTTGATTTACATATTCCTGTACATGAATGAAACTACGAGACACAGATCGCAGTGATCTGCGAAGACCTGATTGGTGAGAAGTACGAGCGAGAACAGTGTCAGTAATATTTGTACATTTTGTGTTCGAGTCCTACCAAAACTTGAACGAGCTCCAGAAGCCCTTGCCAGCCTTGTCGCCGTCGGTCGCGGAAAGCGAAGCAGCGGGTTTGGTGGCCGCCGCGGCAGACGCTGTTTCGGGTGGCCTTTTGTCCTCCAGAACCTTTACAGCTTGCCTGATCCCCTCCTTTGCCTTTGCGCGTCGGTTTTGGCATAATTGATATCCTCCAATAGATACCAGAATACCTGTGCCAACACCAAAGTTCAGTGCTTTAGGCAACGACCCTGCCCAATGAGTTAGTCTTGTGGGACCACAGGGAGCATTTTGCAGAGCAGCATACCTCCAATTACGAATCTGAAAGCTCCCATACCCATCCCTAGGCCAATCCCTGGCAGAACGGCATCTCTGAAACATGGTGTCTGGTGCACCTTTGAGAAATCGTCTACTGATATTGTGCGTGCGGCATCGATGACTGATGTATTTGCCCTCGCACGGTTCTCCTCTTCGGGATCCTCGCTCGGTCTGTGAATAAAGACCCGGGGCTTCTTGTGAATCTTTTGTGACGGGTCGCGTGGGAGCGCATTGGGTTCTGTTTGGGAGTCGGAGACTGTGAGGTTTGGCCTGCGTTCGTCGTCGGACATGTTGATGTGTGTGCACCCTTGCGTCTTGCAGCTACTGATTGAAGTAATAGAAGAGGCAACATTCGCGCTGACGATGCTGAGAAGGTGAAGTCATCAATGGCAGGAAAACGTATCCACATTAGCTGGCGCCTTAAGCCAGAGGGGCGGCATCTTTTCCACGTGGGTGCGGCGTGCCTGCATGAGGCTCTGCGGCCAATTTACACGACCTGGGAAACGCGTCCTCGGCGCGTCTTTTCTATATCGTCTCGTTGCTCCTCCTCTGCATTCAGTCCACTCCGCAACAACCCGCACAACCTTTCGCCACACGACCTTGATCGAGTTCTACGGAGTATACGGTGTGTTTGACATGTCATGAACTGAATATCCAGAAGACTTTCCTACACATACGCTCGCTGCACGCGACGCGCCCTTCCTCAACATGCCTCCCCCGCGTCCTGGTCAGAAGAGGACCCTCCACTCCGGGGGAAAGTTTTTGAAGAGCAACAGAACGCAGACCGTTGATGCATCCTCACTGCGGTCTAGTGAGGCGACCTCACAGAACGAAAGGTTGGAACTCACTCGCCTAGCCAACAGCATCGATGAGTCCATGGGCTTCTCCCGCTTCGAAGCGGGTAAGAGCAGGGTCGCATGGCTGTCCAACATGCGCAGTACATCCGTAGAGGACGAGACTGTGCCTGGAGGTCGCGCAGGCGTCGACCTCTACTTCATTGAGGAAGATGGCAATACCTTCAAGGCCACCTTAGAGTACGACCCTTACTTCGTTGTAGCGATACGACGGGGCAAGGAGGGCGAAGTTGAAGAGTGGTGTCGCAGGATGTTCGAAGGCGTCCTGAAGTCCATCAAGCGCATAGATCGAGAAGACCTGTCTATGCCTAATCACTTGCTCGGATACCGCCGCACCTTACTTCAACTCAACTTTGCAAATGTTCAAGATTTAATGACTGTACGAAAAACGATAATGCCTATAGCAGAGAAGAACAAGGGGAAGATGAACACCCTGGATACATACGCTGAAGTTGCTAGCGTGAATAATGGATTCGACATGTTCGACGACGATCTGGAAATGGAGAAGAAGCCAACCGGCTTCAAGGACGCCAGCGACTATATCGTCGACATTCGAGAATATGACGTTCCCTATCACGTACGAGTAGCCATTGACAAGGACATTCGCGTTGGAAGGTGGTTCAACGTCGAAGCCAAACATGGGACTATCTCACTGTCGTGCATCGAAGAGAGAGTGCAGAGACCTGATCCCGTGGTGATGGCCTTTGATATTGAAACGACAAAACTCCCACTGAAGTTCCCAGACGCTGCAATCGACCAAGTCATGATGATTTCGTACATGATCGATGGACAAGGATTTCTCATCACAAATCGTGAGATTGTTTCTGAAGACATTGCGGACTTTGACTATACGCCAAAGCCAGAATATCCTGGCCCTTTTATGATCTTCAACGAACCCGATGAGCGAGGTGTTCTCGAGCGGTTCTTCGAGCACATCAAAGAGGCCAAGCCGACGGTTATTGCCACATACAACGGTGACTTCTTCGATTGGCCCTTTGTAGAAGCCCGAGCTAGTGTCTGTGGTATTGACATGTATCGCGAGATTGGCTTCAGGAAGAACAGCGAAGACATCTACCACTCAGACTACTGTGCGCACATGGACGCTTTCGCCTGGGTGAATCGAGACTCCTATCTCCCACAAGGATCTCGTGGTCTGAAGGCTGTCACCACTGCAAAATTGGGTTACGATCCGGACGAATTGGACCCGGAACTCATGACCCCCTACGCTGCGGAGCGACCTCAGACGCTGGCAGAATACTCGGTCTCCGACGCCGTAGCAACGTACTACCTGTACATGAAATACGTCCACCCCTTCATTTTCTCGCTGTGTACAATCATTCCGCTCGGACCGGACGACACTCTCAGAAAGGGAACTGGTACCCTTTGCGAAATGCTGCTCATGGTCCAGGCGTACAAGAAAGAAATTGTCCTGCCCAACAAACATAAGCCGCCCAGAGAAGACTTCTGGGAGGGGCATCTGCTTGAGTCTGAAACCTATGTCGGTGGCCACGTCGAAAGTATTGAAGCAGGTGTCTTCCGGGCAGACATTCCCACAAAATTTGCTGTGGATCCGACCGCAATCGATGAGCTGCTAGGAGATCTCGACAACGCTCTGAGGTTCTGCATCACTGTCGAGGAAAAGAAGTCGATGGAAGACATAGAAAACTACGACGAAGTCAAGGCTCAGATCGTGGAGCGATTGAACAACTTGAAGCGAACGCCAAATCGCGAAGAACGCCCGCTGATTTACCATCTGGACGTCGCGTCCATGTATCCTAACATCATGACAACTAATAGATTGCAGCCCGACTCCATGATCAAGGAATCTGACTGCGCTGCATGTGACTTCAACAGACCTGGGAAGACATGCGACCGAAGACTACCATGGGCATGGCGTGGAGAATACCTGCCAGCAAAGAAGGACGAATACAAAATGATTCGACATGCTCTGGAAAACGAACGCTTCCCTGGCAAGCGACCATTCGATCCTCCGAGGGCGTTTCAGGACCTCCCACTTGACGATCAAGCCGCAATGATCAAGAAGCGCCTCCAGGACTATTCAAAGAAAATCTATCACAAGATCCACGATGCGACTACCATTGAACGTGAAGCTATTATCTGTCAACGAGAAAATCCGTTCTACGTTGACACGGTGAAGGACTTTCGCGATCGTCGGTATGACTTCAAGGGCCAGCAGAAAGTTTGGAAAGGCAAGACGGAAGCGCTGAAGTCTTCGGGCGCATCCCAGTATGAAATCGACGAGGCGAAGAAGATGATTGTCCTGTTCGACTCGCTACAACTTGCACACAAGGTTATCTTGAACAGTTTCTATGGCTACGTGATGAGAAAGGGATCGCGCTGGTTTTCCATGGAGATGGCTGGTGTCACATGTCTGACTGGAGCCCGTATCATTCAAATGGCTCGTCAGCTAGTCGAGCGACTGGGCAGACCTCTGGAGCTGGATACTGATGGTATCTGGTGCATGCTTCCCGCAACGTTCCCCGAGAACTTCTCCTTCAAGATGAAGAACGGCAAGAAGCTCAATGTTTCGTATCCTTGTGCCATGTTGAATCACGTCGTCCACGAGAAGTTTACAAACCACCAATACCAGACACTGGTGGATCCAAAGACGTTCCGGTACGAGACACACAGCGACAATACCATCTTCTTCGAAGTCGACGGTCCCTACAAGGCGATGATCCTCCCCACATCAAAGGAAGAGGACAGGAATCTGAAGAAGCGCTACGCCGTTTTCAACCATGACGGAAGCTTGGCGGAGCTTAAGGGCTTCGAAGTCAAGCGCAGAGGAGAGTTGAAACTCGTCAAGATTTTCCAGACAGCCATCTTCAAGTTCTTCCTGGAGGGGTCGACCTTGAAGGAGACGTACGATGCCGTTGCGGGCGTCGCAAACGAGTGGCTTGACATCTTATATGGGAAGGGCGCAACCCTTGCAGATGAGGAACTTATTGATCTCATTTGCGAGAACAAGAGCATGACCAAGACTCTCGCAGAGTATGGCGCGCAAAAGTCCACAGCCATCACCACTGCAAAGCGCCTGGGCGAGTTCTTGGGTGAAGGTATGGTCAAGGATAAAGGCCTCAATTGCAAGTACATTATTGCGTCACGGCCCAGAAACGCACCCGTCACCGAACGCGCGATTCCAGTCGCCATTTTCTCGGCCGACGAGCAGATCAAGAGCTTCTTCCTGAGGAAATGGCTGAAGGAGGACCCCGGAGACATGGATCCAAGAACCGTGCTCGACTGGGACTACTACATTGAGCGTCTCGGATCAGTCATTCAAAAGTTAATCACCATTCCTGCGGCCCTGCAGAAGCTCCCTAATCCCGTGCCACGTGTAGCACACCCAGATTGGCTCGAGCGTCGAGTGCGGAATAAGAACGACAAGTTTCAGCAGAAGAAAATGACCGACTTGTTCGATAAGAGGACGCTGACAGAAATTGCGCCGAATGCGCAGAAGTCTGCAGTCGTCGATCTGGAAGACTTTGGCGGTTCAAAAGGCCCAAAGCCACCCATGCGAGGCACAGTATCGAAGATGAGCAACAAGCGCAAGTCACCAGAGCCAGCGGTTGCACCCACAAACCCGTATGCAGCATTACCCCCAAAGATGCCAGATCTACATTCAGACTACCGTGGCTGGCTGCAGTACCAGAAGCAGAAGTGGAAGATTCAGCGTGAAGCAAGAAAGCGCCGGCGACAACTTTTTGGAGAGAAGCGACCCGATGCCACAGACGGCATTGGTAGCATGTTTCGCAACCAGGCAGAGCTATTGTACACCAGCACATGGCAAATCCTCCAGCTGCGGCCGACTGACACTCCCGGAGAAGTGCGAGCTTTTGTCCTAATTGACAACAAGATTCAGACCATCAAAGTCGTGGTGCCTCGCCAACTTTTCTTAAACCTAAAGGACGGCGCTCTTCCGGACGTGGACATTCCAGGCTGCTCGGTCGAAAAGGTGAACCATACACTGCCCAATGGTCACACTTCGATACACTTGTTCAAGATGGTCATGTCAGAACAGACGTACATTACTGAATCGAGCAAATTGACCGCTCTCTTCAACCACCCATCTGTCGAGGGAATCTACGAAACTCAATTGCCGCTGAACGTACGAGCAATTCTGGAGCTTGGCAACAGCTGTACGTTTGACGCAACTCAGCGAGGTGTTCTTGGAAAGGGTCTCGACAAAGGGTTCGATCTGTCAATGCTGAAGCATCTGGCACCTGAGAACCCATATTTGTCAGCGTTCCCTGTTAGCTACCTCTATCTCTACCATGTCGCTGTAGGAGAGCGCCAAATATTTGCGCTCTTCTCGTCGGCGAGGGATCAGGCCAACATCATCGTAGTGAATCCGACGAGAGACATTCAAGGACTTCCAGGCGTCGACAGGCTGTACAGCGATGGCTACGCTGAGCGAAAAGAGAGCGACGTCCTCGCGAACATTTTCGAGTATCAGGAAGAGCTACATTTCACGACGTCGCAAGTGAATACGGCGAGAAAGGCTCATCTTCAACTTGCAGACATTGTCAAGAAAATCCGCACAGAAGTTACCACTCCGCACATGCTTGTCGTGCAATCGACTCAGCACAGGCCTTTGTGGCAGGACGTTCCAGCTTTGGCAGAGTTTCCGACGCTGACACTAAAGGTTGACGATTCTGACAAGCGATTCCCATCCTTGCAATGGCAGACATTTGTTGCACAGCGACTCGTCGCTCGATACCTGGATCTTGGATCATGGCTAGTTCACATGATGGAGCTTGCAAGATATGGAAATGTGCCGCTTTGCAACATGGAGCGCGACGACCCTCGATATCTGATCGACATTGCACTGGCTCGACGCTTGCAAAGAGAGAATGTCGTGCTTTGGTGGTCATCTGCGCCTCGGCCCGATCATGCAGGTTACGAAAAGGACGACATTCTCGGGCCCATGGAAGGTGTTGATATGCCCTTGGTCAACACTCCCGGAACATATTCGACCGTGTGCATTGACGTCGACGTGAAAAATCTCATGATCAACAGCATCCTGACCTCGTCGCTGATCAACGACCTTGAAGGCAGTGACTCGGTGTCCTTCAACCCGGCTGCTGATGAAGCTGGCGTGGACGCTGGACTGGTCATGCATGCCGACAATACGTTTGCGTCGGCTGGCATCCGCATTCTCCGCGATCTAGTCAAACAGTGGCACACTGAGGCGTGCAGTGGCAGCGAAATGGCAGATGTCATGGTGCAACATCTCGTGCGATGGGTAGAAAGCCCAGACTCGTTCCTGTACGATCGTGCTCTACACTACTATGTACAGGTCATGTCGAAGAAGACGTTTCAGCAGCTCATGGCTGACTGTCGACGTGTGGGATCCAACATTGTGTTTGCAAACCAGAATCGACTGCTGCTTCAGACGACAAAGGCCGAGGTAGGCAATGCTTACGCATACAGTCAGTACATTCTCAAGACAATCAAAGCCAAACCTCTATTTCTGTTCCTGGATCTGGACGTCAAAGAGTACTGGGATTACCTTATCTGGTACGATGAGTTCAACTACGGAGGAAAGGGCTGTCAAGAGGTGATGGCGGCTGATGAGCAACCGCTTGAGTGCATCATGCATTGGCAGATGCAAGACTTCTTACCCAGACCGCTCCAGAATGTCTTCCACGATCAAGTGGTAGATTTCATTGAGCTGATGCATGGTCGTAAAAGGCCACAGCAAATTGAAGGGGTGCCGAGAGCGACACAGCTTCCGTTCCAAAGTCTGACGGAGGAAGAGCCCGGGAAACAGACGACGGTTCTCAAGGACACATACGCGAAGCCACTCCAGAAACAAGTGGTGCAATTAATCAGGAGACAAAAGGCAGAGATGCTGCACCCAGAGCTGGAGTCGGATTACCAGTTTCCGTCTCGAGCAGGCTCACATCTCAAATTGCAGAACCCTGCGCTTCAACTGGTCAAGACGATTATGCAAGTGCTGAGTCTGGACAAGAGCATCAACCTGGAAGTACGGATGCTGCGCAAAAACCTTCTCGCGCTATTCGACGTGCGCGAATTCAGCAGCGACGGACAATTTGTCAACCCCAGCACGAGCCTCAAGGTGCCGCAATTGGTGTGCAATGAGTGCAGCATGATCCGCGATCTTGACCTGTGTCGTGATGACGATGGGATTGCAGCGGGAGAGCGACCGGCGGAGACGGCGGAGACGCAGCCTCAATGGAGCTGCCCGGGGTGCCAGAACACGTACTCGCAGTTGGAGATCCAGGAGCGGCTAGTGGCGGATGTGCAACGGATGGTGATGCGGTGGTGCACACAGGACCTCAAGTGCAGCAAGTGTGCCCGGCTGAGGACCAACGAATTCATGGAGCATTGCTCGTGCGCAGGCGAGTGGATCGAGACGGTGCATAAGGACGAGATGATGAACAAGTTGAAGGTGTACGGACGAGTTGCTGGGTATTACAGGTTTACGATGGTCGAGGAGTGCATCGCCAGCGCCGTCTGAGTTTGCAAGGGCATGGAGTTTCAGGAAAGGCAAACGGCAGTTGTCAGGCGTTGGGTGGGGCTTGCACATAGAAGATAACGATGATCTGTGACGAATGCATTTTACGACGCTCTATCGTTGGTACAATACCTTTGAAGCAGTAGAGATGACGGGTGGGCGTAGCAGTTGGATGACATTCGACGCAAGCGTCTGAGGATCGGCGTCGAGGCCCCCCACGGCCCCGCCCCTCCGTCCCCAAGGCGCCCCGGACAACGGCCACGCTGGCCGATCCTCAGGGTCTGGCGCAGCTGGACACACGAGAGGGTGGGGGGAGCTGCGTCACTCTTGCTCTCCACCACCACCTGCAACCCAAGCAGCCGCGTTAGTAGTAGCACGAGTAGGTAGGTAGGTACCAGCCCGCCTGCAGTCGTCGACAAGCAGAAGAAAAGTACCTGACCTGCCAGCCTGCCAGCCTGCCTGCGTAGCCTTTCCTCCTTCCTTGGCCTTTCCCACTTCCTCACTCCGCCTCCTCCAAACACTGACCTCCTTTGTCTTTCTGCTCTCACTTGCAGATTTCAACGATACCCACCCTTCCACCGTCGCCGCCGCAGTTTGTCGTCCCGTACCCACCTCTCTTCTCAACGTCACCGCAGCAAGACTTAATCTTTTTGCTCCACCTGGAAGCACACGCCGACCTCCAAGAAGCTATCCTTCACCTTCCGTCTCCCATCCGCCTCGCCGTCGTCATACGAAACCAGAGCTATACCTTCAAACAATCGACATGTCGACTCCTACTCTAATCAACCTTCCCCCACCACCCTCTGATCCGGTCACTCCGTCAGAAATTCCGTTCGTACCTGCCGCTAGCTCCTGTACAAGGGGTAACTCTTCTAACCAATGACACGCAGAGGAACTCCCAATTCAGGCACAACTTCCATGTCAGAATTGTCCACGGTCGCCATCAAGGACGGACATCGGGGTCATCCTCATCACCACCATGCACACTCTCGTCTACAGACAGCCACCTCCGATATAAACACAGATAATGCTGATGCGGAGCGTGCCGATCGCATCTCTCGACTCCCAGGCCTTGAGCGCGCGCACACTGTCCGACAGAACTCCAATGCCAGCCTACCTCCTGGTGCATCCGCGACTACGCCCCATGGCTACTTCGATGCCCCGCCACCGCCAGCTTCGGCATACCTCAAGGAGCGCAGCACCGTCGGCAGCGCAAGTGCCACTGGCAGCATCGGTGGCCGGACTACCTGGGCAAGTGGCAGTGACATGTATGATGCTGCGACCGACAAGATGAGCGAGGACCAAGATCAAGACATGGACACCAACATGGATACTAGTAGTGTCGGCGGCTTCTCAGAGGGCGGTGACGGCAGTCTTGTCGGCTTTGGTGAGGGCGCCGGCAGCACCGTGTCTGGGCCAATCTCCAGTATGGGCGGGCCTCGCACCCCACAGCGCCAGAGTGGTGCATTTGGTAGCCGCAACAACAACGTGCTTCCTTATATCCGCGATACGCCGACAACCCCGCGAGACGTCCGGATGGTCGATGGCCCTGCCTACGATGCAGGTGCAGGTGAGCCATTCCATGGCCACTACCAAGGGCATGCGCCGCGACAAAGCATGACTGGGACGGAGCAGGCAGAGCAAATTATGAGTGGCTCTTTCAACAATACGACACCCGGCGGCATGCACCTCACCGGCGAGCGCAACTTGGGGAGCTTTCCCTTCGAGCAAGGGAAGTAGGTAGGCAGAGGACGAGCTTGATGACGTGACGGCCTGGGAATGAGCATCACTGCTCCTGGAGAGCTTTGCAACCCTTTTAGTATTCCATCCATGTATCAGCAACGACGAAACGACATTTCAGCATTATTGGGTCTACACGAGTTAGCGGACGGCAGTTGGGCTGCAGCAGCACCGGGGCATGCTTGGCTATTTAGCTGGCTTCTGACGTGCACGCGGCAACAAGTGCACAAGCTTGAATGGAATCACCATCTCTCGACCAAGACCGTCACGGTGATGAAAGGAGTGGTGGGGCTACTGCAGCGAATTCAAGTCTACACGTGCGCGCATGTGAGCCTGCGCTGTCCGTGGTCCGTTGTCCGCGTAGGCCGGCGGCTGCCAAGGCTTTGCGTCAGACTCAGCGCTGCCGTGGACGTGCGTCGCCCGCCGGGGCTTTCAATCAGGCGCGCATTTGTCTCGTTACTCTTCTTTTCCTTCCTCTTGTCCTCCACGCTCCTACCGCCCTCCCCCTCGCCCTTACTCCTCAATCCTCGTCTCCTCCCTCCTGCGTCCCTGTTGGTTCGAGTAGTGCTCACTGCCAGCGCACAGCGCCCCGCCCACAATTCCGCCAAAAAGACAAAGCAGCAACTTTCCGCACTAGCTGAGCGGTCTACTACTCGCATACTCGCAAAATTCCCCCTCGCGCAAGAGATCACAACAAGCCCCTACGGAACCGCCAGTTTTCGTTTAGCTATTACTTTCACTAGTCATGGCCCGCACGCAACTTGCGTTCCGCTCGCTTGGAGGTGTAGGATTGTTGGACGCGGCTCCCGTCTACTCTCCACTCGACAACTTTGCGAAACAGTTGGGCAACTACCGCTGCCTTTCCTACTCGCCTGATGGCCGCTTCTTCGCTTGGGCTTCTCCAGATCAGTACGTCTGCATACTCGCACACAAGCCTCCTGCGAGCTTTGCTTGCTCACCCCGTCTCACAGAGTGAATGTCATCGACCCCACAAACGGCCAGCCGGTGGCCAGCATCCCCGCTGCTAATGTCTACGAACTGGGATTCTCTCCCCTCGGTACATATATTATTACATGGCAGCGACCGAGCAAGGACGAAGAGGGCAACGCTGTCAAGAACCTGAAAGTTTGGCAAACCCAAAACGCAGATGCCGGCGTCGTTGGTCAGTTTGTACAAAAGAGTCAGACCGGGTGGAATTTGCAGTATACATCCGATGAGAGCTACTGTGCTCGCGTCGTCACCAACGAGGTCCAATTCTATCAGAGTGGTAACCTGGCGCAGGTGTGGAACCACCTGCGTGTCGAGGGTGTCACGGATTTTGCAATCAGCCCGGGGAAAAACCACTCCGTTGCAGTGTTTGTCCCTGAGCGAAAGGTACGGAGGATTTTCTGAGAATAGGGTACAAGTTTGAGCTGCAACACTGACAAGCGTCACAGGGTCAACCAGCCTCCGTCAAGGTCTTCAATGTTCCTAGCTTTGCCGCGCCCGTGTCGCAGAAGACCTTCTTCAAGGGTGACAAGGTCCAGCTGAAGTGGAACAGCCTTGGTACAAGCTTGATCGTTCTGGCCTCTGTGGATGTTGACAAGAGCAACCGCTCTTACTATGGAGAGTCGAACATGTATATTTTGAGCGCCAGCGGCGGTTTTGATTCCCGCATCCAGCTTGGTACGTTCGCCGAACCCCATTATTGACTTGTGACGCACACTTGTGTCTAAACATTATTCCATGCAGACAAAGAGGGCCCTATTCATGATGTCACGTGGTCGCCCGCATCAAAGGAGTTTGGTGTCGTCTATGGATACATGCCCGCGAAGACGACCATCTTCAATGAGCGTGCCATTGCAGTACACAACTTCAACCTGGGTCCAAGGAATACCATACTCTTCTCTCCACATGGTCGGTTCGTCCTCGTAGCTGGCTTTGGAAACTTGGCTGGCCAGATGGACATTTACGATCTCCAGAAGGATTACGCCAAGGTCTGCACAATTGAGGCTTCTAATGCCAGTGTCTGCGAGTGGAGTCCAGACGGTCAACACATTTTGACGGCGACGACATCTCCAAGACTTCGTGTCGACAATGGTCTCCGTATCTGGCACGTCACTGGCAAGTTGATGTACAACGAGGAGATCAATGAGCTGTACCATGTGGAATGGCGGCCTCAGCACCCATCCGAGCACCCCCTACCCAATCAGGTCCCACCAACGCCAGAGCCTCACCCGTCCGTGACTGCATACCTTGCAACGGTCAAGACTCCTTCGAAGCCTGCTGGAGCTTATCGTCCCCCGGGCGCGCGGGGTACCTCTACACCTCTGGCTTTCAAGAGAGAAGACGAGGGAGGTATGGCGTACACGAACAACACAATCTCATCGAATGGTCTCCAAAGCTCGCCCTTTGCGTCTCGCCCCGGCGGAAGACGTGTCGTGCCTGGTGCTGAGAAGGTCGCCGACGCTCCTCTGCCGCCCGGTGCAGCACCTGGTGGTGGTGTCAGCCTCACACCCCAGGACGGTGATGACTCGCAGCTGTCCAAGGCAGCATTGAAGAATAAGAAGAAGCGTGAAGCGAAAAAGGCGAAAGAAGCAGCAGAGAAGGAGGGTGGCGTAGCACCACCAGACGGTCTTCAGAAGAACGGCGAAGCACCACAGCAAGCGAAGCGCAAGCCTCAACAGGCGAATGGCGACGGTGCACCGCCCGCCAACGCCCAGCGCAACCGCGAAGCCAGCCGGCAGCCCAAGCCAAACAATGGATCAGCCGGTGCCCCTGGAAAGCCGAGGGAGCAGCAGCAGAATGCAGCGGCGCCTGCAAAGAGTAAGCTCAATGCGGCCGCTGCACCAGTTGCTGCACCAGCTGCTGCTGCTGCGCCTGCGGAGGGTGATACTGGCGACAGTGAGGTTGCGAAGAAGCTGCGGGCTCTTAACAAGAAGCTGCGTGCGATTGAAGATTTGAAGATGCGACAGGCGAGAGGAGAGCAGCTTGAGCTGAGCCAGGTCAGCAAGATTAAGACGGAAGAGAGTGTCAAGGCTGAGATCAACAAGTTGGAAGGTTGATTCTGGGTTGTTGATTAGCCCTCTCTTTTTGGTGATGCTGGCGTGGTTACCACAGCTAGATGATAGCTTGCACGAGCCTCTTGACGATGCAAAGGGAAGCAGATGAAGATGCAGATACAGTTAGGTAGATGATTGCGAAAGCCGTCTGCTAATGTAGGTAGCACACATCCGACGCCTTGACGTTGCGTGTGCTGCCATCAGATCACGCGCGTCGCGTTTCGATGTGGAAGCTCACCTAACCTCATAAGAATCTATGTCCAAGGATCGACGATGAGTGATTCGTGTAATATGACTGCAGCCATGACTCGCTTTTACTGTTTGTTCCTTCTGCTTGTGCAGCTTTTCGTTCCTTTTGGCTGTGTAGCTTCTCGCCCTACAATGGAATACAGTACAAACCGTGGCAGCTGTCTTGGAGCCCTTTCACGCCGCAGATTCAGCTTCAGCTTCAGTGCTCACTTGCCCAGTTCCAGCCTGAACATCCACAGCATTTGCACTCGTCCCTTGATCAACAACCATATCCCCCTCCCCCTCTCCCCTCCTTCCTTCCTTTTTCCACTCCAGCACCTCCACCTCCATCTGCGACCCCATCCCTCCCCTCTAGGCAACGGCGTAGGCGCAACAATCTCCGCCAAATTAAACCGCCGCAGCGCCTCGTATTCTGCGCCCGGCACAACGCCCATCCCAACTTTACCCTGGTACACTTCTCGACACAGATTACAATGTCCGGCTTACGCAGATCCACGCGGTGTGCGCGCCCCACCTCCGAAGCGACGATTTGAATAACAGACTCGCGGGTAAGGCGCGTTGAATTGCGTATATTCGGGCGGATGGCGAATGATTTCTGGGCGAGGGGGGGGGGAGGGGATGCAGAGGATCGATCTGGGACTGCTTGTTGTTCGTCTTCGGGTTGCTGGACGCGTGCGTCTTGAGGGGTGTTGGCTGCAGAAGATGCAGCGCCAGAAGCCGCGGGGCCAGATGCAGAAGAAGCGGGATCAGACGCAACATCGGCATAAAATACACCACCGAACAGCGCCCGACAGGCACCCCGCAACCCATCCTCACTTGCGCCCCGGAAAATCTGCATAGGTGTGAGTTTGCGCGCGTGTCGGGTGCGCCAGGTCCGCGGTGTGGCTGCTTTCGCTGCGCGCGCGATACTCAGGGTTAAATCTATGGGTGCTGAGCGGGGGAGGGAAGGGTGGAGGCGGATGAATGTCAGGCAGGGTGTGTCTAGCTTGACATTCTCGAAGAGTCGGGGTTTGAGGGGGTCGTATTGTTTTTTAGTTTTGGTGGTGCTGGCGGTGGACAAGTGGTGAGGGAACAAAAGTTGACAATTCGGTTGCGATGCTAGATTCAATGTCCATTTCTTCATCTTCGTCCCCGCCTCTTCTTCCTGCTTTTTCCTTTCGCTCTTCCTTTGCACCCTCTTCTCTTCCGCTCAGCGCACCCTTCTCACCCTCACCCTCACCCTCAAGCGCAGGACTCGCGCTCAAAAGTCCCACTGCATCAACACCCCTCGCTAGATCCGCGGGTTCTTCAGCATCGGGTAGTTTCCAGCCCAGTGCCTCGGCATGCTCGTAGAATAAACCCCGGATTTCCGTCACGCATTTCGCTTCCTGGCGGCGGTTGCACGTCACCCAGATTCCTGCGTCGTTTTCATCAATTGACGTCGGGCCTTTGGGTGCCCATTTTGCTTTGTTCTTGTTTTTGTTGAAGTTGGGATGCTGATTAGTGCTTGTCAAGGTCTGCTGCGTGATTAGTTAGATTCCCGGACTTTTGTTGAGGGAGTGGGCTAAGGTAGGTGCATTGCAGTATGGTATGTTCTGTTTTGAATTTGAGTGCAGATCGGGTATGTCGCGTGCTTAGACGACTGCGACTTCTACCTATCCGGAAAAAGGGGGCAAGTGAGGGAGGTTTTGTTTACTTTTGGTTTTTTGGCGTCGGTTGGCGTGTGCGTTGGTGGGGACTTGCGTTTATTATCTGACATTTTTCCAGATGCTTCCAATGCAGGATTTTAGCTTTTTGGAAGGGTTTCGAGCTTTCTGATCAAATACACGAGTGCCAAGTTGTCAATTGAGGGGGCGAAGCTGGTGCGAAAGGCGATGGTTGATCGAGTCATTGACTTGTATTATTGTCGTAGCTCTGTAATTTGTATGCAGTCTCGATGCTATGACGAGGTGAAGTCGAGTTTGGGTTTCACGCTTGAGAAATTCAAATTCGGCATAATAAGTGCACACTGCAGGGTCAGCTGCTGTAATATCACTGGACCATTTTGCGGCCCAAAACGACGGTACTCATGATTGTGTCCAACACGCATCATGGAGATTGGATATATGAAATCAGAAGACGAGTCTCTTGAGAGCGATTCGCCGACTTCTTCGCGCTCCCATCGACGTGCAAGTCTCTGCAGCGTGCTTGCGCTGGTCAAGTGGACCCGCGGGCTGTCGTTGATCGACAATCCCCCCCATAGCAGCATCCTCATACCTTGGAAACAGCGAGTGCAAGCAGTGAGATATGTCGAACGCATCGCTTCGTCTCACTCCCGCTCATTGCCAGGCTATCGCTCCAAACGTCAAAGTCGTCTTCCGTAAAACGCCAAAAGTAGAGTCAGCCTCCTCTCGAGGCCGTCGTCGTGGTATCATCCCATGCATGCTTTACCCAATCTACGCTGTTTCAACTGCCTGATTGTGGACGACAACATGCGTCACACTTAGTGGACCATGACATCGTGGGCGGGATGGGAGCCACCACCTTCCATGGTGTGATCCTGTCCGGACTTGCTGTCTTCTGCAGTGTCCATCTCGTCGTCGACATCGGCATCACCTTCGCCACCCTCATCTTCTTCGTCGCCTTCGTCTTCTTCTCCGCTGCTCTCGGCTTCGAGATCCTCACTGCCGGCTTCGTCCTCGTCAATCTCCTTTGCATGAGCGGCCTCTTCGTTGTCGACACCACCCATGGCTGCATCTTCGCCCTCGTCTTTCACATCTTCTTCACCAGCTTCTTCCTCTTCCTCTTCGGCTCCGTAGGCGCCTTCGTCGTCTTCCGCGGCATCGACGTCTGGCTGTTCTGGCGGGAACTCAGCGGGCGCAGACTCTTCGGAGTCCCTGGTTCTTGTTAGTCGGAGTTGCTCTGTTCTGTAGTCTACGTAACTTACCACTTGATGGCGAAGCGAGTCACACGAGGCTTCTCGGCCAGGATATGACGTCGGACTTTCTCAATGACTGGCTTAGCAGGAGGATCCTGGGCTAGGTTCTCATCGGCATATTCATTGTTGACATAGTATCCCACACGAACGAATTCGCGGTCGTCGTAGGCGCATGATAGCAAGACGACAGTGACGCCGATAATGTCTGTGTTGGGGATCTTGGTCAAATCGGGTGCTTCAGTCTCGAAGACGAATTTGTTCGTGCCGACGGGCACTGGGCCGACCAGTAGGGTGTCGAGTACTTGATCGTACTCCGACCTGCACAGGTTAGTGTCGCGCAAGGAAAGTAGATTGTCATTCTCATACGAGGTAGCAGATCCGACGTAGGTGAGCTTCCATTCGAGATCTGTGCGAAGGTCAGTATTTTGTGACAGTAGATGTAAGGCTGATCAGACTCACCCTTTTGTAGGGGTTCAAGACACTCGAAAGTGATCTCAAACTCATAAGGGTCTGCAAACGATGCGGGGTTCTTGAGAACGTTCACGTTCAGCAATGAGACGACAGACATGCTGGGTATGTTGTATTAGACGAGGACTCAAGAGACGGCTGAGGAAAATGTCTAGAAGAGGAGAGTGCAGGGGAGGAAGATGCAGGAAACTGTCAGATCATGAGAGGGGACGAAAACATTATGGCTGAGAGAACGCGTGAAGTCCCGCCATCCACTGAGAGACGCGTCGCCGCAGTTTCGCGCTAACGACTAACCTTGTTACTGCAATTTTGGTGGAACAAGCTCATCCGGGTCCGAAACGCCGCGCCTTCGCATCTCTCCTCAGCTGCACGTCTTGCTTCATCCTTTCACACATCGCTCTTCCTCCTCACTTGACTTGTCACGTCAACAAATCATTTCCCTTGACTCCACCGACGGCTCAGCGGTTGTCTAGTGTTTCCCTTGTCGTACAATTCCCTTCTAAAGCTGCGTCAGCGAGCGCATTGCAGTCCGCGTCGTCACAGCTTTGTCTAGGTCGTGAGCTACGAGCGCACCTGCTGCTTCTTTGTCGATCCAACATCGCACAGACGCCATGGCGGAGGTTGATGCAGAGGAGGCATTCCTAGCATCACAGCAGGTCAACGAGCCTGTTGCGTCTCCCACAGACGCCCCGGCGCAAGAAGAACCTACAAAATCACCTTCGAAGCAGCCACCGCGCACCATCGGCGGTTTCCTCGACGACGACGACGATGATGACGATGACGACGACGACAATGTTGCTATGGATGAAAATGAGGATTTGGTGAATGCCGGGTCACAATCACAGTCACAGTCACAGGAAAACAATGTGATCTCAAATGGTCAAACGTTGAATGTAGCTGATGAGTCCTCAAGCACGCCTGAGCGTCATGAGCAAGAATCTTCACCAGCTTTCCCTTCCAGTCTTGATCCTGTTACTCAAGCACCACCCGAAGCTACAGTTGAGCCTTCTCTTGCTGCTGTCGCGACGGATGAAGTCCCTCAACCTGTTGTGTCTGCCTCTCCTAAACCTCTTCCCACAGAACAAATGACTTCTACCCCACAACCCCAGCCAGCTCCAGCACAAGCGCAAATTCAACCCCCTAACGATGTTTCTTCCAATGCGTTACCCCAGGCGAGACTTCCGAGTGATCGTATTGGCATTCTTGAGGATCGCATCAACGACGACCCAAGAGGTGATTTGGACGCCTGGATGAGCTTGATAAACGAGCACAAGAGGCGCAACAAAGTCGAAGATGTTCGCAAAACCTATGAGCGCTTCTTGGCTATCTTCCCAACTGCGGTCAGTCCCGCACATTTCTGCTCTTTGCGTTACAGTAGCATGTCAGCTAACACTGATACTAGGGCGAGATATGGATGGCGTACATTGACTGGGAGCTAGAGAATGAGCAGTTCTCCCTCGCCGAGCGCCTCTTTGGTCAGGCTCTCTCCAAGGCCCGTCATCTTGGCCTCTGGGTGTCGTATCTGAACTACGTCCGCCGTCGGAAAAGTCTTTCACAAGATCCAGACGGCAAGAACCGCGCAATCATCGACCAAGCCTATACATACGTCCTCAAAGAGATCGGCATGGACAAAGATGCAGGTGACATTTGGAGAGACTATGTCGATTTCATGCGCTCTGCGCCAGGTGAAATCGGTGGTAGCAACTGGCAGGACCAGCAAAAGATGGACGTCCTCCGCAAGACGTATCATCGTGTCACCAGCATACCTCTAGCCAACCTCGGAGTCTTCTGGAAGGAATACAACGACCTGGAAATGAGCCTCAATAAAATGACGGTGAGCGGTCCCGGACGTGTATGGTGGCAGACTCGCACTAATAGTCTCGCGCAGGCGCGAAAGTTCATTCAAGAAAAATCACCTAGCTTCGTCTCGGCGCGATCAGCGTTCAAAACCCTCTCGGATCTAACCGAAAATCTCAATAGGACCACACTTCCAGTACTGCCCCCTAATATGGGGTATGACGGAGACATCGAGTACGCTCAGCAGGTTGAGCTGTGGAAGGCTTGGATCGCCTGGGAGAAGGACGACCCGCTGCTCCTCAAAGATGAAGATCTCGAGGCTTACAGAGGACGGATTCTTCATGTCTACAGTCAAGCTCTCATGGCCCTCCGCTTCTGGCCCCCGATGTGGTACGATGCTGCTGAGTTCTGCTTTGCCAACAACCTTGAGCAACAGGGGTCCACATACCTTGAGGATGGAGCCAAAGCAAATCCCGAGAGCTGCTTGCTAGCTTTCAAGCTAGCTGATCGCATTGAGTCTACTACCACGGCTGAATCAGGCGACGTAGATGCAGTCAAGGAACGCGGCGAGAAGGTTCGCAAGCCGTATCAAGATGTTCTTGACGCAAATTACGCTCTGATTAACAAAAAGCTGGAACAAGAACACCACGCAATGAGCGAGGCTAAAGCTCGCCATGCGACTCAACAAAGCGTAAGAGATGAGGATGGCGACGAGAATCTGGCGAACACCACGTCCGCTTCGCTCGAGGCTGAAGTCGACGCTATCAAGCATGGATATCAGGCGCACGTGCAATTACTGTCAAAGACCATTACTTATGCGTGGATAGCTCTGCTGAGAGCTATGCGCCGTGTTCAAGGTCAAGGCAAAACTAATGGAACGATTGGTGGCCAACGACAAATTTTTCTGGATGCTCGCAAAGCAGGACGGCTGACCAGCGAAGTGTACGTCGCTCATGCTCTGATCGAGTATCATTGCTACAAGGATACAGTCATAGCGTGCAAGCTATTTGAGCGTGGACTCAAGTTGTATCCCACCGACGAGCACTATGCACTGGCATATTTGAAGCATCTTGTTGGGATCAACGATGTCGCAAGTAAGCAGCAATGCCGCACTTCGTTGCAGCTCTCAATTGCTAACCTTTGACTAGATGCTCGTGCTGTCTTTGCTAAGTGTGTTGATGCTTTGACCCAGAAAAACCTTGCGCAGAAGGCGAGACCAATCTATGCGTATTTCTACGACTTCGAAGTGAAATATGGCGAGCTCCGTCAAATCCAGAAGCTCGAGGAAGACATGCGCAGACTCTATCCAGATGATCCGCAGCTTGCGACGTTCCCGCGGCGGTTCGCAGTGCCGGAATTCGATCCCACGGCGGCACGTCCACTCATCTCCATGACACAAGCCCGACCGAGGGCAGCAGTATTACCCACCATGCCTCCGCAGACGGCTCCGCAAGGCTCTCCCCATCCTTCGATCGCACAGACGGTGACTGGCATCACCAATTCTCCTAAGCGACCTCTCGAAGACTCGGATAGCGAAGCCCTTCACCCACGCAAGATCGCACGCAGTGACTCGCCTTTGAAAGGCGCTGCTGGACGTCGTCTGGAAGCCGCCAAGCGAACACCCCTTGTGCAAGCCAACGGACCTGCTTCTACACCTGCTCAGCCTCAGCTCCCTCCTCTGATCAATTGGTGGTTGCAAGTACTGCCAGGTGCGAACACTTGGACGACACTTCCTCTCAGTGCGGAAAGGCTAGTGGACATTGTACGAAGCGTCGACTTGTCCAAGGTCGACCCGTCCAAGCTTCAAGCGACTGCTATCCGCCCACCCATGCCACCTATGCCTACGATGCCGCAAGCGCCTCCTCCACAACCCATGTCAAATTATCCTCAATACGCATATGGGGTACCGCCGCCTGGGAATAATGGGCAACCGAGTCAACCGTACCAATACCCGCCAGCACCAGGGCAGTACACATACGGGCGATGATATACCTCAAGATATTTACCGAAGATGGATTAGGGGACAAATGCTGCGACATTTTGATTAAGCACATGCATAGCGAGGCGTTCAAAGCGGAGATTGTGGAATGGGACCTGAGCACCTTGCTGCTATTGCTAGGACGGGAGGTCTAGTTGAGAAAAGGTCGTTGTTCCCAAGTAAACCTGATGTCAAATGAGAAGTACGGATAGATTACACTTCACACTTGCTACAAAGGCACTTGCCCACCGTATTATCTTATTTATGCAACTCATAGAGTACTGGAGTTGATCCTCCGACCGCTGCTCGAGTCCTCTTAGGTGCCTGCTGCGCAAGCCTTCCACACCTGACCCATGCATGTATCTGGATGTCTTGAAAATCACTTCGCCACGCCATGCATGCTGCTCCACCTACCCGTCCAACGGTCGTATTGGTAGAACAGTGTAGTCAACACAAGCGCCCTATCACCATACCTGGACAAGAAGATCCTTTGCGCAGACCATTGTTCAAGGTAGGTCTGCTACTGGGCAAGGTATGGGCACAACAGCGTTCGCAGCGCCTCCTGCTGCCTGAAGCAAAGGTAGGTCACCATTCTGCTTGTCAATCTCAAGCGTGAAAACCACGGTGGGGATTGTTGATTCGCCAGCCTACACTCACTCAGCTGTTTTTCACTTACTGAGTGGATAGCATCACTAAGGTAGGTAACACTTCAGTGACTGCGCGCCTTCCTAATCGATTCTGCCCACCTCATTTATTGCAACAACCTTCCTTTCTCCCAACTTTCTCTCTTCTCTCTCTCTTCTCTACCTTTATTTCAAGACCAACTACACATCCCTGTGCTTTGGTGAACGTTTGCTATCAACCACCCCATTCCACAAGTCGACTACCACCATTCACAATGGTCGGTCCATCCAAGGCTCCTGTTAAGCAAGTCGAGGCGTTTGAGTCCTCCGACAAGAACTCCGAGACTTCCAAGGAAACCAACGCTTTGGGAAACTTTGACGGCAACCGTGATCCCGCGGATGCTCGTCGTCAGCCGGAACCCGACCAAAAGCGCCGCGAGGGTAAACTGAAGCAGATCAAGCTTCTTGACATCGGTCTGCTTGGCTCTACTTGGGCCACTGAGGTAAGCTTCAAGCTCTTTTCATCATTTGCCGTCTTTGCAATGTTGCTCTTCGCTTGCGATGAGCTCGCAAGCACAGTAGCTTGGCCCTTTTGGAATGCCGTTGCGTACCAGCAGCATCAGCTTCTGCTGGCCTCGCCTAAAAGCTGGTGAAGCGCTTGTGCATTCCAAACGGGTCCTGCTTGTTTGCCATTCTTGCGTCCTGGTACACTCTTTATGTTTGCGTATATGTTGTATTGTTTGTGAAGAGAGGTGCCAGCAGTCGTCCTTCTTTTGACCGGGCGATATCGTCAGGATTTCCCTTTAGCTCTGTCACAGTACCCATTGAAGAATCATGGCTAATCATCGTCCTACCAAGCTTAACGGCCCTGTTGGTGTCAAGCGTCCCGCGGCTCCGAATCCGGGTGCTAAGAAGGTTCTCGTCAATCTGAACGCTTTCAAGATCGACAGATTCCCAAATATTGCTCTTTATCAGTATGACATCAAAGTCATCGCATATGATGCTGGCAAAGATGGAAAAAATGTCATCTCTGAAAAGCGTCCCGTTTTGCGCAAAGTTTGGAACAGCAAGAAGCGCGAACAAAAGCTTGATGGTGAATGGATGTATGATGGCAGCAGGATCGCTTGGTCAGAGAAGCAAGTGCCGTCAACCTCATTCGACGTCAATCTGGACGATGAACAGGGTCGAAAGCCCAACGCCCAATCTCCTGACAAAAACAAATTTCGTCTTGAGATCACTCCCACCGCAAAGGTTGACTTTACTGCCATTGATGCGTATATGAAGGGTCAAACTGACAAGTCTGACGCTGCTATCGCTGCTCTGACCGTGCTAGATCACCTGATTCGTCATGGTCCATCTTCGCGCATGAGCTCCATTAAGCGCAACTTTTACAGCAAAAGCACCGATGCAGCTCGCAAAGACTACCCGAATGGCATCTGTGGCATGAAGGGCGCCTATGCTGCTGTCAAACTTGTCAATAACGGCGGTTCTGCACCAGGTCCAACCATCAACGTCGATGTCGCCAACGGAACCTTCTACCAGGGAAAGACTGTTGACAAATTACTCCTCGAAATTGCGGGAATGCGTTCCATGGATGAACTTGCGCAGAAGTTGGTCGGCAAGAACACCATGGCATGGGAAGCTGCCAAGAAACTGAAGCGACTCCACGTCACGACAAATCATGGCCAAAAGGGTCCTCAAGAATATACGATTGACGGACTTACTTACTTGCCCAACGAGCCCAAAGAGAAGAAGACGGTCGCAACTTCGAAGAACTGGCCGATGATTGTGAAGCAGAATGGCGTCGAGACGCGAACAACACCAGAGGCGTATTTCAAAAACAAGTACAACAGAGCCTTGCGCTATCCAAACTTGCCCGTCCTTCAGATGGTTGGCGGAGACAACTCCAAACCACACCGCAAGACCGTTGTGCCCATGGAGCTCTGCACACCCGAAGTCAATGCTCGCTATCCCTACAAGATCAATGACAGGCAGATGAGCGCAATGATTAAAGAGACCGTCACCCCTCCTACAACACGTTGGGCGGATATTGTGACACAGTACGAAGCTCTCAATTTTCAGAACGACCGCATGTTGAAACATTTTGGTCTTCAGATTTCTACACGTCCAACTCAATCCATGTCTACTGTGCTGAGTCCCCCTGCAGTTGTTTTTGCTGGCGACAAAACTGCGACTCCTCAGTACAGTGGTCGTTGGGATCTTCGTGGTCAGAAATTTTATCGAGCAAACACGAAGCCTTTGAAGAATTGGTCGGTGACTGTTCTCGATCCCTTAGGCCGACCGGATAGTTACAGGAGATTCATTGAGGTGCTCATCCGTACCATGAAACAGCATGGAATGAAGGTGGCCAATGAGAACCCTAAAATGATTGTGGGCAGCAATTCGAAGCCGCCAGATGATACTGTCCGCCAGGCCTTCCTCAACGCTGGCAACCCACCGGATCTGGTCATGTTTATCTTGCCAGACAGAGGTGCGGCAACGTACCATGCTCTGAAGCATTTCTGTGACCTCGGCATCCAAATGGTTCCAACCAATCCCAACGCGATCGGCTCTGGAGTTTCTCAGTGTGTCCAGAGCAATCAAGCAGAAAAAGCAGCGCCGCAGTACTGCTCAAATCTTGCAATGAAGATTAACGCTAAGCTTGGCGGGACTACCTGCATTGCACGAGGAACGAAGCCTGTTGCTCCAGGTAAGAAGACCATGTTCATTGGCTGCGATGTCTCGCACGGTGCTCCTGGAAGCAAAGCACAATCTGTTGCCGCGTTCACCGTCTCATGGGACAGGGAATTCAACAAATACTTGGCCGTGGTGGCATCCAATGGCGACCGAAAGGAGATGGTCATGACCAGCGTCATCAATGAGAAGCTCGGACCCCTGATCAAGCAGTGGTGTACTCAAGTTGGAGGTGGCACCTGTCCCGACAACGTTTTTTACATGCGCGATGGTGTCTCTGAGGGCCAGTACTCCCAGGTTGTCGAACAGGAAGTTGGCCCAATCCGTGACTTGTTCCGAAGCATTGGTAAGACCGAGCCTAAGATCACTGCCATGATCTGTTCGAAGCGCCACCACGTGCGATTCTTCCCTGCGAACCCGCGAGACGGTGACAAGAACGGCAACCCTCTTCCAGGCACATTGGTAGAGACTGGTGTTACTGATCCCACTGATTGGGACTTTTATCTTTGCGCACACGCTGCCATCAAAGGCACAGCTCGCCCTGTGCACTACTTTATGCTATGCGACGAAGTCAAGCTGCACCCAGCCCAGCTGCAACAATTGATCTACGAGCACTCTTACCAGTTCGTGCGCGCGACTACGCCAATTTCGCTGCACCCGGCCATCTATTACGCTCATCTTGCCGCAGCACGAGGCGCTGCCCATGTTCCAAGGGAGTACCTGCAATGGTACCAGACGCGTGGCGACAAGACGCATGTGAGCAAGGGCACGTTGAGCAGTGAAGCATTGGAGCCCGCATTGAAGCCAATCACGCCAGCTGTTTGTAGCACCATGTGGTACGTCTAAGTCTCTGAGACGGCAAATACGAAAATCTTCTCGTGGGAGATGATACATGAGGGGAGGGAAGCGAAGAATTTAGTAGCATCTGGGTCAGTCGAATGAAGACCAAGGGTAGTGAGAAGTCCAGGGCGGCCAAAGGGACGTTTATAAGACCAGACTTTAGCAGCTTCAAATGCAATAGCTTCTATTTATTGTGCCGTGTAAGATGGTGATTATTGTGAAGGGCCAAGAAAGTCGGTGCCGGTGCTGGAGCACGTCGAGGTCGACTTAGACTCCGCCGCTAACAAAGCACGGGCCACTTCCCCAAACTCGTTCGCCGCACCCCGTCAGCCCGTCCACGCCGTCTTCAGGCCGCCGCCAGGCAACCGCATTAACATATTGTCTGCGATGAGCCCGCCCTTTCCATCTCACCAGATCTGCCATTTTACTTCGAGCGGCACCTAACACGCAAGCTCTACACGTCTTGCATCTGCAGGGCAGTCTCATCCTGGTCGTCATCTGACAATTACGCAACACGCGACCATGGCCTCTAACGGGCGCGATACCCCACTCCCCAGCTTTCGAATCCGCAACTTCAAAGATCCTCGCGCCGAGTCTGGATCAGACAAGAGAGCCGATCCGAGTCCAATAGAAGACACTGTCGTCCGCAACATCACGCGTCGGGATTATGAGCGTCTTTTGCACAGTACGCCCCAGGCTGCACTGGCATACCTAGACGATGATGATGGCGACTACATTACGGTACAATGACTCCACATGTTCCCCCTTAAAGCATGGCTCACTAACTATCTTTGACCCATAGGTGGGCTCGTCCTTCGAACTTGCTCAGCGGCTTCGAGAGCCTTCGAGCCACCGTGCGGCTTCCGGCGGGCCATCCCCACACACATTTATGCTTCAGCACCCGAATCTACAAGTCAGAACTGCCTGGACGATGTTGATTTCCAAGGATAATGACGCCGCGATGTATCCAAACTCGCACTCTTCGAGCGGCATTGCGTTTGGTGAACCTGCACCTCTTGGCCGTTTCCAGCCAGCCGGTACACCCACTAAGACTTCCACTGGAGCCTCCTCGGCGTCTAGCACTCAGCAGGAAAACAGATGGGCTTCATATGGCGTCCTACCGAAAACTTTTACAGAGAAGGCGGTTGATACCAGATCGATAAATACATCACCAGCACGATCTGCACCCAGAACAACAGATCCAAAGACCCCGGTCAAGCCTCTGCTCGAACTTTATGAAGAGGAACTGGCCAAGCTCATGGGAAGGGATTCGGCCCCCATGGTATCAAAAGCGACACTGCCAGAAGCAATTGGGAGAGACGGCGACGTCAGCTCATTGAGTAGTCAGAACGCCGGAACAACACAAGAGACTCGCAGCATTCAGAGGCCATTATTCGAGATGTATGAAGCCCAGCTGAGGCAGCTAAAGTCACAGAGAAGTGCTTCAAGCGCACCACAACCAGCTAGCATTCCTGATCCCCCGGAGACTGAGCTACCGCAGAGTTCCACCCACTCATCGAACGCGGAGAATGATGCAGCTCCAAATACGCCCGCCGATCTCTTCATTGCGTCTCTCAAAGGTGTTGTCAATGGCGTCAATGCTCTTTCAACAACGATCCTCAATTCGAATCCTGAGTTTCGTCAACGGATCGAGCAGACTCATCGCGACCTTCCCGCTCCTGTCCAAGCACTTCTTCGCACTGGCATGGCTGTAGCCGACCAGCTTTCCGGAAGACAATCTGCGGCACAAGACCAAGGATCTGAGCCTAGCGTCAATGACTCGCGCGCAGAAGCGAGTGCACCACCAAGTCAACAGGGACATCAGCGCACGGCTGCTGCCAACCGTCATTTTGAGGCAGAGAAGATCCTTGCTCGCCGTTACATCTGCTACGACTCTGTAGATTCGGAGGCAAAGTATCGACAATACCTGGTCAGATGGGCAGGCTGCGGACCCGAACACGATGTCTGGTACGACGAGGAAAACCTACTGAGCTCTTGCCAACCTCTGGTGGAGGCTTTTGAGCGCGAGAACCCCGAGCGTCCCGAAGGCGAGAGATCGTACGAAGAGAACCACCTTTCAGTCTATGACTCAGCATCTACGCACTGTCGCACAGCTGGGGACCGAATGGTCACGTTCAAGAGATATACTGCATCTGAGACCAGCCAATCCCCGCGACCGGGACCAGTGCAAGACATATCCAGCATTGATGGACGTGTCGGCGGGCTTCAAAATAACTGCTCGCGCCCTCGCACCACCAAGACCGGCAAAGCAAGGGTATCCTTCGTTGAAGATCCTGCCGTGCCTTCCCAACCAAACCAAACATCGGGAGACTGTAGCCCGCTGGGAGACGCAGCCGCAGGCAGTGGATCATTCTCTTTTGATCCTGCTGCCGTGATGGCCAAGTACCCGCCAATTTCTCGCATTCCAGAGACCCAAGCATCTAGCTCCCGTGAGCCGAACTGGGAGTCCCGAACCGACGAATGGCTCGGACTCCGACGTGCAAAGACTGTCGACATTCGTGATGTTATGCAGCGACCTCGGTATGCTGGCGAGCTCCGCCGCTCTGGATCGCTTGCGTATGACCCTTCTAGCGCGCCAAATAGGACTGGTCCACTTGGTGCTCGCGATGGACCTAGAGCGGCTACTGACTTGGTGGCAAAGATCAGTTCTTGCGTCGAGCATCTGGTCAGCATGGGTTACACTAGGAGCGAGGCGCATCCCGTCGCAAGTATCGTTGGAGGGGATCTGCACGCGGCTATTGACCAGCTAGAGGAAGACAAGAAGGCATGGAGACGTCGCTCTCTGCACTTGCCTGGCAAAATGCCTGGAGCTTGGGATCGTAACCATGGCTGGTGAGCAACGGATCTTACTCTGCGGTATGGCCGGCGCTATTAAGACTGCAGACGGGCATGATGATGTAAAATGCAGCGAGCATTAAGTTCGATGCTAGGGGCCTGTCCACTTGGAGTTTGATGGGTGACACTTTGGTTCAGGGGAATCTTTGGGATGGGCTCATGGCCTAGGTACGGCACCTCGACACCGCTTCAGCGTACTGAGCATAGGTTTTTCTGTATCTTGGCTTATAAGCAACATTGGCCGGCATAATTACGATGATTATGCTTCATATTTCTTCTCTATTCTGCGGCGCGTCTCGTATTCTTACATCGTCATCTCGTTTTGCTCGCCTCTTCTACAAGTAGTCTATACACTCGGTCATTGTTCACACCCATTCCCTGAGCGGGTATCCACTCTCATCTAGCCTTCCACCGCACTCGACTAACCCACCCAACCCATCTCTGCGTATCCTCTCTCTCCCGAATCTTGTCCAGGTCGTACCACTCGCGAGCCAGCTCCTCATTCGTCGCCATGCCATGCACAAAGTTATGACACGCCCGACAGATCCATGCGAGCCTCTGCAAGTCATCAACGGCATGCCACCCCCTCTTGACGACCTTGGCGTGCGTACTGCGCGGGATCAAATGGTGCGCAGTAAGCGGTATCCAAGAGCGAGCGCATAACTCGCAGGCGTCTGGGCGCGGAACACGCGTATTCCCCGACGCAGTGCTACTTTCAACCGGAGGCACGGGCGTAGTCAGCGTGGATAAATACGTGCTTATCGCGTCTGATAGGATATGCTGCAGTAGAACGTCCTGCGCTGGTTTCGTGTCCCCCTGCTGCGGCGCGTCGGGGAGTAAAGCAATCAGACAAACGGCCAGTTCGTCTCTTGCTTCGATTGGGATGGGTGCTTGCAGTGCCTGCTCGACATCAGGGGATAGAGGGGGCGTGTAGCGCTCTGCATCTTTTCGCTCGAGGAAGTCTGGGGTGCTGGAGGTGCGTAGTTGGGCGGGGAGGGCGTTGAAGATTTCTGATGCGGCGTAGGAGAGGGAGTCTGTTAGGTCTGATGGGGGGATTGTACTGCTTGTGCTTCTGTCTGTGCCTGCACTGGGATTCCAGTCCTGTGTTTCATCTTGATCGCCAGCTTTGTTCCGGGCGTTGTTTTGCGTGTGAGATTTCTGTCGCCCTGCGTGGCGCTCCGCCTTCCTCTGAGCCTTTGACTTGGGTGGGTTGGTGAGCTGGAGTAATGTGGTTGTGAGTATGTCTAGGAATGACGCTGCGTTGAGGGTTGCCTGGTCTGGTGCTTCTTCGTCTCTTCCTTGTGCTTCTTCGGCGTCTATATCAGAGTCTGACTCGGATTCTGACGAGGGTGGGCGGGGGTTGTAGGGCATTGGACTGTGTACATGATTTTCTTTTGCTTTTGTTCTTCCTCTTCTACTTATATTACTGGCGTCATGTGGTTACCAGTGGGTTTTGCTAGGTACCTATGTATGTAGGCACGTGCAACACCTTGTGACTGTACAGACAATTATTGTATACCTACTTTGCTATCTGGTCATCCAATGCCCAACAGCTACACGCAAGGAACAATGACATGGAGATCTGGGAAGAGGGAGCAAGATCGGAAACATCCAGATCAAAACATGCTGAACGTCAGTTTCCCCGCTTTCGTCATTGCGCTGCCACTTGCCTGTCGACCGGACGGGGAGCTGTCACTGCTGTTCTAGATGCGAGGAGAATGGACCTTGTGGGTTTCCTTGCTTCTGTGAAGCTTTCCGTCTCTTCTCTTCCATTTGCTTCTTCTTGCTGTATATCTCTGCTTCACATCCCCTTGAGATAGACACGTCCTTGAGAATCAGCGTATAGAAAGGATTCGAGTATACAGCACGACATGGCGAAACAAATCACCCTCGCATTCGATGCATACGGTACACTGCTCTCGACCGAATCAATCGCCAAACGTCTAGCCGAGCACTTTGGCGACGAGAAGGCCGGACAAATCGCTGCAAAGTGGAGAGTTGAGCAGCTAGAGTACACATGGAGACTGAATAGCATGAGTACGTCCCGCCTTACCCTTTCTCCCAAGCATACCCACCAGCATCAAAGGACTCGACCAATTCCCCAAACACACATGACAGTCATACAAACGCACATAAGGTAAGATGCATCACTGACGCAGCATACGTGGAACAGATAGGTACGAGCCCTTCTCCACCGTAACGGAGAAATCGCTGCAAGCAGCCCTGGCATCTCTCAACCTCGACCTACGCGAGAAAGATCTCCGTGCCGTCCTCGCAGCATACGATACGCTCTCCATCTTCCCCGACGTCCCCGCCTGTCTGAATGCAGTCCAATCCTCGCAGGATATTCACGCCGTCGTATTTAGCAACGGTACACAGCACATGGTCACATCGTCCGTCACGCGCTCCGAGGATCTAAGCACTTACCAGAATGTATTCAAGGATGTGGTTGTCGTAGAGGAAGTGCGCAAGTTTAAGCCTGCGCCAGAAGTCTACGAGCACCTTGCGAAGAAGGTGGGTAAGGAGGGCAAGATGGGGGAGATGTGGCTTGTCAGTGGTAATCCGTTTGATGTTGTTGGTGCGAGGGCGGTGGGGATGAAGGCTGCGTGGGTCGATCGGGCGGGGAATGGGTGGACTGATCGACTGGGGAGAAGCCGACCGTCATTCTGCGGAGCTTGGAGGAGTTGGTTGGGAAGGTGAAGGAGGTTGAGGGAAGTAGCTGAGCTGTTTATCTTGTGCTAGGATTCTGGGAAAGTCTTTACTGATATGTAGTATGAGTGAGGAAAGCCAGTGAGAGATATTGACCCCTCTGTTATTCTTTTTCTTGCTTTCGTGTATATGAGTGTGATTCTCTTGGAAGTGGGAATGTCTCGATCAATATTTCCTCAGGAGTCATTGGTGATGGCCTCGGCCCGAGTGGTAAGCTGGCGAGGTGATATTATCTTCCAAATCTTTCCCCTCCGACATCCAATTTTTATGGGATGCAAGAGTGAATAGAAGTGGGTCGTATGTATATGTTGTGAGTCTCTTGTCCGAGACATATCTAATGCCTTGAGCACATTCGAAATTCTCTTCCTGCTCTTCTCGCACTCTGTCCTGCAATCAATACTACGGCGTAAAAGCAATCATTTACTTGTATTCGAGTCATGATCGCGTGTCTCGAACATCGAGTCCAAGAGGTAGGGACGGATAGACGAGGGGAAGAATTCGTGCAGCGATAGCGATGAAGAAGATGAAAAGAGAAACGCGCATCAACACCTGTGCATCGATGCAAGGCCGGCGAAATAATGCACCGGACGCCGATATGCGCGAGCAGGGATGAGCCACTTTTCGCGGGGCAAGTCTCTTGGGCACCGTCAGCCAGTGGCTCATCGTCCTTTACGCAGTCTTTCGTAACGCTCTCGACACACCTTGCAAGTGAATGATACCCTACGTCTGAGTCACACTTCTCTTCAAACCTGCGTCTGTACAAAATACTCGAATTGCTCTTTGCGCATCCCATCGCTCTTCAATCAGTCTGTTTGAGCACGTGCGGGGCACCAAGGTACCCAAGCATCGATCATGTCTGGACGCGGTAGAGGAGGAAAGTTCGGCAAGCCCAAGCGGGGTGGTAAGTATATGCGCGATAACATGTCGTCGTACACCTAGCAATCTAACATATCCATAGGCGGAAAGCATTTCTCTCGAAATCTACAGCCCGTCAATGCGGAAGGCGAAGTAGAGGGCATGTGGGGTGTATGTGATCACATCCTTCTGGCTAGCATGCAGTCGCTAACAGTACACAAAGGAACCAGGCGCCAAGAAAGATGAAGACGAAGATTCTTCCTCAGAGGAAGACTCTTCAGAAGAGGAATCTTCCTCCGAGGAAGACGCGAAGCCCGCAGCGTCAGAGATGACCCGTGAAGAGCGTCGCGCAGCCGCAAAAGCACGCAAAGACAGAGCCAAGCAGAAGGCCAAGCAAGTCTCGGTCGGCGATATGCCTTCTGACTCAGAGGAGGACAGCGACGAGGAAGATGCTGATATGCCTGCCAATCCGAACCACACCAAAGCCGCGGCAAAGATGGCAGCGAAGCCCCGGAAGCCTGCCAAGGATGACGACGACGACGACGACGATTCAGACGAGGACTCGGATGAAGATGACGCGCCAAAGAAGAAAGTCACCAACATGAGTCAATTGTCTCGTCGCGAGCGTGAGGCCCTACAGGCGCAGCAAGCCAAAGAACGATATCAGAAGTTGCATGCCGAGGGCAAGACTGAGGAAGCCAGAAACGATCTTGCGCGTCTAAAGTTGGTCCGTGAAAAGCGCGAGGCGGAAGCAGAGAGGAAGAAGGCCGAAGCTGAGGAGAGAGCAGAGCATGACAAGGCGAAGCGTGAGCAGCTGGAGAGGATGGAGAGGCAGCGCGAGATGAACGCGAAAAAGCTTGGCAACAAGAAGAAAGGCAAGAAGTAGATCCGCGGTGTACTTTCTGGCATCCTTGCTGGGTGGTTATTCCAGCGGACAGGAGATGTTCGCCTTGCAAGTGCTGGACTTCTGGTAATGTCCCGGCGCGTGCTTAGCCATTGCATATTTATGAGCTGTATTTGTTGATTATTGAAGTCGTCCGATTGACAATGTTCTCTTTGGATGGTACTGTCCACGTTGCAGGTGAGTGCTGGAGTAGTAATGCAGTGCAATCTGTGCTCACAGGGCTACGGATCTCCCACTGCTGCGAACGCAAGTGAAGCAATACATTCCAAAATCTCCTTTGCAATACACAGACCCGGTCCAAGATTCAGGTCATACGAAGAGAGAAGACAGTCACATGCAAAGACAGCCGCTCCATCAATTCTTGTCGGCGCACAGCCGCCCACCCGATTGGTAGAGATCGACATTGCCAACGGTCGTACAGAAATTGACGTACTCTCCTTGCCTCGGGATCAGAAGCGCTCGCCAACTTCTCCTTGCTTTCCATCCTCCGTCTCGTTTCTACCCTCCCCATCGCATCGTCGTTGCCGTCGCGCGCAGACGGTGCTGACCTCCATGGACTCGCCAAGCTTGGCCCCTCCACAGATCAACTACGACGCTTGATGCGCGCATAAGACGAATCGCCGGCCGACCGCGTTATCAGACATAAAGAGCCGTACATCGAAGAGCAAGAAGCCATGGCCTTCAACTTCAACTGGTCGCCTTTATTGGCCGACACGTCGCGCGCACGCGAAATGCTCACATCCGCCCTGAACAAGTCCCCCAAACCGCCCATCATCGTTGACGACATTGTTGTTACGGAGCTCAACCTGGGCACTACACCACCCGAACTCGAAATCCTTGAGATTGGAGACCTCGCGGAGGACAGATTCCGTGGCATCTTTCGCATGCAATACTCTGGAGATGCCTTTCTCACATTGAAGACGCGCGTACAGGCGAATCCGCTGAATACTTTCCTCTCTGATAAGCCATCGTTTGCATCTCCTGGACCATTAGCAGCTGCGTCTGGTCTGACGATACCGATCGCGATCACGCTGTCAGAGATCAAGCTATCCGGCTTCGTGATCTTGGTCTTTTCTAAGCAGAAAGGAATCACAGTCGTCTTCAGAAATGACCCGCTCGAGTCGTTGAAGGTATCCTCTACATTTGATTCCATATCATTCGTAAGAAACTACCTGCAAAGACAAATTGAGGGTCAGCTGAGAACGCTATTCATGGACGACCTGCCCGCAATCATTCACAAGCTTTCACTCCGGATGTGGAGTTCGGAGCATCAGGCGACAGAAGAAAACTCCAACAGCAATCGTATTGGTGTAACAGACACCGAGGGGGCTGTGGATCCGCTGAAAACGCCATCACAGAGGCCGTTCGATGCACTGCGACCCTTGGAGGATGCAGGCTTCCCAGCGTTTGCTCTGGATAGCCCAACGGAACCCTACACGAACTTCTCCACAAAAAATCTGCTCCGCCTCGCAGCGCTCACTGACTCGAATCGTACGTTGTCGCTGTTCACGCCACCTATTCGTGACGTTGTGTTTCGAGCTTGGACAGGTCCAAGCCACGGTCGTGTGGAGCTGACGAGTGATGTTGCGCCGATCTCAAGTGCCACATTGGCAACCTTGTCTACGGCTGCATCTTCGACACGAAATAGCGCTAGCTCTGCTTGCAGCATGTCAGAGTCTGGGCTCACAACTGCAAGTGCGCCAGCGCGGCCTGCTTTGTCATCCACGTCTTCGGTATATGGAGGCTCTACCTTGTCATCATTCGGCGGCTCGAAAGGGAGACAGAACAAGAAACGGAAAAATCGCGTCGTCGATTTGAGAAAGAGACGGGTACAGTCAGAGGAGCCGACCGTGGAGGCTGCCCCAGAAATTCTGGACGGCTCACGATCGACGACACCGACCTCGAGTGCGCCATCGTCGTCACGAGCAGCATTGTCGAGCTCTGCAAATGCTCACGACGACGAAGTGAGTACGCCTCCAGACTCGCCCGAGAAGATTGACAAGGGCAAAGAGCCGGCGGTACAGCCACCGCAAATCCACTCACCTCAACCGGCGCGGGTTCAAAAGGCACATGCTGCCATGCTCGACGGACTAGCAGACCAGGATACGATTCGGGCTCGACCAAGTGCCCATCGAGCTTACACACTGGAGACTGCGTCAGATCCTCATGCTACGCTGCGGCGTAACACGCGGCAAAGGCACGCGGACCCGCCGAAGCTGCACCACTCACAGTCAACGTTTGGCACGGCGCAAGAAAAATCATCCTCGCCCTTGACAGCAACGCCCTATGGGGGCGGAATTCTAGAGCAAGCATGGATGATGAAAATGGCGTCCGAGATTGCTCAGAAAGCCCGAGACGAGAAAGACGGCCGCAGATCGAGCGGCTCGAGCTTCTGGGCTTCCTCGGATGCAGGAGAATCCAGTGGACCTCCTCCGCCTGCGTATGCTGCATGACAAGCGCGTGGAATGGTCCATCTCGTATGTCATTTTTTCTTTTTTCAAACAGCCTTCTATGACTAGACAGTGTTATGACGAGTAATGAAATGGATTGGTATTCAGCATGGCGTTTGGAGATGAAGGTTTGGACAGTATATACCCTGCGAAGTAGCTGCGTGGAGCTGCTCGCTTGATCGGAAGGTTTCTGGGCCTTTAGGCTTGGGTTTTGCTGTGACCTGAGAGATTGACAATGGTCTCGGCGCACGGCAGGGGATGAGCAATGGCTCTCCTGTGCCGGGCAGACTCAACTCTGGCAAAACCTTTTAAAATTAAAGCTTGATTCGACTTTCACGGGCATGTGTGAAGTGGCTTGTTGTCCCAGGGATCTGGTAGAACATGCTCCGGCACACCAGGATGTCCTTGTCTTTAGCCTATGTCAGTGTTTGAGCGACAGTCCAGACGTTACGCTGCGTCATATTCTACTTTATTTTTGACTTGAAGGCCAGTTTGTCTGGAAGCCTGGAGACGTGGATCGAAGAGGGCAAATTTGCTGTTGTTTGAAAGTACAAACGCATGTCCTGTGTTGTGCCATTTAGCCGCATAAGGTAGGTGTGCGTGTGACTCGTTTTGGGCGCGCAGTCCTCCTCTGCTGATGTAGGGAGAGATAAAACTGAGCAGTGATCAACCTGAAGGGTTTGGTGGATCCTCTCACTATAGTCGCAAGTATAGATATGTATTGTGACCTTTCATTGTCGTATCTATAGAACACTAACTATTCCAGCTTATAAGTATAGATCTGATAATTTTACTTTCCATATATTTGAAATAGGTATTTTTGAAATTGTCTAATATCTATATATAGAGAGAAAACTCTTATTACATCTTATCAACTTTCTTCTTGAAAACTAGAATTAAATAAATTCAAGGCCTGTAACAATGACTGGATAACCATAATTCCAAAGATAATATTATAATTAGTTATGAGAATGTTATAATAGGTTTTATCAAGAAAATAGATAGAATAATTAATTCGAATTATTAGAAAATACTATTATAATTATTTTTAAAGAAAAATACAAATTATCTAAGAGCTGATATAGTATTATTTAATAAACAAAAGAGATATAATTTACTCGAAAGCTACCTACCTAGTTGGGTCCGTTTAGGCGCTAGCGCTACCGACGTAGACCCCTACGCGCCCACGGCGCCCTACATATAGCGCCTACTATTATCACTTTTCACCCAAGATTATTTTTTAAAAGTTGTCTTAGAGTTTTGAGCTCCCTCAGAGTCGTCGTGGCCTCTATGTGTCTATTGTAGCACGAGTCGCAATAATTTTACCTTTGGTCAATCTTGTGACGGCTGCCAATCTCCCGCGTCGCAACTCGCCGCTTATCATGAACGGCCATCCTTATGATCCACTGGCGGACTCGCTAGACGATATAGAGTCAGAGTTGAGGGCTGCCGAGCAGCACGATGAACGTCGTAGTGATCTTATTCGGGTTAGTGTCACCAAGCAATAACTCCTTCACATAGCAGGCTCAACCCCCTCCCCCAATGCGCGCCAGTTCACTTCTTGTGCACCAGGCAAAATTGGAAGATACAATCCATCTCCAATCATATGACACAAAACGCTTTGTGTTCCCTGTCAAACCGAGACTCAATATCGCTGACAGTTGAACAGGTCCTCATCCAGAAAATCAAAAAGGCCGAGGACGAAAAGAACGATCTTCAGGCTGAGTACGAGGATCAAAAGGCGTCTCGTCGTTGGTTTCAATCAGAGAAAACTCAGCGACAGACCGAGTTGGATACCATTCAGAAGAAACTAGTAAGTGACCTCACCGTCTTCATCGCTTCATTCAGCATGGTTGACATGTTCGCAGAAACAAGCTGCCTATACAGTCGTTCTCATCGATGGTGATGGTGCCAAATTCAGTGATGACTTACTCACCAGTGCTCGTTCCCCGCTAGTGAGCCCATATGCAAGCGACCCTCGTCGAAGGACGATTGAAGATGCTGGAGGTGAGGCAGCCAGACGACTGGACTGCCAAGTTCGCAATTACTTGTCCGAGAAAGACCCCAATATAGAAATTAACGACCAAAATCTTATCGTCCGCATCTACGCCAACTTCAAAGGCTTGTCGAAAGCCTTGGAGAAAGACGAAATTATTGGCGCGGCTGGAAACTTCGAATATTTTGCCTCGGGTTTCAGCGGCGCCTTCCCTGGATTCGACTTTGTCGACATTGGCCAGGGCAAGGACGGCGCTGACACCAAGGTTAGAGGTAAGTCGGGCTTCTAAAGATACAGTCAATCATCTTTGCTGTCGCTAACGTCGTGATAGAGATGTTCAACTTCTATTACATGCAACCAACTTGCCAAAAGATCATCTTAGGTGGCTGTGAGTTTGTCCAGATCCCAAGCCGAATTTAGCTTCTCATCTCACATGCGGTACTGACCTGAATCAGGCTCCGATTCTGGATACGTCTCACATCTCACCCGTTTCCGTGGGAAAGACGACTTTCAGAAACGTGTAGCGCTTTTCGAAACAACGGAGCGCCACCGCGACTTCAACTCTTTGCAACTCGATATCACGCGCTTTGACAAAGTCTTCCGCTCAACGATTCTCAGCAATGAAACCAAGACTACTTTCTCTGCACCAGCGCGCTCTGTCCCTGCTCCCGCCCCTCCCAGCGCGCCGTCGCCCATTAATTTGGTAAACCAGGACGGGCCACAGGAAGCACCAGTAGATGTACCTCACCCGGTCCCGAACCGCGCCAACACTCACACGCCTTTGGAGAAGCCCGTAACGCCCGCTAACGAGACAACCGCGAATTTATCAAACCGGAACGACCTCGTTCATCGCTCTAACAACGGTGGTGTGTCGATCACCTACGCGAATGCGGGAGGCGAGGCCGGTTTGCAAAACCTAGATCTAAACCGGAATCTCGAAAAATCTAAGAGGGGCCGCCGCGTGATCTACTGTAATAAGTATGGTCATCGCATAGACCCAGAACTGAAGAAGCCATCTCTACACGCCTTCGACGCTTATAATAAAAAGAAAACCCAGGCAAAACGCGCGTTCTGCAATGACTACCTTTTACTAGGATCTTGCCGACACGGCAAGAACTGCGACAAAACACACGATCAAGTTCCACTAACGCCCGAAGAGAAGGAGGTGCATCGATATAAAGCGCGCACGTCAGTCTGTCCTTGGAAGGAGGACTGCGAGAAATACGAGTGTTATTTGGCGCATCAGTGCCCACATAATCCTTGTACACAGAGGCCCTGCAAGTTTGGACATCTTCACTATGATCCCGACGAGAAGAAGATTGTGTCAGTTGTCCCGATTTGATCACATATGGTCGCTTTGCATTATCAAAGGCCACAGAAATCACGGTCAGAGCTAACATCTTCTGCAACAGAGAGAAATGGACTGAAGGTTATGACGAGCCGGAACTCTTCGCTTAGACGGAACCGAGCTCCGGTCCAAATGACCTACCAGCAATCTATCTACGATGAACAAGCAATGGAATTTGTGTCACGTTTAATAAATTCGCTTGACGGCCCGACACAACCGGAATTCCAGTCGACGAGGAAGGACTTGGTCCAGTCCAACAAGCGATTCGGCTGTACAAGACTCGTACGAAAGTGAGTGCCCAACCTTGAAGACGAACAAACCCCAATCGATACTTTTGCAGCCTCCATTTTCCATGCGCTTTTCCTAGTGCACTAATCTTATTTGTTCGGCTGCTTAGGGCAACTCCAACACCACCTAGTGGTCTGAGCTGTACGGATTTCCTGATTGATTCTTCTTTTTTTTCATTATTAACAAAGAAAAACCCCTCGCCTATCAAGAGGTCAACGTATTTCCTTCGGCTTCGAATAAGTCATCTACTATCTACATCGATTCAGCTGCTCAAGGCAACTTCAACAGTACCTAGCAATACGAGCCGTGCAAGTTCCTCAATTATACTTTCTTGTGCTTCTTTAAGAACAAAGCTTGCTTACTAAAATAACACCGTATCTTCTTCTAAGAACTCATCCTTTTTCTCGTTCCTCTAGTGCTCAAGGCTATGTGCACATCTACTGAACAAACAGGCTAATCACTAGTGCGGTTATTCATTCCACGTGCTCGATCACTTCTACTACAGAGCTCAACGGAACAAGATGAGACAAGCCATTGCGAACCACTTGACTATGCGCGTGATTCGCGTCGACGCTGCTGCAGTGCGAAGGCATCCGTCAATCTGTCTCCGCAAACCTTGCTTATGATCCATCTTCCTATTCAACTACGCTGGCTGACATTCACCAGTGACCCACCTATCTTACGTCCAAGCTCCGTTGAGTGAAGAGACCTGTCATCTTGTCTTTTCCCTCCACATGCTTCCAGATCTTTGGTTCATTCACTGCTCATTCTCACAGACCCATGACCAGATCCTCAATTGCTCCTTCTCGGAAGCGCATGTCGAGGTCGTCCAAGATTCAAAAGGTGAGCTTTGAGGCTCCAAAGTCAGGAACTTGGCGAGTGGGAATTTGATTGAAGTCACGACAAGTCAGAGGACGACGATGAGCCGATCAAGTCACTCACCGCTCAGCCGGTTCTCGATTTGCTCAACATCTCAAAGACCCACCACATTATCGTCCAACCGTACGCCCGTGCCGTGATCCAGTGGTGTTCATGGCTCAGACGACCATCACGCGGACGCGAGAGGTGACCTTACGAAGACAAGATGCAGAGATCTTGTCTCGGAATAACTTGCTCAAAGCGTCTCTAGAGCTGATGGTCTGGCAACTGCTAACTAGGCCTCTACCAAGGACCCCACATGGGCTGTTCCGCCTAGGCACAGGCAGTGTGGCGACCCATCGTTGCTTGGAGGTTGGCAAGAGCTTGATCGAGCGGAGTTAAGCTTCTCTCATCGCGATAGCTTTGCTAGTTGCGCGATGGTGGGCATGTTCGGTGCCATCTGTACTGAGTACGGCAGTACAGAAAGAGAAGGCATGAAGCTGTGATAAGGGCAGATGCGAAAGGAGAGTGTGGATTAATGTGAGAGAAGTCTTATGACAGTGAGAGAGCCCATGCCAGTGAGAGCTGCTAGCCTGCAGACCAGTACCAAGCAGCCCACACAACTCTTCAAGCCAACGATACAACCCCCTTCAGACTCCCTCTCATACATCAACTCACATAGCCCATTATACCCCATCCGCCCACACTTGCAACTGCAGGAGCTGATACAACACATCTCACAGATGGCTACACTTCGTCAATCGATTCACAGAAGCTCTCGAGACCCTAGGCAGGCTTTTCAACTCCGAGTCCCAAAGCCAGACAGACATTCATATCGAATTCGACCGAATAGGTTTCAACGCCGTAAATCAGTACATTGAAAAAGTTCCCGAGGGTCCAACATACCGTTCTTATAAGCACGAGGTGAATTCAAACATGACCGTGACCCTGACAAAGTCCAATATCAAAGTCATACCCCTCCAGTAATACGCAATCCAGCAGCCTTGATGTACTAAAGACCGTGAAGCAGACTCGGTTTCAGAAAGAGAAGTCATCACCAGTATGGGTACATATGCAATTGCACTAGCAATCGCATACCTCGCATCAGCCTTCACGACGAGAACAAGAGCAACAAAAGGTTATAATCGTCCAATTCACTCTTCACTCTTCCCTTCCTCACTCTATACACCTTTCATCAAGCATGACCCATAGTCCCAAGTCTCAACATCAATCTTCTCCATGGATCTCAAACAGCCAAAAGAGGGGCGTAAAAGGTGGGTATCAACGCCGAAGCCACCCAGGGCAGAAAACATGTTCCTCAATCCAGCGGACAACTCAGTTAGCGAAGTACGAAAAATCCCAGCCGCAATCATCCATCAGCTAGCGCTGACTCCCAAAGCGCCCCGTCGCGCAACACATCAGATAGGCATAGCACTAATCCCTAGCCCTCCGCCACCACTTCGAGCAATCGTACTCTGAGCAGGTTTCGTCTTTCGCCTACTCGACGACCCCTCGCCGTTTCCGCCCCGTCTCGTCGTCGATGCAGAAGCTCTCTTTTTGGCCGGGGCTTTGGCGTACATTGTCCCTGCGCCTCGGCCTGCACCAGTCGAGCCCCGACTCGGTCGTTTCGTGCCTGTGGAAGCCGATCTCCGTTTTCCTCTGCTGGCGGTGGACGACCGGCCCTTGCCCTTGCCAATAGCCTCATTGGCTCTCCTAGTAGCGGGATCATCTTCAAAGTCTGAAAAGTCGTGCTCGTCCAAGTCATCGAGGATGGCATTTGAATCCTGCGTGTTAGGCTGCGCGTGCGGCTGCGTCTGCTTGCCAGCGAAGAAGTGGCTTGTCTCGCCTTCTTCGTCGGGCAGATACTCGTCATCAACGCCGTCATTCTCATCATCGCTGACGAGATCGACAATCTTGCGTTGTCCAATGGCGGCCGGCTGTCGTTCGTACTCGTGGGAAATGTGCTCTGCGTACCGCCTATGTAAGGGCGTGAGAAGGGCTCTAATGCGGTGCCCGTGTCGTGCGACCATGTCGGAATTCGCGCCCGCTATACACCTGAGATCCTCGGGAAACTCAATGGCAAACTGGCGCAGGACCGTGTCGGAGAATGGCACTCGACTCAGACGATCCTTCTTCATGATTTCGTGTCCTATCTTCCGCGCGGCCTGGACAAATTCTTCTACGAGAACGCGATGGAAAGGTCTGAGACCCGCCATCTGCTCGTCTTCTTGAATGGGTGGGCCAAATGAGGGTTGTCGCTTGCGAGATTTGACCGCTCGACGGACGGGAGGGCCTTCAAAGGCGGAGTCGCTGTCTTCGTCTTCATGATACTGATACTGCTGGAGATTTCTCGCAGGCTGGGCAGCTCTCGATCTGGGAACTTGCGGAGATGAAACGTATGTAGAGGCAGCAGCTGCCTTGGATACGGTCCTGGCTTTCTTGTGGTCAGGTGCAGAGGCAACATACACCTCATCTTCCTCATCGAGCACGTTCTTCGTTCTTTTGCTCTTCTTCGTCGAGCTTCCTTCCACACGGACGACAAGCTTGAGTCGATAATTCGTGCGGTCAAGTAACGTTGATCGGCGGCCAAGGCGCAGATAGGTCACCGGGAACTTTCCACGGTTAGTGACAGAGTATTCCACAAAGACCTCGTCCATGATCAAGCGCTGAAAGATACGCTCTGCCGCACCTCGTTCAAGGTCGGAGCCTGCTCCGAAACCGGGGAGAGCCAGTTGCCAGTCCTCCTTTTTGGCGCGATAGCCTGTGAATAGCTCTATGTATGCCGTTTGTGTAGTAGGCTTCGAGCCATTCCTCGACCCTTCAACACCAGCTCTTACAAGTGCCACTGCCTCCCGAGCGAGATCGGTAAAGTCGTGCTCCTCGAATCTTGCATTCGTGTTGCAATTGTCGCAGAAACCCTTGCAATCTTCCTTGTCAAAGCTGTGCTCGCCAAAGTAACTCAAAACTTGCTTGCGCCTACAATCGCTACGGTTGTCACAGTAGCGTATCATCGTTTTCAGCATGTCCATGAGGCGCTGTTTCTGCTCCGTGTTCCCATCGCCTTCTTCGATCATCTTTTTCATGATCTTAAAGTCACCAAACGTGTAGAAAAGGTAGCACATCGACTTCTTCCCATCTCTTCCTGCACGGCCAGTTTCTTGGTAGTAACCTTCCAGATTCTTTGGCATGCTGTGATGGATGACGAAACGCACATCTGGCTTATCGATGCCCATGCCGAAGGCAATGGTTGCAACAATGACATGATATTTGCCGCTTTGCCAATCGCGTTGGATTTGGGACTTTTCTTCTGCCGACACATGCGCGTGATAGTGATGTGCCTTGATACTCCTGGATATGAGAAATTCTGCGACCTTCTCGCAAGTCTTGCGCGACAAACAATAGATTATGCCAGTTTGTCTGTGATGAAATGTCTTGATAAGGTCCAGAATCTCTTCGTTGAGCTTGACGTCTTTTTGCTTCTTTCGCACTTCGTAATGGAGGTTTTCTCTGTTGAAACTCTGCGTAAACACCTCACAGCCTTCAATATCGAGATTGGCCATGACGTCGGCCTTTACGTTTGGAGTAGCAGTAGCTGTTAGTGCCATCAAAGGGACGCCCTTCAGTCTTTGGCGCACCTCCCCAATGAGCTTGTAATCAGGTCGAAAGTCATGACCCCACTGACTCACGCAGTGGGCCTCATCTATAACAAGCCGAGCAAACTTGCCATTAGCATGTAGAGTCTCAAGCGCGTTCATGAGATGGCCGCTCTTCTGTAACATCTCAGGGGTGATGTAGAGTAATGAAACCCACTTCTCCGGTTCATGGGTCTTCAGCGCGTCGAGAACGTGCCGGCGGATCTGCAGGCTAACACTGCTGTTGATGTACTTGGCGTTGATATTGAGCTTCTCCAAGTGAGCAACCTGATCCTCCATCAGACTTACCAATGGCGAGATCACAATAGTGACACCATTGGTGTTGCCAGACGTGATGATGGCTGGCAACTGATAACATAGCGATTTTCCGCCACCAGTTGGCATTAGGACGAAGACGTCTTTCGCGGCCAGTGTAGCGTTAATGGCATTCAGTTGGTTCTCCCGGAAGCCTTTCATGTGAAAGACGTGCCTCATTTTGTCGTGCACTTCCTTGGACCAGGGTTTGTTCATGTCCATCTTGCGAACGGAAGTGTCATCGACCTTGTTAGGGGCCTTACGTGGTGGAGGCCCCATTTCATTGACCGATCGTTCTTGAAGTACTCCACGAGATGCGCTGGGTCCTGAGATAGCCCCTTCTCGAGTTGCATGAAGCGTTGTCTCATCCATGTCTGCAAAATCATCATCATCAAAGTCCTCGTCGTAGTCTTCGTCAATTTCATTTGTCGGCATATCAAACTGCTGCGGTGGGGACCCCATGACAGTGGTAGGATATGGCTTCGTGGGAGAGGAGTGATCTCTCACGTATAACGCTGGCGCTTGCGTTTGGCCAACGAATTGTAAAGAATGCGATTCAAGCGGATCGGACCGCTGGTGGTTCGAATGTCTGACAGATCGAGTTTCTTGAGCTGCTGGGGTTGCTTGCACTGCAATATGTTTATGGTGCTCGTGTGCCTTTGGTTCCTGGTTATCAGCAGCGACATGTACGCCACATTTATGAACCAGTTCGCAGATAGATGATTCTTTCTCCGTGATCGGCTTCTTGAGGTCTGTCAGACGGCGTCTTAAGACTTCGTATCTCGGGTCGGTTGGCTCTGAGTCGGCTAAAAAGTCGCGAATCTCGACTTGAACGCCCAGCCGCCTGTCCATGAGGTCCACAAGATCTTTTCGAGCGTTCATAAGGGCTTGAAACGCAGTCAACTTCGCTTTTGCAGCTGCAAGCAACGGACGCATCTGCTCTTCTTTCTCGTCGTCTTCCAAATTGTCGCACAGGTTTTTCAATGCTATTCGATGACTTTCAAGAAGACGTTGCCAGTAAGCCCTTAGTGTCTTGGCCGAGAGCTTGCAGAACTTTGTTAGTGCTTGATCGTCTCCAAACGGCGATAATTCTGGAAGTGGTTCGTCTATAGAAAAGGCTGTGAGAGCTTGGGTGCTTGGGGTCTTTGGTGCAAATCCGCTGTCCGTTGACGAACTGGAAGAGATCCTGACCTCTGCATTTGGGTTTCGAGAGACGGATGAAGGCGATTTTCTCCGCCTAGGACTTTCAATAAGGCTTTCCCGTGGCGCTAGGGCCTCAGGGCGCGTTGGCGATGTGCTGGCCCGTACGAGAGGTTTCTCATCGTCATTCATTCCTGACGCACTATCTTCAAAGTTCAAGATTGTCCGTGGCTTTGTCTTACCATCTCGTGATCGCGGATTTTGAGATGGACTCTGCTCCGAAGACCGTATCACATTGTCAACATTCTTGCGCGGTGTCTCCTGAATCTTGTCTGGACTCCTCGGTCTCGGGAGGATTGATTTATCATTGTCTGACGAACTGTAGTAAAGCTCCTTTGAATCGTTCGAGTCAAATGAAGTATTCGGAGAGACGGCCACTTTGTTACCGGACTGCTTTGAGGCTGGCTGATCCATGGTCCCGGGAATCGGAGAGCGTTTTGGTGAGCGCACTTTCTTGGATGGGCTTAGAAGTGCCTCTCCTTGGTGAGCGGTAGTTGAGTATGGCGGGGGAGGATCATCATAAGGCTCTTTTTGACCAATGCTGGTGCTGGATGCTACCCTTGGTGGACTGGGACGGGGAACGTGAACGGGGATCTCCATATCCGATTCAAACTCTTCACTGTCCCTTTTTATACCAGCGCGTGGCGCTAGCGGCTTCGACGGAGACGCGGGTCGTGAACGCGGCTTGACAGGTCTGACGGCTTGTACGGTCCATTTCTCTTCATCTTCGGTCAGATCGACAATGCCGAACATAGCGGGCGGTGTTTTGAACACAGGTCGTTTCCTTTCGGGCTGAGCCATGGGCGACTCAAGGAAGTCGAGAGATTGCCTCTTCGGACTGGTGAGTGCATCTTTCTTGAGAGAATCCTGGGCATGCTGCAATTCTGTGCCGGTATCTGCTTCCAGTGCAATAGAAGTCGATCCGCCTCCGTCGTCGGTCTTTGAGTTCTTTATGTTATTCTTGGGTCGAGGTCGGCGAGGCGTTGGAGGTGCTCGAAGGCGGGCCATCTCGGCAGCAGGCTGGGCTTGGGCTGTTTCAAGGGCATCTAGGTCTGAGCAGTCGTCGAAATCACCTCCAAATGACTCGTCATGTGTGTTATCTGAACGATCGTCCGTGTAGTCATGCTGCGCAGCCGCAAGGGAGGCCTGCTCAGCGGCGTTGTCATACGATGCGGGCGCGGGATTCGCCCCAGTGGGCGGTGGTAAAGGATAGCTCTGCGGCGGTATGAATGGTTTTCGAGTCAATAGCCACTTCAATTGGGCGCTGAGATTGTTTTGACAGGACATGAGACAGGCAGCATATTGCAGCGCCCGCGAGGTTGTGGAGCCTTGGGATCAAGTGCAAGCTTCGAAAGCGCGTCGTTGTGAAGTCGCGTACGGACAGTCGAGCAAGAAACACCGACCCTTCGAAAGCGCCACGCGATCACGTGCACTGCAGACTACTACGGCCTCAAGTCAACGTGCTCTCCTGTCCTGCGCGGGCTCGTCGCAAAGCGCACTGGAAACAGGTATGTTTGCTTGAGCTGTCTGAGCAATCAGATCTCATGTGATCTTTATATGTATTACAGTTAGTAGTAATGCATGAGTATTGTACATGGGTGGCTTCTCCACGTCAAGCCGCCGGTGGACCAAAGCCATCAAGCTCCCCATTGAACCCCCCCGAACGCCTTGCTTCTTATGCCTGAAAGATGCTGCTTCGGCTGTTCATATAATTACAAAGCGCCTGTTCCACGCAGACTTTTAGCTCTTCATCTTCGCCAGGAAGTTGTCCATGTTCAGCTCATCCTCGTATTGGCCCTCGTCCCACAGATCCCCAATGTCATCGAGGAAGCCTTTCTGCCCTTTTTCCTTGATCTTTCCCGTGAGCTCGTCCACATTGTCCGCTCCTTCGCGCTCTCCTTCGCCGCCAGCAATGTTGTCTTCAGCTCCCTCCATGTTGAACAGATCAAGGATTTCACCCGTGTCCATGCCAGCCAAGCCTCCCTTTTGCTGCTGAACAACTTGCGATGCAACATCGATCTTGAAGCGCTGCAGATTCATGATGCGCTCTTCAAGCGTTCCACGAGTGATCAGTCGGTAGACGTTCACCACCCGCTTTTGCCCTATTCGGTGCGCCCGGTCCATGGCTTGTATGTCTTTCTGCGGATTCCAGTCATGCTCGACGAATATGACAGTGTCAGCACCGGTCAAGTTCAGACCAAGGCCACCAACCTGCGTCGTGAGTAGGAGCAGATCAATCGAAGGGTCCGAATTGAACTGGTTCACGACAGCTTGACGCTGAGATGCCTCAACACTTCCATCCATGCGAAGATAGGTTGCAGACGGCAATAATGGCTTCAATACCTGGTCGGCAATCATGTCGACCATCTCCTTCATTTGACAAAAGACCAAGGCTCGATGAGGCGCAACTGCATCTTCTGCTGACGGCACATTCTGCTGACCACCGTGCGAGGTCGATGTGTCGGCTGCGCCGATTCCGCACTCCACTAGGAGGTCGCGCAGGGCAAGCAGCTTCGGCGCATGTGTCGCGTCCGTTATCTGCGTCTTGGTTTTCTTCAGATACTCTTGGGTGCCAGGCCACGCTTTGTGTCCTTCGCGCATGACCAGTGCAGGCGAGTTACAGAGCTTGCGCATGTAGTTCAGGGCTGTGAAGATGTGTGACTTCGCCTCTTTGCTGCCATCAGCTGCCACACTGTTCAACGCCTTGGTCTCTTTCTTGTTGAAGTCCTCAATCAAACGTTTTTGCAGCTCGGACATGTCGCAGTAGTAATTTTGGACGATCTTTGGAGGCAGGTCGTCGAGCACTTCTTCTTTCAATCTACGCAGTAAGAAGGGCAGTACCTGCTTGTGCAAAGCTTCCACGGCTAGGGCCCCTCGCTCCTGTTCTTTTGATGACGACTTGCTGAATCTACTAGCTGCAATCGGCTTCGCGAAGCGGTCTTTGAAGACCTTTTCAGTGCCAAGGAAGCCCGGCATCAGGAAATCGAAAAGCGACCACAGCTCCAGCACATTATTCTGAATGGGCGTGCCCGAGAGAATAAGCCTGTGATAGCTTTTGAGCTGTTTGACAGCTACAGTTGTCTTTGCGGACGGATTCTTGATCAGATGGCCTTCGTCAAGGACGCAATAGTTCCAGACCTTTGGCGACAGAAAGTCACTGTCATTTCTGCAGATCTCGTAGGAGGTGATGACAATGTCAGCAGACTCCACTTCAGGTTTGACTTTGTCACGAGCTGATGGAGGTCCAACATAAGCTACGGCACTCAGGAATGGTGCGTACTGCTTGATCTCCTGCTGCCAATGACCCGACAGGGTCGACGGACACACGATCAATGACGGTAGGCGTCTCATGTCCGGATTCTGTGTCCTCTCAAACTCGGTGAGACGGTTGTGGTGATCACTTGCAACCATGCAGATTGTTTGGAGCGTTTTGCCCAACCCCATATCATCACAGAGAATGCCGTGAAGATGGTACCTGTTGAGAAAAGCCAGCCAGTTGACACCGTCCTGCTGATACGATCGCAACGTTGCTTTGATAGCGACTGGGATGTCGAAATTCTCGACTTTCTTAGGGTCTAGCATCTGGGCCATAAACTTGCGCTCGCGCTCTCGTCCCTGCAACATGTCCTCGGACAAGCCAGGCGGGTCCGGAATGCCTGCCTCCAGAGGAACAAGCTTCACCAGCGTCGCGAAAGAGGTCGTTGCAATCAAGCGCACGTCGTTATCAGAGTCACTCATTCGGCCAAGTACCGGCACAATGAGGAAGATGACGTATGGCAAGATCCTATCTTCCATTGCCTGAATCAGATGGTAAACGCACTCGATGGCTCCTTGTCGCTGGAAGATATCGTGGGGGTTGCTGATGGACGGCAAAATTTGTTTAACCAGTGTGCTGAAGCCTTCCACAGCCATGACGCTACAAATGCTGGCAAAACACTTTGCTGCTGCGTAGCGGAGAACGGCAAGTCGCGATCGTAGAGCTTTGATTATCAGAGGTACAACGCCCGAGACGAATGGATGGAGGTTGGAGTGAAGCTTGCCCACGAGTGCTCGGAGTGTAGACAGTCCATCGACAGCTCTCTGGCCCATCTCATTCGACGTCTCCGAGATGTCTACAGGGAGGTCATCAGGTGCGAAGACTTCTTGCAATGGATCTTCCATGATGCTGCGCAATATGGGCACCTGAGCGAAGAGATTCTCTCCAAAAGCGTCACATAAGCTTTCAAGTGCTTCTCTTGCACCTCTCCGCTTGATCTTGGCTTCTTTCACATCCTTTTCGTGCTGCGCTTCGTCCGCGTAGTCACGGATATCTTCTTCCTTTCTAAGCGACAAGATTCCGGCTTCAATGTCGCAGTTGTATGGGAATTCTGGGGTCTCGGAAGAGTCCATGCAATAGAATTTCACCAGGTTGCCAACAACCTTTTCTGTGACTGCCTTGCGCTTTGTGTCGACAAGAGTCTGCACGAGGAGTACAGCTCCCCCAGCAGACCGTTGCTGCAATTCTATGTTTTCCTCGGATTTGATACTGTCCATGAGACCTCGAATGGTCAGACTGACTTTCTTGGGAATGTCACCGAGAGCGACGATCGCTGCAGCGGCTGATGCTTTCACGCGGACATCGCGCTGCTCTTTGACGGTTCGCGCCTCTTCGATTGCCCTCTCAACGTCAGACTTGGTATCTTGCAGACTCTGGATGGCCATCAGGCGGTTTGCCGGGGACATCAACTTCTTTAAACGATCGAAGTCCGTCGAAATCAGCTTTTCACCATCCTGTAGCGAGAAAGCGTACTTTCCAGCGTCATCTTCGCCCTGCACCTTTGGAGCGATCTGCGGAAGCACTTCAGTGCCAAGATGACCAGTTGTTTGGAAAGTGTGTAGGAGTGCGTTGCACTGTGCTTGCACCACTCTCACATACGAGAGGAGGTCTGCATAAGACTGCGGCGAGTCTTGCTCGACAACGTCTTGAAGCTGTCTATGAAGCTTGACTCCAAATGTGTCATCTGCGGATCTTGTTCGTGCGAATTCTTCCACTACCATGGCAGCGGTCATCTTTATAGTGGAATATGCTGACTGCAAGCTCTTGGTAAGTGAGAATCCAAATGTTGCATCCTTGTCTGCTTCAGGCCACAGGCTGATGACTTTGCCCAGAGCTTTTGCGGCGTGGATCTTTGCTCGAATCATTGTATCAGCGCCAACCAGGTCGATGTCACCTGTGATCATGGGTCCATCTATATTGTGTGCAGAGACCGGGGCAGAAGGAATGTCGCTATCCAGCTTTGTTGATCTCCTCCGCTTCTTCGATGCAGGTTCACCAGCTCCCCGCGACGGTGATCGGGCTTGCTGTGTGTAAGTCGGGAGAACAAACACCTGTCCTGAGGGCCTTATGAACAGGCTCGGATCCATGGGAATGGCATTTCGAGACACACCAATGGGATGGAATGTCAGCGTGAGTAACGGGCTGAGATGGGGCTCAAGCGCTTCAACAAGCTTCTGCGGACCGTCGACAGTCAGCGCGCTCAAAAGCCCCAGCCAGACTTCGAGAGACAGTTTGAGGACGCCCTCGTTGCGTTCCACGAGGACATTTTGGTAGATGAGTCTCAAGATCTTCCCATCGATCCAATCCTGAGTTCCATCACCCTCAATCGTCAGGAAGGTCAAGAGAGCTCGAAGAGCTGCTGATCTTACGCCGGTGATTGTGTGTCGCAAGAATGGGTATAGCCGAGGAACTAGCTGCGCAAATGTTTGTTCTGGCTGCTGTGCTGCGTTGGCCTTCATTATGTCGAGGACCTCAGGGTATCCGCAGAGCTTTGCCAAAAGGTCCATGACGAAGCCTGTTGAGGCACTGAGATCATCGCTCAAGTTCGATAGGCAGTCCCAAACAATTCGTATGAGGCCATTGAGAGCCGTTGGTCGCAGCTTGACTATTTCCTCGGACACTGGGATGAGTGTGGCAGCGCTGACTGCACGAACATCGTCGTCGTAGTCACCCAAGCCCTTCATGACTACTTCGAGGACCCCGTCAAGCAGGCTTTTGTCCTGCAGCAGAAGATCATCTCGCACAGCCACAAGATAGCGCATGCCAATCATTCCACCATGGCACGCTTGCCAGATGCGATCTGTTGGCTTGACGTGAGCTTGCAGCACAAGCGTGTGCAAGACCCGGAAGCAAGCATGCACAAGCTCGGGGCAAATGAACTTCATCAGAGATCCGAGAGCTTGGCCTGCGGTTTCACGCACGGGGACTACGACGTTGTCAGAGACGTAGTCACCGAATCTGTCCAGCATAAAAACACAGCAGAGCCTGCAGGCGAGATCATCAAGCCAACGCTGGTTCGCAAGGTCGTTTTCTGCGCGCGACTTTCCACGCTCGCGCCCAGCGGCGCCACCGTGAACTCTGATGACTTCGCGGAGTCCCATAGCAGCACCATGTCGGATTTCCCAGTTGTGATCGAACAGATCGACGGTAAAATACTCGCAAAGGCGTTCAAAGGGCCACTCGATTCCCTCTTCCTCCTCCTCGGGCTGTAGTTCAGATTTCGCTGGACCTGCGGGTCCCTTGAATTCTTTGACTAGGGCGGTGTTGTCGTCGACAGAATCGCGCTGCATTGAAAAATAGTCCTGGTTTCCGTCGCTACCAGGGTCCTGCGAAGGCTCCTGTTTGATGGCATGAGGCTCTGGAGAGTAGGGCTTGCTGTCGCTGGGCGCGCTCGGGCGTCGTTGAGCAAGGTCGACAACCCTGACCTTGTTGGCCTGGGATTTTAAATCTTTTTTGTTCTTGCGTTTCAGCATATTCAGCTGTCGTTTGCTGAGGCCACCTTCGTCGCCACCGGGAGTCTGAGGGGTGTCCAGATTATTGAAGTGGTTACCGTTCTCCGACCAGGTGCTATCTGAACGCTCAGGCATCGATAATTTGGGCTTCTCCGGAGCTAGGGGCAATGCACGCGGTGCATTGGCGGCTACGTCCATCTCGCTGATAAGATCCTCATCTGTATACTCTCCAGCGAGACCAAGACGTGCCGAAAGAGTTCGCTTTTGGTGCGTCAGCCGTTGGGCGGGGTCCATGGCGTTGAGAAATAAATCATATTCTTTGCCAGCACTGCCAAGCAGCTTCTTTCCCTGTGCCAGGATGGTTTGGACCTCAAGCGTGGTGAGTTTTAGCTGCTCGTCATTGTTGGCGTCCTCGATCTTGACAGCCTCGTGCTTGATTGCTTCAAGCCTGATATCAGCGGGCTCGGTTTTGGGATCAGCACTGTTGGGATCGAAAGGTTCGGCATGTTCAACAATGCCACTGATGGCCTTGGCGGCAGCGGTACGTGTGTCCCAGCTTTTCGCTCTAAGGTAGGGGACCACCCTGGTGACAAGATTGAAAAGCTCATCTGGATGCTTCTTCTGAATGTCCGCAAGCTGCTGGGCAGCAGTGTTGCGGATGAGAGGGGTGCTCCCCGTCTCCAACAGACTGTTTGCGAGCAATTAGTGGCTGAGGATGACTCAGTCGAGAAGACAGCAGACATACGTTACCAGACGGTCCAACCTGCAGAAAGATGTTAGCAAATCTGAGTACAACAGAGGGTGCAATGACTTTTGGGGTCGACTTGCCTTGACGCCATTGTTGACGAATTGCCTAATTAGGATGGTAATGTGGGCAACTGACGAGAAAGACTGCAGGGTCAAGTATCTGAGGCATGGGTGGCAGAAATGAAAAGCAAAACCGTCTGATGTCTAAGCGATGCAAGCACCTCTCATGGCGACAGTGTCGATGGGAGCCGGCAATAGAAGGAGTGCGTAGTGGAGACGAGTGTGGTGGTGGAGGAGTGGTGTCAAGCAGCCTGAGTCGTCAAGCGCGGTAGCTGAGGACAGGCGTCAGCGTGTCCGGGGCCGCTCGAGGTGGTCGTCTGCTGTAGACGAATAATGCTGGGCAGCAGACAGGGGGTGCAGCCAATTATGCGGGGGCACTGGGGGCAGCAAGGTGAGAGCGGGTCATGTGACTGTGCCGGTGGGAGGGCGGGCGCGCAGCTCTGTCGAGGAGTGACGAAGCAGCGCGGCGGCAGGTTTAAACATCGCTCCCAATTTATGTCCAGCTCTCAAGCAGGGGATATGAAGACGGCACCCCTAGTCCCGAACCGGCCTAGTGCCCCCAGATTGCTGCTGCTCATCTGGCGGCGACGAGGTCATCTCCATCTGAATTTTTCCATCGCTTTTGCTCTCATCAGCGCTGCTCGTCACTCTCTATCCCTCTACAGTGAGCACTCACACTCTGACGCGTCCGAGGCCTCTCCTTGAGCGGTGCTTGCGCGTGAGCACCGCCCGGCCCACCGCTGCTGACATGTATGGCCGTTGCCTATTTCGCTTCTCCACGTATCAGACTTCGAGCGCGTCTCGCGCAATTCTCGCACACAGCCCGTGTACATGCGACTCTTGAAAATCAACGCACTACCGCTCCTGCTACTAACGGACGCCTGCATTAGTCTGCCGCCCTCAAGGCCAACTCAATGCCTTTGCGCGCCTCTGCCTGGCTGCCACCAACGAACGCCTCTGAGGGGGCTCAAACTGCCGCTGCCGGCCCAAGCAAGTGGAAGGCTAGGCTGGGTAGGGTACAAACCTCATATCTTGCTGTCAATCATCTACCCTTTTCCTCTCTCGTCGCACCTTATCTACACTGCCTGCTTTCGATCCGCTCCTCTTGCCCACTCACGCAGCACGTTCTTGCGCAGCTTGCCAGTGCTCGTCTTGGGCAGCTCCTCGAGCACTTCCACCTCCCGTGGCACCATGAAGCCACTTATATTTGGATTGGCCTTTGTCCACGCAACCACATCTTCACCCTTGAGCGCCTTGCCAGACTTGACCGTCACAAAGGCCTTGGGCCGCTCACCCCACTTCTCATCCTTGACTGCAACCACCGCTGCCTCCAAAATGTCGGGATGCTGCACTAATGCCGACTCCACTGCCAAGGACGAAATGTTTTCACCGCCTGCTTGTTGTTAGCCTTTCAATATCTCCGCCTCATGCAGGTCTCAACATACCACTTATGATGATGTCCTTGCCTCTGTCGATGATTTGAACCGCCCCGTCGCCGTGCCATAATGCAAGGTCTCCCGAGTGCAGTACCCCTCCAGCGAATAGCTTCCGAGTCGCTTCGGCATCTTTATAGTATCCTTTCGCGCATATGTTGCCAACGAAGACAATCTCGCCGACTTCCTTCCCATTCTTGTCCACGTCGGTGATTGTCCCTTCAGCTTCATCCGTTTTGACGACGCGGACCGGTAAGCTCGTCACGAACCCGTGTCCCTGTCGCGCCATTCTGGCATACTTCTCGTCCTTTGGCAGCTTCTCCCAAGCCGGCATCAGGTAGCCTTTCGTAATAGGTCCATATGTCTCGGTCAGCCCGTAGACGTGCACCGGATGCAGGTTCAAGTTTGTCATCTGCTCGAACAAATGGCCAGTCGGTGGGCTGGCTGCCACCGTCACCCGCACCGGTCGGTCAAGCTTCTCTGCGTTCGGATCATTGCAAAGCAGTGTGTTGACCGTCGGTGCTGCGTTGAAGTGCGTAATGTTCTCTTCTTTCAGCAAGCGCCAGATCAGAGGGTAGTCGATCTTTCTCAGACAATAATGTGTTCCCCTCACGGCTGTCACCGCCCAAGGGAACGTCCAACCCATGGCATGGAACATTGCTTGGGACTGTCAGCATCCGTCGAGGCTATCCTGCGCGTGAGATCGCATGACTTACGCAAGGTCCAAAGATAGCCGCACCGGCCGACAGCCGGGTTCAGGCCTGACTCGATCACGTTGCCCATTGCTGCGAGATAGCAGCCTCGAGGTGTGTATTCGACGCCCTTTGGTCTCGCTGTGGTACCGGATGTGTACGCAAGCGCGAAAAGCTGATTCTCATCATCGACTTGCGTCTCAAGCCCATCCCACCCGCGTGCGCCCGTATCTCTGTCCATGTTTTGCCCTTCCAACACCGCTTGACCATAGTCGTCAGGCGTTTGACCACCATCAGGGTCAACGATGAATGGTATGGAGGGATACTTTGACCTAAACAGTCTGAGCAATGGCACATGCTCGGCATCGACCAGAATAGAGTCAACTTCGGCATGCTCGAATATGTATGCAATGTCGTCCTCCTTCAGTCGATAGTTGATCGCTTCATCAATTAGTTGCGCGCCGGAAGACAGGATGATCAGATCTGCAGCATACCGACATTGACGCCGCCTGCTGCTGCAATGGCGTAAATGGCCTCGAAGAAGGCTGGCGTGTTCGGGCATAAAATCCCGACCCGTCGATAGCCCTTGTCTTTGAGATAGTACGCAAATCCCCTCGCTCGGTCTGCAGTCTGTTGGTAAGTACGTTTCTGGATCTTACCAGCAACGTCCTGATGATAGATGGCGGTTGCCTGGATTAATATCAGTGATGCTCATACGGCAAGGAGAACACATCCGTACATCTGGCTCGATAGCAGCCGCCCGTGGCAGGAATACTGTCGGACATAGAGTGTGGAAGTTGTTTGACTGTTGTGAGGAGGACGACGCCGGCGTGAGGTGCGACCATAGCTGCTGGATTCGTGATATTGGGCTAGACATGATGTCTGGAGAGTGCCTTGCCAAACCTGCGCCTGTTCAGTGGAAAACTTGTCCCAAAAGTATCAGTTATTGTCAGTCTACATTAAACAATTGGGGAAAAGAAACGATAGGCTATATATGAAGAAAGAACTCCACTAAGAGGCCTGATGCCGGCAGAGTCAATTGCTTCTCCGCACCCGAGGACATCAGAACGCGGGGAAGATCGTTTCTCCTTCAACCCGCCAAGCGGCCTAGAAGTTGTCTGTCCGGACGACCGACAAGTCAAACAACGTTATGCATCAGTGAAGACCGAAATGAGGAGAGCTTTACGTATGAATTCTCGTGCTGTCTCTTGCGTCAATGAATTGATCCATGTTTATGACGCACGACTCTCATACAGCATGTGACTGGCGATGTGTTCAGGGTAACTCAATGAGCCTTGTGCTTGCATGCCGTTTCGCTGCGACTCGAAAGCGCGTTGCTCCGCAATGCACTTCTCACCCTCGTGAGCGTCAGTAGAAAGCGCACTGCAACATTGAACACAACTAACTACTCTCGGACAAGAGTTGAAATTGAGCTGTTCATATCGAGAGGCCAGCAAGTCTGCTAAAGCGCGGAGTCAGAATTGCGAAAGGCGCACAAAGTTGGGAACACAGTGTCCATCTAGCAGCTCTCAATATGCTCTGAACGCAAACATTTCTTGGACAAGAACCTTCGACGACTCATGATGGAGCACACCAAGGACCTTTCGCCGGCTCGAGCTATTCTGATTGCAGCTCAGCTAGCATCGTCCTCAGACATCCGCGGTCTGGACGTTTTCACAGCAGCTCGCGCTGACATCCTGCAAACGGAACTGGTCTTACGTATCCTCCTAACGTTCCTCCCCGAAACTCTCGACCCGTCGTCCTATGTACAGCTTCTCGAAAACATCACTCTAGAAGAGACCCGTGAGCCAGCGGAAGGGACCCAAGTAAATGTGGCCTCAGTAGAAGCTTTGACAGAGCAGCAAGCGACCCTCAGGGCGAGCAAGCTGCATCTGGTAAAATTACGTGATTCTGAAGCACGCTACAAGGCAATACAAGACCCTTTGACACTCTTCCTAATACATCGCGCACACAGAATAGACAAGAAGACTGGCTTGCTTGCATTGATCCCCTCGTTGATAAAGCCATTCGTCGCACGGTCCCAATATCTTCGAAGATGGTACATATCTACCGTTGTACCGCTCATACGTCGAGATCTCGAATACTATCCGAAAGCAGATTCGACCACGTCCCTGAAGAGCTTCGAGAAACTTTCGGGCGCGGAAGGCGTTGAGGAGCTTCTAAAAGATGCTGCGCAGCAACAGGACTCCCATGCAGCAGCGGCGAGAGACTTGAGAAGCATCGTGGGACCATGGGCGTATGGGAGCTCTCAGAGAAACAAGACAAGCGGAAAGACATCTTCAGCTGATGATGCAGTAGGATCGACTGTAGAAGAATGGCAGAACGTCTTCACGTGGTTGGCTCAGCGAGCTGTCACTGACATTTCCCTGGTCGCGGATACATTTGCGAACTGGGATGGTCCTGACGATGTTGACCTGGACGGCCTCGAGGACCCGGAAGAACGACAACAGGAAGCAACTGCGGCCATGCATCATTTTTTGCGGTCTAAATATTGCCAGCTTGGGCTCGCATCTGTATACGCATCAGATGATGACAGCCTCAGTGCGTTGGAGCATGCAAACCAGATTCTCTACCGCGTTGCAGATCTGTGTGGCCTCGAACGACCGTCCCCATTGACTTTGGACCCTGTCATACTGCCAACCTACGAGCGAATCCCGCTACCATTGGATGAACTGCCGAAAACATGCCTGTTGTTTGAGAAGCTATTGGATGCCGACCAAATTCTGACAATTGTCTCCGACGAGACTTTTGCGCTACTCCAGCTATTTCTGCACTCAGCCAACGTGCTGCGCTCGCTTAGCCATCCAGTCTCGATCTCGAAGGTGGCCAAGCTGCGACTTTGGAGTGATGAGTCTGAACAGCTACGCCTTCTTCAAAAATTGATGCATGGCGTGAACATGGGTGTGAAGAAAGATGAAGCAGAGTGGCTACGCGTTCGAAGCGTCCTCTTATGGCTGCGAAACTGGGCAATATCAGACGGTGCGTCCGACGGCCACGGGATAATTGGCCGACTCAGCGTGCAGACAATCGAGAGAGAAGTGTTAAAAGCCTTGTGCTCCGGCGCCCAGTACCAATTGGCTGCTAAAGTATATCTGGGCTCATCGCCTGCACCTCTTGCGCGAGACGAAGTGGAAAAGATCGTGGTAGATATCATTCTCAACTTCTACGACAACGCCAGTAACGGTAACAAGACGAGAGGTGGTGTCAAGAAGGCTGCAGAAGTTCTCGCAGCGTTTAGAAGCCCACTGAAAAGCTCGCCACTGCTTGATCGCTGCAATGCGTTAATCGCCGCAACGCACGCTCTGTCCTTCTATTCCCTCACACTCATCCCTGGAACGCCATTGCAGCCGCGGAGCATTCGGGAGCACGGCGATCCTGTGAGCTTGATCGCTAAAGTTCTGGAACAGAATCCTCACAGCTATACCAAGCTTGATGATTATGTTCAGATAGGACGGAACCTAGTAATTGCACTGGACGGCGACCCTTCCTTCAGCTCCACAGAGCAGACTTCTAAGGCAGTGGAAGCCGCTCGCGCAAGTCGCACTGAAAGGCGAGTGATTGGCCTCGCTGTCGAGGCAGCTCTTGCTGCCGATGATTTTGAGACGGCATACTCGTATGTCGTGAACCGACTCCCTTCACCTGGTCTGGCAGATAGCGCGGATGCAACCAGCGATTCAGATGGCGATGACATATCATGGCGAGCGGCATTTCACGCAGGACGTCATCGTGGAGCTACCTCGAACAAACGCACTTCGATGTCCTCACCTGAGGTACGACGTCTCGAGCAGCGCATGGAGTTATTGTCAACCGCGATGCTTTTAGCTCCTTCATCAGCGCTACCCGAGATCCTGGCTGCGTGGAGACGATGCGAAGAAGAGCTGCTCACGCTACTTGCGTTGGAGACGACGGCAGAGAGTGAATTTGACGACCGAGCAGACGCTGGAGAAGTCCGTCTTCCAGGAGCCTTCGCAGCTGGCGGCGAGCCTACGTTCATGGTGCAGCCGAAGCGCAAAGAAATTGGCCGTGGAGCTGCAGAAGAGGCTCCTATGGGACTCTTTGAGGTGGCTCGCGGAGCAGCAGCAGCTTTCAGCCGCTCAACAGGAGGCGCTGCAAGCAGAGGCAAGCCGTCCAGCCAGCACCAGCCTCATGATTCCGTCGCGTCAGTCACAGATGAATCAGATGGCAGGACCCGGAGACGAGACATTGTGGCTAATGCCCTTACAGGCAGTCTTGTGTCTGGTGTCGGCTGGGTTCTAGGTGCCAAACCAGCTGGACAGGAATGAGGATGATGAATCCGTAGCTTGGGAGCCAAAAGTCCACTTTCACCAGACGTCTCGACGGCCTCTTGATGTCTGTGGAGGAGCGGACTGTGTCAATAACCCAGCTTTCCCATGACCCACTACTACATACATGTAGTACTGTCTCGCGGCCTGACAATCTGCACGATCGCTGATAGGCATGCCGATGATCTGCAGACCGTCATTTTCACATGCAAGGCACGCAAGGATCCGCCAAACGTGCAGCATGAGGCTCTGCAATGCACCTCGTCATCGAGTCTCACCACACGCGGCTGGCGTCTGGGGGACTTGGGACTGTCGCATCGTCCCAGGTGTCAGGCAACACCCGCCGCTTACGATCCAAACGAAGAAACTCCCTGTATCTTACCCCAGTACCCAAGCTGGAGAACGTGTCACGGTTTCATGTTCTTGCTGCTTGGTACAGCATTGTCGCGCATCTCTTGAGTCGCGTCTTCCAGCAGGACAGCAATGCTCATGCGAGCAGCCTATCTGAATCTACATCGACCTTTCGCCAGTACTTGTTATAAGGGTCTCATCGCAGCCGAGCCGGGCTGCCGGGCTTGTTCTTCAACAGTCAATACCATGTCCACCTCACCTATTCCAAAGGCCTCGCCACTTTTCCCTTCCACCACCAAAGCGTTCCCATACAGGCCCTCAGACTTTACACCTTCTGATGCTCAGGCCGCAAATAAATTCTACACCAGCCCGCGTTTTGTAAATCATATAGACGAGCCAGCTATTGCTGGCTTGCGTACCTACTATCAGCATTGCCTCCCTTCTCATACCAAAGCGCGCATTCTTGACTTATGCTCAAGCTGGGTTTCGCACTTTCCATCAGTACTTGAAGAGAGAGCTAAACGCAAATCGCTATGGGTCGGTGGCATTGGCATGAATGCTGCGGAGCTGGCTCAGAACCCCGTTCTCACAAGCTGGGAAGTTCGGGATCTTGATGCTCGGCCGGAGGTCGCACTTAGTGGCATACTCCGAGGCGGGACTGGTGAAAATGTGGAGGACTCGACGAAGCCGTTGGACGAGGATGAGAAACTGGATGCCACAACTCTTGTTGTGTCAATAGACTACCTAAGACGGCCGGTCTCTGTGCTATCATCATTGCGGCGCGCGACCAAGCAAGGCGGGAGCATTCACACTGTTTTGTCGAATCGATGCTTCCCAACAAAAGCTGTACACGGCTGGCTGCAACGCGATGAATCGGAGCGCATAGCTTTTGTGGCAGATCTTTTATGGTGGAGTGGATGGCGCAACATGGAGCTGGTTGTCGTCAGGGACGGCTTTGGCGGAGGCATTGGAGGTGAAGACGGTAAGACATTTGGTGCTGATGCAGCAGAGGAAGGGAATAGTTCGGTAGGAGACAGTCGGCTCAAGAGTCTCATGCAGTCTCTTGGTTTTAGCCCGCCTGACGGAACTGATCCTTTGTGGGTCGTAAGAGCGACAAACACAGGGGAGAAGGATGCCAAGGTGCCTGAGGATGTGTAATTAGTTGTACGAAGATACTGAGCATTTGAGAGGCATGACGAGATCAAGTTGCATAGCGTCCAGCGCCGAAGCAGCGCCGATCAGTACTACACCAATGTCTCCTTGCAATGGGCCCTATGTTATGTGTGTTCGATCCACACAAGCCTTGACACACGTGTACACAGTACTGATGGTGTGGTCGCCAGTCACGAGCACGTGAAAGCGTGTCAGGTGGGTGCGCAAGGGGCGGCATGCTGTCATACGACAACCCCAGCTAACCGTCTCGTCCCCACCAACTTGTGATACCGTGCTCGTCGTACATGTCCACACGCCCACCCCTTGGATCGCTTTCCCTTGAGACTTCTCCCTTCCCTTGATCCCCCCGACCGACTTACTCCTTCATCTTGTCAAGACCCCTCATCTCCTCAAAATGGCAGACGCAAGACGCCCCAATGTAAGACTCATAGGCACAGTTGTAAAGCCGCTGGCCGTAAGGTTGGTGCGGACAGTCGGCTTAACCACAGCTGCATTCCTTGCTGGTACGCAAATTCTCGCTTCTTCATTGTAGCATCAGAATTGCTAATGTGAATGGGTAGGCCAGACTGCTGCCTCGACGTATATTCTTCTGCCTAGCATCCTCAAGAGCCCCGCACCGCTGCTCTCACGCCAACTCCGCGAGACGGATGAGAAGGCGCGATGGACTACCGCGCCGAGCTCGCTGGCTATCAGTGCACTGTTTGGATACTTTGCCTATCGCGGTATGTCTGGCTTTTCTGTTCAAACCAAGACAGCAAGAAGCTGACAATCTACTTCGCTACCAGAGCCAAACACCACAAGCCGCGCCTTCAAGCTCTACGTCGTAGCAGCCGCTCTCCTCCCCACAACCCTCCCACTCTCATACATCTTCATTAAACCCCTCGTGTCTCTCCTCTCCCGCGACGCATACCATAATGAACCAGTGCCACCGCACATATCATCGTCAACACCCTCCTTGCCCCACGAGACAGCCGCATCCTCCACAGTCCTGATCGACCACCCTCCTCCCTCGACAGCATCGCACGACGACAATGCGTCCGTGGCGACAGTCTCCGATCACACAGAGTATCAAGCCATGAGCACGCGGGAGTTTGCCAGCACCCTGCTAGCAAGCGCACGTGAGGAGCTGAGCGTACATCAGATTGCAGACATGTGGGGTTGGTTCAATCTTGCGCGGGCAGGCATTATGGGTGCTGGTGCTCTTGTGGGCATGTGGGCTGCTGTCACCGAGGATCAGAGCGTCTTTGAATTATTCCAATAGGAGGATTGATCTTCATTGATGTCGCTCCTGGCGCATGGGCCGTGTTAGTTGCTCATGGCCGGCATTCGTTGTCCGGGGGGAGACTGCATACTTCTGGCGTTTAGGATAGGTTTTCCATTGCGTCCGTCAACGATTGAGTGAGCTTACTCTGCGTCGGACTGGAAGCTATAGCAGCAGTGAAGAGATATATCCGAGTGCTGCTCGATCTCTAGCTCACTAATCAACATGCGTACACTTGGCTCTTGAGTCCGGCCCAACTGAACCGTGCCATTGAAGCAGTAAATAGCTCGTGGAAGCGCTTCGTGAAGAATAGGAATCAACAGTCAAGACTCCAACAGAACAAAAAGCCTAGGTAGCCATCCCATTCGAATCAATCAAGCCACCCTAAATACAACCTCTCAATCTCAGCACATTCCCCATTCCCTATCCTCCGTCAAAGGAGATCTAAAATCCCCAATAAGCCCGGCTCAAGTACGCCCCGTAAACACCCAACCCAGACAAAACACCCAACGAACCAAAATACCCACCAGCCCTCGCAGCAGGAACACCCGCAGTCAAACCAACAACATGACTAATCCTCGCGAGCAACAAACCCCCAAGCGCATACGTAAGCGCCTTGCGATTCCCCCCGTTAAGCTCGACGACCGCAGCGACAGCCAGGGCAAAGGGCACATTCTCGAGAAAGTTGCCGTGCACGCGCGTGGCGAGCAAGAGCGGGTCTACCGCGTTTGATCCATCGGTGATTTTCACTTTCGCCGCGGTGTCGCGCGAGGAAGGTTCGAGGAATGTTTCTGTGCTGATACGTGCGCGGACGACGGACAGGGAGAGAAAGGCGTTTGCTAGGGTGAAGGGGGCGAGATAGGAGCCTGTGATTGCTGTTGTTTGGATTGGTGAGTCGGAGGTTCTTGATTGGGAGTTGGGGTTTGGGGGATTGGGGGTCAGAGATGAGGCTCGTTTCTTCTGCAATCAAGAATGGGCATGATCTTGATTGACGCGCGTTTATTGAAGATGGGAGAGAGCAAGAGAATAAGCATGCTTCAGCAAGAGTGCTGAGCAAAGCTATGGGGAAGGGCAAAGGGGGAGGGGGAGGGGAGGGAAGACATACGCAGCAGGCGAGGAACGACGTCGAGAATAGCTTGTTGAGACATGTTGTATTGGTGATGAAGCTTTTAATGGATAGCTTTCAATGGGGATAATGGGATGAAGAGAGACTAGAGAGATCAAGGAGGAGGTTCAACAGTAGAGACCCCAGAGCTGCTGAGGAGCTCCAGGTCCAGTCGACGTCATTGGGTGTCCAGTCGTTCCTCTGCGCTCCCCACGTGCATTTCATTCATCCGCCCTGCCTTGTGTGCGGTCCAACTGTGCCACCTCTCCATACTTTCCGTGTGGTTCTCATGCATGGCTGGCATTGCATGAATTATTGCGCCCATCGAGCATCCGAGGCCGATGTTGCTGTCTTCGTTCTTCTACACGGTAATGACCTAACGCGAGGACCCAGCCGGCCGGCCTGACACGCCCGCTGTAAAGCTCCACTAGCATTTCGGTACGGAACAGCTCTGGAGAACGTCATTATGATGGTCCGTTTCGAGCGATAAAGTCGCTTTGGACTTCCAATTCGAGCAGACCACCTATAGACGGCTTTCCACTGGTACACCATTGCGCTTCCATCTTGCAAACAAAGTATTCCTATACCTCCCCAAGCACGCCATTGCGGACTGTTGGCGCAATCTTGAATACTTATAGGTAGAACGTCCCCCATACCCCCCACAAGCCCTTGTACATCCAGACATGACCACCACAACCACCGCCACCACCATGAGGGAACACCAAGATCTTACAAAGACAGCTCTCCTTGTAATCGACGTTCAAAACAGCTTTTGTCCTCCTGATGGCTCCCTTGCCGTCCCTCGCGCCCTTGAAATTCTTCCCGTAATCAATAGCCTGTCAAAGCTCCCCTTCAGACTCAAAATAGCAACCCAAGATTGGCACCCGGAAGACCACATCTCTTTTGCTTCTTCACATCCAGGCACCAAAGCCTTCGAATCAACCGTCACCATTTCAAACCCTCTCAACTCGATCGAGACCAAGGAGATCAGGCTATGGCCCGATCATTGCGTCCAGGGCACTCGTGGCGCAGAGCTCCATCCGGATCTGGACCGGGATAGTTTCACCCATGTCATTAAGAAGGGACAGGAGGCCAAGACCGAGATGTTCAGCGCTTTCCGTGATGTCTTTGAGGATCCCAGTGGGAGCGAGAGCGAGCTCGCTAATTTGTTGCGGGAGCAGGGCATAAAACGCTGCGTCGTGGTCGGGCTAGCCACCGACTACTGTGTTCGCTGGACTGCCACGCATGCTGTCCAGGGAGGCTGGGACGTTGTACTACTCCGCGAAGGCGTGCGAGGCGTGCAGAGAGACTGTCGCGGAAACGGCGAGGGCCAGGCGCTCGACTCTATCGAGGATGAATTTGGCGCCTTGGGAATCCATGTTAAGAGCCTGAAGGATATGGAATGGGATGCCTGAAGATTTGTTCCATACTTGAGATAAGGAATAGGTGATGTCCGTCAAGTGTCCAAGGTCCTCAGGTTGGATTCAACTCTGTTCCAGGGACCAGGTTCGCCCAACTACGCGGCTTCAAACTCGACTCTTTTCGAGCCACGTGTTCACCGTCTTCAGCTCCCGGAATGCTTCACTTTCGTGCACGCGTTGATGGATTCCGCGATCCGATCAAGAAATCAGCGCCTAGCTCTGGGAGCGTCCAACGATTGAAGCATAATCGCGCCCAGCCGTCGCAAGATCGGTGGCGCTGATGGCGGCTGCTTCGGCTCTGGCCTCATCTGCGTCGTCGCGTGCGATGTTAAACTGCATATTTTCCAATCCGCGAAAGATGCAGGCTGACATCCGCTCGTTCAGGATTTGCGGCTCGAGAGGGTAGCGCAGCTATTGAGGCCTCGAGGAGGTCTAATGATCCGCTCTGTAGGTTACGAAGGCTTCAAGTGGAGTGACACTCGCAGTGTCTCAGTCAGCTTTCTTCGAGTCATGAGCCCCCGAACAGGGGCAAGTCCTCAGATCGCGGTATGACCACGCAGACGCCAATACGACAATTCAGGTTGAGATGACGGTCTCATATCTTTACCTTGGACGTATCATGACCATTGCCATACCAGATAGGCAGGTCCGAGTATGCCCTCCTCAGCAACTGCACACTATGCTCCCAGGCCTCCTTGGAGACGAGATCAGGGACTTCACTCAAGGGGCTTTGAGCCAGTGTGCCCTCCTCTACAAGGAGGTTGTAGTCTTTGAATTTGACAGCCTCCTTGCCAACAAAGCCGCGAGCGGCCTCCGCCCAAAGCCGGTATACTTCGTGACTCGAAGGAGATCGAGGGATGAGCACGTTCCAGTCATGAGGCATGCCTTCGAACTGCATCCATTGAACACGCACTCCGGCTCTCCTCATTGCCCCCACGACCAACCACATACCCCCTGCAGCACGCTCGTCGCCCATGGCTATCCATAAAGGCGGCGCACCAGACCACAAGTCGTCAGGAATAAGTAGCGGCTCGATCAGGGGATGCGTCAGCATGGACTTGTTACAGAGCCAGTGCTCTCGAGGGGGATCAGTCGGCCAGAAACCAGGTTCGTCTGGGCGAGTCTTATGCCAGACAGCATTTTCCTCACCAACGATATCGGTCTCGGCGGCTTTTGGATCAGACCATGATGGGAGAAACCCTGCACCATAGAACATGGTCGTGATAAGCGCCTGGCCAGCAGGCAGGAGAGCTTCTGGCAGCGGTCTGCCATTGAACATGACTTTGGCGCCACCACCCGCCATCTTCCGCTGTAACTGGAGGAGAAAGGCTACAAGAGTCAAGCACAGAAAGGCTCCAGTGCTCTCTCCCACAAGCACTATCTTGCTGGCACGTATTGGAGTATGATGGGCATCCGAGGGTGGATTCAGGAGCGACAAGTATGCCGCCGCAATGTCTAGAAGCTGAGCTGGCGCCGGATGAGTAGGCACGAGCCGGTATTTGGGCACAAAGACACGTCCAGCGCTCTGCTTTGCTAGTTTACCTGACACGCCACGATTGAGCGCCGGACTGCCCGAACTAATCATACGTGTCAATGTGGTTTATTGCGAGAGCCTCGAGTTTCCACTGCTTACTGAGATCCGCCTCCGTGGATGTAAAGCAATGTCGGTGCATCTTGGGCGACCTGACCATCGATTTGACGGTACTTTTCAGCTGCTGACAAGTCTGATGGCTCTGGATCTTGGGAATCGACATCAGATCTCGTCCCAACCCACTCGCCCTGGACCCCAGCATATTCGCAGTTGTGACGGTCCGAAGTGTCACCGAGGTCATCCATGATGGCCCAGAAGGCCTCCTGAAATCCAGTCTCAGGGCTGATCGGGGACGAGGAGACCCGACTGACCCATATCGGACCTTTTGCGTCAAAGTCGAGTTTGGCGTTTTTGGCTCCTGTACTGTGTGGCTTCAGTAGCATCTTGTTCCATGCTTTGCGGACAAGGGCGACATCTTGCTTCCGCTGCTTGATGATCTCTTCTCGTGATGTCATCTTTGATCACTCGTCGCTAACAGGCGTGGTATACCAGCATCGTTTCATGAACATAACATCTCATAACGCGGAAGCGAGGGACATGGCACGGGTGGCTATCTGTTAGCGTCGCTGCGAGCATCCTTCGATGGCGTTGGATCGGGTCCGAGGTCTGTCGATACGGTATCATTTGCTGCAGAGCTGTCGGAGTACACAAGGATGCCTTTGCGATGATTGAATGTCATCAGGTGGCATGGCTTGATGCAGCGCTATGTATCAGGTTTCTCTGAACGTCGGGTGGTTGTGGCTGCCGTCCCATCCCATCGCGGTTGCCTCGGGTGCACCTGCCACAGAAACCTCTAGGCGGTATTGACTCCATGATTGGACTTCACGTTGGAGACTTGCTCTGATCGGCATTATTCAATGTTGGAGCCGTCCGCATTCATCTTGCAATACTGGAAGCCATGGCTGGGCCGGACTCAAGACACGAGAAGCAAAGACTGACGCCATTGTTGACTGCGGGTACATTACGTCTCCAAATCAAGCATCAACTCCTAGAAATAGCCAACAAGCTCTTGCTTCACTCCAGCTGCATATAGCCGTGCACTTATCCTAGCCAACTAAACCAGCACACGCAGAACACATCGGCGTCACTTCGACACAAGCATATGAGCGAGCCCAGCGCTGGTATGGCCTTCGGATCATATCGTTTCCGGTCGCTTGCACCGAACGATGAAGCAATGCTTTGAATCAGCCGGTGTAAGACATGAACTCGTCAGGACTGCTATCCTTCATCATTGTCCCCTTGCCATTATTGAGATGAATACAATCAAAGCTAGGTAACAAGATAAAGATATCCTCAGCCACTGATCTGTCAAGCGAGGTTGTACACTGAGATGCATCTGCCCTACCCCTAAGCTCCCTAGTAAATCCGTGCCAGGTCAATTACATCTTGGCTCTTGAATGCCATCGCACGCGTTGGATGCCAATACTGGTATATACCATACATTTCTGCGGTCGATCATGCAGAGCTTACGCGTATAAGCTCTACCACATCCTTCTGCCTAGCTCAGCGTTGCATGCAACGACCTCATGATACCGACTTGCATTAGCTGACCACGAGGAGTTCAGCAATCATTACATCTACCAAGACTTATATTTCAAAGCTCAACATTTCATCTCACCGTCACTCAGACTCCACTCGTTGAAACGACCTCTCTAACTAGAAGAAGATAAACGAAGAGAGCGCAGAAGAAGACCTAGCAGTAATGTCAACGTCCTACAGCATATCTCCAATTCAGCCCGCGGACTGTCCCGCCCTTGCACTACTCGACATAACATCCTATGAGAATGAGCCGATGCGCGAGTACGTCTCAGCATACTCTTCGTCGCCGCCAGAGTTGCAAGCTAGGCACTTGAAGTGGCAGGAAGCCGTCCTTGGTCAACAACTTGGCGCAGCTACGAGTGCGGCTGAAGAAGGGGGAAGTGTACTGCTCAAAGCTGTGGTCAAAAGCAAAGACGGTGAAGGGGACATTGTTGGTTGGGGTGATTTGCGGGGGCCAGGGTTTGCTGGGCCTAGGGAGGTGCGTGATGGAGAGGGCGATCAAGGAAAGGCAGATGGTAGGGAAGCGAAGGAGCAGAAGGAAGAAGACCTCGGCCCACCGCCGTGTTTCCGCATGGATAGAGTGATCGAGTACATGACAGCATGGCAAGCCGCAAGAGAACAAGTCATGGGGACAAGAGATGATTACTGGTGTATGCATTCTCCATCTCCCCTTCATCCTTTTCGCATCCAGTCTAGCACAACCAGACTCATTGGCTTATTCAATTTTGCCCATACGTCTACTGTAGATCCAAGAAAAATAAGAGAACAAGAACAAGATCAAAGCAAGCTGACTGGTCCCTCAGGTATAGCAAAATTAGACATCCACCCAAATCATCCAGAAGCAAGCGACGCGATGCTTAGACACATGCTGTCAATCGTAGATCAGGACGGCAGAGAAGCGTACATTGCTTCCCCACCGGGAAGTGTTGACGTCTGTCTGCGGCATGGCTTTGAGGTTCGGCATTTAGTAAAGCTCCTGGAGGGCACATGGACGTTGAGTATCATGGTTCGGCGTGGTATTGTTATTCATGATGCGGCTCACCAATAAGCTTTTCTTGTCATATGCGAACGGGAGAGATCAACACCGAAAGAGTGTACGGCGCGTTTGTCTCAAAAGTATTCTCCGCACATGGCGACCTTAGGGCACGTTGAATGCAGAAATGAGGGTCATCTAAAGCCGCCTCGAATGTCTTTCATTAATGCAGTCTATATGCAAGTTCCATTATTTGGGTCATTAGTCGCTGAACGAAAAGGTGCTGGAGCTGTGCCGAGGGCAGCAGCAGGTGAAGACTGATTAGACCCGACGTGGGGCGTTGTGCTCCAGGATGGTTTGACTCGTCTAGCAAGACAAGTCATAGATTGGGTTGAAGTTGTAGTCGACGACGCCGAAGCTGGGACTACCAGGTGCGACGTAGTAGTCGCGAAGGGTGTAGGCATAGGTAGCGTATTTAGGGAAGAGAGGGCACATGACGTCCTTCCAGTACTGTTGAGCGTTGGCGGTAGACTCGACAGCAGGAGCATACGTGCCAGGGCCAGCAGCAGGCCATCCAGTCTCAGTAACCCAGAGAGGGGTTCCACTGATGCGAGATGTGTTCTTGTGCTGGTTGATGGCATTTTGTGTCTGGTCGATGGACTGCTGGAAGACAGAAGCAGCGTTTTCTATGGCAGCGTTCTGGAAGTAAGGGTAACCGTCAAATCCGACAAAGTCAGATGCAGTGATGACGGCAGCAGCATCGCCAGTCACCCAGGCGGTCCAGGTGTCTACGTGACCGACCCAGACGCCAGGAGCGCCATTGGTTTCAATCATGCCGCGGACGTCATAGATCTTGTTGGCCAAGGTCTGGCCATCAGTGTTGCCACGGTACAAGTCCTCGCTACCTACGCTCACACCGATCAACCAAGAGGAGCCATGGTTCTGAAGAGCAGATAGCAGGGCTGCCTTCTCATTACCGAAATGGGCGTCGTCCTCTGCCCAGACACCGGCCAAGATCTTCATGCCGGTGTTGAGGGCAGCAGGGACAGCCTGAGCCAAGGTGTCACAGTCCGAGGAGGCGTAGACACGGATGGTGTCGTATGGACCAGCGTTGGTGGCAGGGAGGTCTGGAGACTTGGTCAATATATTTCAGGGCATGGCTCAGTCAGCAGGTGAACGAACTCTTGACAACGTTCATATTCTTCTCCCAATCGGCCTGGACCTTGCAAGAGCCATCAGGGCGCTCAGCAGCAATGTTGAAGCCCTTGTGGAAAGCAGCAGCCAGAGGAAGTGCGCCAGCAATGGCAGCAGCGGTAGTAAACTTCATCTTGATAAGAGAGGATATGCGTAGGTGTTTTGTGTAGGGTACGAAGAGTAAAGTGCTGAAAGAACAATGCTATGCGAGGAAAACAGCAGTAAGGAAGAAATGCAAAAAGCAGAATGTACAGATTAGAAGCACAGCAGTGACGCGAGGTGAAGGAGGAATATATGATAAAGTCAGGGAGGCTCTTTCTGTGGCGTTGGATGATCCCTCGATCCGCACTCGACATCCGCCGTGCGGGCCGTGCTTTCCTCCTAGCCCCATCAAGCACAGTCCATCGGTGTCCTCGTACATTTACTGTCTCCAAAAAGACGTGCTTGTTTCTCTCTGCCGACCGCAGTCCTATGCGTAGCCTGCTCTGCGACCCTTCCAGCTCTCCAGGAAGACCATGTCTTGCGTCTGGCTTCTGAAATACCTGGAATAGTCCACGAGGTCTTCGACAGCGCCCGGACTCTCAGGAGGTGATCTGACCTACCTATGTCAGCATCGTCATGCGGTTGCATCGAATCAGCTCCGCCACCGACGAAAGAGCAGAACCGATTACGTTCCCGCATCAGTCGACTGTCTCCCCTTTGAGAAGACTACATCATCTGTATTGACAGAGCAAGTCGGAACCTCGACCTTTCCGTTGGTCTTCTTGGCTATCACGGTCGTAGCGACAAGCTTGCGACAATCCGAGGACAGTCACATCCGCCAGCGGTCACTGGTGAGTTCTCTCTGACTTGGCGCTGTAAGATCAATAGTACGTATGACATGCAAAGGGACTTGCTTAGGTAGGAGGTGAGGTCGAGAGAAACTCAAGGCGAGACTAAGGTGACGGCAGAGACCGGGATCGATTATCCTGGCCTCTGAGCTGTTGCAGCCCGGCATGCTCCTCTAGAGTCGACAATGTCCGACACGCTGATTGTGATGCAGCGAGTGTAGACAATTCCTAGGATTATCTGACTGCAATTCGCAGCAGGTTGGGAGTCCGGGTCTTTCCGCTAGAGCCGGAGCAGGTGGGGCAGCCAGTTACGTCGGCCCTTTTGCTTTTTGCTAGCGGGGCTCTTGTCAACAATCAGCATATCTTCTCACGTTCACTGATCCATTGATCTTGATCCCACCATCGGACTACACCACACGCCATGAGTCCTGTACAGCACAAGGTCGCCCTCGTCGTCATCGACGGCTGGGGTGTCGCCAGCGAGTCCTCGCGCAAAGATGGAGATGCCATCCTTGCTGCCGACTCCCCTTACATGGACGAGTTTGCGAAGGACGGCTCCAAGTACGCAGAGGGTTACACCGAGCTTGATGCCTCCTCTCTCGCTGTCGGTCTCCCAGAGGGCCTGATGGGAAACAGCGAGGTCGGCCACTTGAACATTGGCGCTGGCCGTGTCGTGTGGCAGGACGTCGTGCGCATTGATCAGACCATCAAAAAGGGTGAGCTTAATCAAAATAAGGCCATCCAAGATTCCTTCAACCGCGCAAAGAATGGAAATGGTCGTCTGCACCTATGCGGACTCGTCTCCGACGGTGGTGTTGTGAGTCACTTACAGGTACAATGAAGCGAAAAGAGAGGACTGACCCTTTGTAGCACTCTCACATCAACCATCTGTTTGCCCTGTTGAAGCTTGCAAAGGAGATTGATGTACCAGAGGTTTGGATTCATTTCTTTGGCGATGGTATGTACACCTGCAAAAACTAGAACGACCTGCGCGCTTACACTCGTTCAGGACGCGACACTGACCCCAAGTCCGCCCTGGGCCACATGAAACATCTCCTTGATGAGACCAAGAATATTGGCATTGGCAAGATCGCGACCGTCGTCGGGCGCTACTACATCATGGACCGTGATAAACGCTGGGAGCGCGTTGAAGTTGGTCTCAAGGGTCTCGTCACTGGCGAGGGTGAGGAGAGCTCAGACCCAGTCGCGACCATCCAACAGCGCTACGACATCAAGGAAAATGACGAATTCCTGAAGCCTATCATCGTAAACGGCAAGGAAGGCCGTATCCAGGATGACGACACTGTCTTCTTCTTCAACTACCGTTCTGACCGTGTTCGCGAGATCACTCAGCTACTGGGTGACTTCGACCGCTCCCCTCGTCCCGACTTTCCCTACCCCAAGAACATTCACCTCACCACTATGACCCGCTACAACGTCCAGTACTCTTTCCCCATCGCATTCCCTCCTCAGGTCATGGACGACGTTCTAGCCGAGTGGCTCGGGAAGCAGGGTACTAAACAGTGCCACATCGCCGAGACCGAAAAGTACGCTCACGTCACCTTCTTCTTCAACGGTGGTGTTGAAAAGCAGTTCGAGGGCGAAGAGCGTGAACTTATTCCCTCACCAAAGGTCGCGACATATGACCTTGACCCTAAGATGAGTGCACAGCCTGTTGGTGACAAGATGGCTGAGCGCATCGCTGAAAATAAGTACGACTTTGTCATGAACAACTTTGCGCCTCCTGACATGGTCGGTCACACTGGTGTCTACGAGGCTGCTATCCAAGGTTGCACTGCGACTGATGCGGCCATTGGCACCGTGTATGAGCAGTGTAAGAAGAGTGGTTACATCTTCTTCCTCACTGCCGACCACGGCAATGCCGAGGAGATGTTGAACGAGGAGGGCAAGCCAAAGACATCACACACGACCAACAAGGTTCCATTTGTCATGGCCAACGCTCCCAAGGGCTGGAGTCTCAAGAAGAAGGACGGCGTCTTGGGTGATGTCGCACCTACCATCCTCGAGGCCATGGGTCTGGAGAAGCCCGATGCCATGACTGGCTCGTCCCTGCTGGTCAAGTCATAGAAGCGGTAGAGTAGACTTGTAACGAGTTGCACGAGAGCGGAGTTTGGCATGGTTTGTGTGAATTAGATTCGTCGCATGAGTGCATTGCTGAACAGATAGTCATGGGCCAAATGCAATGATTCAAATAAACCTTGAGTTTGCAGTCTCGCTTTTGTTGTTGACTTCGTGAATGACCCCCGAAATCACACCAACCAGTCATGCCTATTGACTTGGGCTCCATGCAGACATCAATGCTCTTGACCTGGTACATGTTTCGGTAAGGTGTATGTCAAAGTAGCTAACCACGATGACGGTCCTGAGACGGGTTTGTTGGCTTCATCACTGTGCTTTTGGTTGGTACTTGGCAGTGAGCTCATGGGGAGGTTGAGAGGTCTAGGAACCAGGCTAGGGACACAGTCATTCAATATGTTTTCGTCAAGGTAGCGACTGGTGCAGCGTACCTACTGCGTGGGTAGACCTTCATGAAACGAAGACGACGAAGTGAAATTGCAGGCCACTGCATCGGGTCTGGAGGACGGAGAGCATCATTGGAAAACCACACTACTTGATAGTAGAAGCGCACCAACATTATTAGGCGAGATCACGCGAGTCAAGCCCGAATGGTAAGAGACGAGAACAAGTTTCGAAGGTTTCAAAGTTTTTTTGCATTCGCTCGGACCTTCAAGCCAACGGCGACCGGTGAGGTCAACTCGTGGCATTACATAGGAAATTCTTTTTCGTTACGCCACCCATGCTTCGTAATCATCGTTTGTGAGCGCAATCAGGAGACGCCGATGTATACATGCTGTGAGATTACATGCACAACAGCGGCAGGGGTAGTAGGGGCACAAACGCATGCTTGCGCAACATCCGCGCCTATAACCCGGGGATCTAGCATAGCCACACCTTCAGGAACACTCCACTGAAAGCGAGTTGCTTATTTCTTGCCAGCCTTCTGGGCGGCCTTGGTGACCTTGCCGGCACCACCCTTGTCGGACTTCTCGACGGACTTGATGACACCGACGGCGACGGTCTGTCTCATGTCACGGACGGCGAAACGACCAAGGGGAGGGTAGTCAGTGAAGGACTCCACACACATGGGCTTGGAGGGAACCATCTTGACGATAGCAGCGTCACCAGACTTGATGAACTTGGGGGAGTCTTCCATAGACTTGCCGGTACGGCGGTCAATCTTCTGGAGGAGCTCAGAGAACTTGCAAGCAATGTGGGCAGTGTGGCAGTCGAGGACGGGAGCGTAACCGGCACCGACCTGACCGGGGTGGTTGAGGACGATGACCTGGGCGTTGAAGGAGTCGCAGCCCTTGGGGGGGTCCTGCTTGGAGTCACCAGCGACGTTACCACGGCGGATTTCCTTGACGGAAACGTTCTTGACGTTGAAACCAACGTTGTCACCGGGGAGACCCTCGGTAAGCTGCTCGTGGTGCATCTCGACGGACTTGACTTCGGTGGTGACACCAGCGGGAGCGAAGGTGACGACCATACCGGCCTTGATGACACCGGTCTCGACACGACCGACGGGCACCGTGCCAATACCACCAATCTTGTAGACATCCTGGAGGGGCAGACGGAGGGGCTTGTCGGAAGGACGGGAAGGAGGGTCGATAGCGTCAATGGCCTCGAGCAGGGTCTTGCCGGTGGCCTTGGACTTGGTCTCCTTCTCCCAACCCTTGTACCAGGGGCAGTTGGAGGAGGCCTCGATCATGTTGTCACCGTTGAAACCAGAGATGGGGACGAAGGGGACGTGCTTGGGGTTGTAGCCGACCTTCTTGATGAAGGTGGAGGTCTCCTTGATGATCTCCTGGTAACGGGCCTCAGACCACTTGGTGGTGTCCATCTTGTTGATGGCAACAATGAGCTGCTTGACACCCAGGGTGTAGGCGAGCAGAGCGTGCTCACGAGTCTGGCCATCCTTGGAGATACCAGCCTCGAACTCACCAGTACCGGCAGCAATGATGAGGATACCACAGTCAGCCTGGGAAGTACCAGTGATCATGTTCTTGATAAAGTCACGGTGACCAGGGGCATCAATGACAGTGACCATGTACTTGGGAGTCTCGAACTTCCAGAGAGCGATATCGATGGTGATACCACGCTCACGCTCGGACTTCAGCTTGTCCAAAACCCATGCGTACTTGAAGGAACCCTTTCCGAGTTCGGCAGCTTCCTATGAGACAGGTCAGCGACACATTCGTTAAATGCAGCCATGACAATAGGTCGGGTTGTTGTTGTTGTTATTGTCCCATCGAATCATGAAGTCTCTTGCGCGCCACTATGAGAGGGGCGGGCAGAGATTTTCGCCCAGCGACGATCACCCCACCATGGCTGAGGGGCACAACAACAGAGCCCAAGGAAAAAATTGCGCCTATGCAGAGCAGGCGGCAGGAGAGGGTGGAAATTTTACCTTCTCAAACTTCTCAATGGTACGCTTGTCAATACCACCGCACTTGTAGATCAAGTCTGTAAGTCGTGTGAGTTATCGGCATCGGCGCAGGCGCGTAGCCAGCGGGGCAAACTTACGACCAGTGGTGGTGGACTTGCCGGAATCGACGTGGCCGATAACGACGACGTTGATATGAGTCTTTTCCTTACTGCAGAGGTGTACTGATTAGTTCGATGGCTCTTGATGTCGCGTGTGGTAGGCACAATGTGACATACCCCATGTTGACGGTATTGGATTATGTGCTGTAGTGAAGTATTTTTGTAGGTACGAAGAGGGTTTTGCTCAGGTTCTACGGCAAATGCGTGAGAGGTACTGGGCAATGGTTAGCAGAGGGGCTACCGGAATGTAGGGGGTGGATTTGGTAGACGTACTGAGCGACGAAGAGAGAAAAAGAAAATTTGTTGCGAGAAGGGAGCTTATGAGTGGGAGGATGGTGGGGCTCTGGCCAGTGTGTCAGCGCTGCCAGTGAAAAAGTCTGACTCAGAGATTCAAGGCACTTTAATTTTTGTTGGAGCTCCGAGCTGCTGTCAATTGGCTCTGGAAGCCTGTTCGAGCCCAGCAGCTGTAACGCGGCGCTTGCTGATACGCCTCATCGCGGTGTCAGCATTCTTTCTCCACTCCTTGCCACTCACTGAATTCCTTGCGTTACTGCTCTAGATGATACTACCATGCGCTAGCGCGCGCAATTTTGCCTTTGTGACTCGTTACGCATGTTTGTAGAGATAAATTTGAATGGGTGAGATTAAACAATGAATTTCTAGAGAATCAGGCTGCTATTCTCACTCCTATGACTCCAAGCTGAACTCGTCATCCCCCGTGTTCCTCACCCAAGGCTTCAGTGCAATATGACGCACCTCACTCTTGACTTCGTTTCGAGCAGCGAAAGGAGCACTGTTCTTCACCAAACGATATTCCGCCTGACTCACCACCGAAATCAGGGCGTCGTTACGTAGGTTCAAGGCCAAATCATAGCACAAAGACCACATTCTCTGGCGGCTTATCTGGCTGGCCCCTCGTGCAGTAAATTGTTTGTGACCTTGTAGAGTCCCGCCGATAAGGACCTCGAAAGCCGAGAGATTCCAGATCGCAGTGATGTTGGACCCTGATGTCTTCCCTGCCGTCATCGAAGCTTTTCTCGAATAGCCAAATTCCACCTCAGTCTCCAATACGGTGAATGGCTGAAACCTGTATCCTTGCTTCCACTCCTTGCCTTTGCCAGTTCCTGCGTCTGCTAGCTGCGACATTCTTCCATCGAGTGAAAAAGCGCGAGAAGTTGCATTCACTGCGTGTTGCTCAGTAGGAAGAGCAAGGTCCTTCAGATAGACGTTTGACGGGTCGATGAACAGACTCGTGAGCGATGATAGCAGCGAAGTACACTGTTTCATTGCAAGCTTGTCACTGCAAGACTTGGACAGGGTTTCTGGGGCATCGCCTCGGGCTGGCTTTCTCCTAACCACTCCCAGTCTCGAGAAATAGCCACGGCCGGGTAGCATATCCTTCTCGTCTGATACGCACCACGGTGTCGCGTCTTCTTGAGCATTCATTATGAGCTCCATGCTGGCATCACCGCAAGGCGCGTCTGAGCAATACATATGGATCCTCACCCCGTCCTTCATCTTGAAAGGCGGTCCTAAGGGCTCGTTTCCGCGCACAATGAATTCTGATTCTGGCTTGGACTTTTGAGAGAGCAGCAGACATTCTTTAAGTAAGAAATGGTTGAATGCACGAAGCGCAACGATCTCAGCGTGCCAGTCATGCAAGCATCGGCCTTTTGCTAGTGCAAGCTTCGACGAGGGCAGACATCGCATACCCGTCCTGTCAAGCAGTTCAGCATGAGCTTACGATACATACTCATGGCAAAAGTACCCCAATGAAACACATTTGT
>JAKCVP010000374.1:0-185208 GCA_023512835.1 Taxillus chinensis | reverse complement strand
TGTGGACCAGTGTTGGGGTGTGAATGTGTAGGGGCGAGGTCGTCATCGGATTCTACAGGGAGCGCCAGCGCTCGGGCTGTCGAGGCGTAGTCGGCAGGCATATGGGAGGGGAGTCGAGTGCTTGGATACGACGGGCTCTGGGAGAAAGGATATGGATGAGCCTGTCTGGCTATGACCAAAAGGATCAGTGTGAGGACGGGGAGGAGTGAGAGTGCAGGTCGAAGGCCATGCGGTGGGGAGAGTACAAGGGAAGAGAAGGGGATGGTGTAGGCAGACAGGTAGTGTGAAGCGTAAGTAAATGGGGTAGTGGTTGATAGGCGCGCGGGTGGTGGTATGCGGCGTAGAGCGTCAACGGCCCCATCTCTGGGCTTGCGTCAGCGACAGGACCCAGGCAGCCAGGGGCTACAGTACTTCGCTGACCACGCGCAACCCCACGCACGCCAGGGATTGCCATGTGCGTCTTCATTCCTTGTCCGATACTCGTACCCGGTGACGAGACCTATTTCCTCAATCAACCTCTATCCATAAGCCTCGCTGTCGTGCCATTGTTAGCGCTCCTTCCAATAAATCGCGCTAACGACGTGTCTCAGAATGTGCATAAGCGCATATGAATGGTCAGGCATTCAACAGCGGGACAAAAGCTCGTGTCAAAGCAGACGCAGACATATGGATAGAGACGACGCGCACCTGTTTTAATGATTACGATTCTGATAATATAAAGTGATTCTATGCAGGAACAGAATGCCCCATCATTGAGCGGCAGCCGAAGCCCTCCGCCTTTCCACGTCCTGCGACCCAAACAGTTCTATTAAGCGCGTCTCAATCTCGTTGCCGCTGAGTTTGGGCATCTCCTTCGCCATCTTCACAGGCGAAATCCCGTCCTTTTGAGCAGCAGCAAAGATGATATCCACCTCTTCCAATGTGCGACCTTTTGGCTCCGGGAAGTAAAAGTAGACCGTCGGGATGATGAACGCATTGATAATGGCGAAGATGATGTAGGTGCGGTATCCGAGGTTGTCAAAGGCTGGCGGTGTGATCATAACAATCAAGAAATTTCCAACCCAGTTGGTGCTCGTTGCCAATGCATTGGCTTGAATGCGGATGCGAAGCCCGGTGATCTCAGCCGGGTAGAGCCATGCCGTGCCCAGCCAGCCAAGTGCGAAGAAGGTATTGAAAACAAAGAGGAAAACAGTCGCCGTGACGCCCCACGCTGTCGACAGGCTGACAGCACCATTCTCCAAGGGTGTGCCTGTCGATGTCGATACTGCGAGTATAATCATCGAAAGCATCATGCCAAAGGCACCCAGAATCATCAGCTTGACGCGACCGACCCGCTCGACGATGGGTACTGCGCAGACGCTTGCAAGGAAATACTCGCTTCCGTTGGCGGCAGCCAGAAGTCGTGACATGCCGGCATCGAATCCTAGTGATTGTTCAAACAGGAAGGTTGCGTAGTAAGTGACCAGGTTGATACCGGAGATCTGCTGAAACAGCTGGCCCAACATGGAGAGGAGTGTTCGCCTGAGGTTCTGAGTTGGCCCGTTGCTTAAGAGCTCTCTCATCTTAAATGGACCCTGTCCCTTTTGCATGTTAAGGCCTTCTTGGATTGCGCTGACCTCAGCGATGACCTCTTCATCGTCTTCCGACTTGCCAAGCAGACGAGCGGCTACCTGTCTGGCTTCAGCCGTGCGTCCCCGCATCATCAACCAGCGAGGTGAATCTGGCAGAAAGAGAAGGCCGATCATGACGACAATCGTGAACAAGGATTGAATGGCTACTGGTAATCTCCACCGGATCGTTCCCATGGTATGGGGCATGGCGGGCACGAAGTAGAAGGCGTAGTCTACCCAGTAGGCAATCATAATGCCCGCTGCAATGGTAGCACCGGAAGTCATCACGAGTAGGCCACGACGATTGGCCTTGGCGCATTCGCTTTGCCATGTTGGAATTGCTACGCTTTGTTAGTCACTCCTTGTCTTGGTTGGGGGGGACGTTCGCTTACTGGAAGTTACCATGCCGTTGCCAACACCACCGACCAGACGACCGACTGTAAAGAGGCCATACTCGAAAGCAGACGCTTGCATAATGGTACCAATGATCATGATCAGGGATCCCCAGAACGTTGACGAGCGGCGTCCCCACTTTTCTCCATAGAAGAGGATGAGCATAGCACCCAGGAAGCAGCCAATCTGATAGATCGCCACTCCGAAAGCCTGAAGATCAGGACTACCAGTACACTGATCTAGATTGGGCACTGTGTTGGTAGGGTTGTCAAGCCAGCAGAGATCGTTGGACTGGCTGCGAGGGGTCATCATGGTCAGGTCCCGCTGAAAAGAGTCCAGTGTTAAAAGTGCGCTTAAAACTCCTTGGTCTGCGAGTGGTTGTTAGTCTTCATTCCCCGCAACGGTGTTCGAATTGATTGAGCGCATTTCTACGCTCTTATGAGGAACTTACCATAACCAAACATGAGGAAGCCGCAGCTGCAGATGGAGCCGATGCATAGCCTTAAAGAGCGCCCACTCAACAACTCTCCCTTGACCTTATACTGGGGAAGGTCGCCCATCTTGTTGAATATGCGGGCAAGGAAGCCTTTGGGCCCCGGCTTTTCTGATGTTGACATGGGCGAGAGGTCTTCAGAAGAGCTGACGGTGTCACGACCGAACACGCTAGCCTTCTCTTCGTTGGTTGTCGACATCTTGGCGGTCGCAGAGATCTGATGTAGTCACGAGAGAGAATATATCGAAGAAGCTAGTCGGGCGAGGGTGGGAGGAGCCGGGTATTTGACTGTAGGTCCGAGACATTTAGAGGATGTCAGAGGGCCAAATGTTTCGTCGGAGCGCAGGTGTCCTTGGCGATCTTGCAATGACGACTGGGTCATGTCAAGTGATGATCCACGCGAAATGCTCCAGATTCATCCGGACCGTCCATGAGTTCAGATGCAATACTCCACGCCGACAGCCTCCACGCCAAGATCTTGGAGTCTGGCCACTCAGCTTGGCCTATGCCAGCGGCTGCGACATCCAAACTCTGCAACTGCATTTTCTGCGATGCCCAAGACTATAGTGCTACTTGTCGCTGGTCATCTACCGGATGTGATGCTGAGCCTTGCATGTCGAGGCGTTGATAGAGTTTGTGGCTGCGGGGAGGCCCCGCGACTACATGTCTCTGGATTTGCTCCATCTGAATCTGTGGTATAGTGATTTGCCATGGCTTGATCGGATTCCTTTCGACACGGCTGCTATCCTCACGCTTTGACTGGCACGCTTTGGCTGTCGAAGAAAAGTGTACTAATCAGCCTGTACATCGTTGAGAGTGCCATACGCGAGCACGAATGTCAAGTGAGTCTGGGCCTCAGTGCAGTTGGAACAGTACAAGACACGCGCGTATGACTTGTATCCAGAAGTCAGCAGATTTTGTGCACAATGGAGCAGATACGCCAACCATATTGAAGTCGTGCTGTTGTTTGCACGTAGAAAGGAAGCAGGGAGTCGTGGCACATGCGCTTGGATGTTGCCAAGGGCGTTTGACGCCTCTCGTACGTCATCAAGATGAACCAGTCACGCCGCGAGCACCGAATTTCGCACATTCGCATCTCAGGATTAGATATGTCATTCCTTGTCAAAAGGCAGATACTACAAATCAGATCATCTCCGATTCTAGGTCATTTTGCTGTCATGACTTCAGGTGCTAAAGCTTCTTATGCGGCCACGGCGGGAGGCTCGCAAATCCAATCCTCGAACCAGCTGGCAGCACCTCAGCCCGGACAGCTTCATGGCCATGTACACCCAAGCCAGACGTCTCCTCGGCATCCGCAGGCTTCTAATCCACCCGAATCTTCAAAACCGCAGAAATACCAGACATCCGAAGGGCCATCGCCGGACCACATTCCCAAGACGGCGTCGGCCGAAGAAGATGTCTACGTCCTCACCTTCTTAACGGACCAGAAGCATCATAGAGAGCTCACAGCACTTCGTACCAAGTACTTTCCACCCAAGTTGAACAGGCTCGAAGCCCACTTGACGCTGTTCCATGCTTTGCCAGGATCAAAGCTGCAAGACCTCATTATTCCAACGCTCGAAAATGTTTCCCGTGAAACGCGCTCATTCCACCTTCTCGCATCGACGCCTTTCAAGCTGAAACGAGGCATTGCAATTGGTGTACCAAAGAGTGCTGGGGGTGACGCTGCCCGGGAGATACACGGTCACCTCAAACAAGCATGGCAACCATTTCTGAGCGACCAGGATGCTGGGGGCTTCGCTGCTCACTACACCGTTATGAACAAAGTCGACGATGAAGCCGCAGTTAATTCCGCCTTCTCGGAAATCTCAGAAGGCTTTCGAGCAAGTTCTGGCCAAGTCCGGGGGCTATCCCTTTGGCGCTATGTGAAGAGCCGGTGGGAACATCACCGAGACTTCGAATTCCAAAAATAGTTCCGTGAGCTGCTGGACTTCGCAGGAACCTGGAGGAAAATACATCGTAATGCTGAGTCATCCTGTCCGCAGCGAAAAGTGTATCGATGAGACGTGTTGACGAAAAGTGCTCGCGACAGCGCAAAGCAAGACGTTCGACATATTCCGTATGCGCATCCAGAACATACCAGCAGACTCGGATGACAGGACCTTCGGCTTTACCTGATACCTGTTGACTCGTCTTTTTGCCGCCATTACATCTGAGCAAGATTGCGGAGCCAGGCCTTGTATTCGACAGTCGCTTGCTCCAATCCAGTGGAATGGGACGCTTGCCAGACTGTTTGTAGGTGAAATGCAGCGTAGCTAAGAGTCCTAGTACACGATGCCATACCTATGCGCTCGCATTCGGCCGAATCCAGTGACTTTGATACGGGCTCAAGGAGAATTGACACGTAAGCCTCTGCTCCTGAGTTGCGCAAGGCATCTTTAAAGAGGCTACGAGCTTTCTCAATCGCTGTCGACAACAGCTCGTAGTCGTTCTTCAAGATCAAGGTCGTCGCTGACTGCATCGATCCTGTCGGCACCGCTTGGCTCTCGCTGTATTCGCGGACAAGGTCGGAGAGGCTGGTCGTGCGCAGGGTCTCATGCAGCTTCGGAGATAGGCTGGCTAGGTTCTTCAACGACTGCGGGAATGCTTGCTGACCCGGTGAAATGAGAAAAGTCTTGAGCAATGCATCTCGGCGCGTTAGGACAAAGTTGACGACTGCCTGCGAGGGTACGGCCTTCTTGGACTCGCTCGTATGCCGCATAAAGTCTGTCAAGCCTAAGAGTGCGTCGTCGAGAGCATCAGCCAGATTGACGCTCAAGCCGCCGTGCATCTCATTGATCTTGAAAGTGCTCATCTGCACACCGAGGAGTACACCTGGAGGCTTGCGAGTTTCGTCGAGCCATTTCTTGTTGCTGGTGTGCTTTCGTAGATCCAATCTCAAGATCTCGCCATTGGCAGCAGCAACAATCAGGCCTTCAATGTTGGTGACGACCGGATTCCCCTACGAAGTCGATCATGAGTAAATGTTCCCGGCCCAAAGAGTGTCTTTTGAACATACCTGAATGGACGGAGAAATCGCATTGCCCATCTTGACTGAATGTCCCACGGATACCCTATCGACCAAGGGTCCGGCTACTGCAAGCCCGTGGCTCTCCAGTGTCTGATAAACGTCACGCCACAGCGCTGCCACTCCCAGGTGTGCTTCCGTACGATCCTCGGACAATTGAATGTGATTGAAGTAAGACATGTCAAGGATAACCTCTCCGTCTTGATCCAGATCGGAAGGTGACAATGCAGAATACACAGAATATGAGCACCTGTGTTGATGCATAGTCTTCAACAGTCTGGAGACTTCGAGCTCGCTTGCAGGAATGATGCGACAGGGTTCTCTCGTCTGCGTCAGAGATATTTAGCGTTGGCAGTCACAGATCCGATGAGGGAGACACTGACATGAGAATTACTGCGAAGTTCCAAATGGCCATCCTGTGCAACAAGTCCCGCCTTCCCATGCTTTGGAGCAAGTCCCGATCGCACTGCCTCGTTCGCAAGGTCGCACTGGCTACAACGTCAACTTCGAGTCGGGCTATGATAGCCTCGATTGGACTCACGCATTGCAAATTTGGGCTCTTGATGCTAGGCTCGGACAAGGCCTGACCACATGCCGCAAGCCAACACAGGAGGCCGAAACGGACCATTGTTGCGCACCCACTCTTCGTCGGGGAATGGGTTCAATGTCTAAGCGAGAACCGGCTATCCATTAGAAGAAGCTCAGTCCAGGAACCAAGGTCGAGTGAGATGTCTCCTCTGAGGCATAACACATGGCATGGCGCCTAAAAGAAGCGGAGGGCAGATGCTTTAACATGTTGTGGTCCGGCTACGCAACAGATCTAAATGGGGCCTCCGTACGTTGGCGTGGTTGGTTGCCGGATGTGCGCGTCGGATGTCAGATGTCAGGGCAAATGTCCCCGTGAACTAGTTCCTCCACGGCATACAGTGACGCGTCGTCGAGAGGTATACAGCGAATTGTACACTATCCTTTCGGACGTTAAGCGACCGGTCTGTGGATTATGCGTGGACTAACGTTAGCTTGACCTTTGTGTCATGCATTGTGGCATTATTCGCATCCCCTTCTTCCGCATAGAGAAAGTCCCGAACACGGAGCTGCTCCGCCGCTCGCATTTAGCGCCTGTCACTTGACTAGCGTGCCGCCGTCTCGTCGCTGTCGGGTCCACAAGAGGCAGATGCGATCGCGAGGGACATGAGGCTTAAAATGCTGGAGGTTGTACTGCTTGTACCTTCTCCTCTTGCTGCAAACAACAGTGCCCAACCTGACACCTGGCCTGTGATCATTTCTCGAAACACGCCCGACCTCTTGTCGTTAACTGACAGCACAGGAAACTTGTATGCGGCCGAGGTGGGATGCAAGTCTAGCATTGCTTGGAAGGCAAGGCTTTCACTTGCATGCCTACCCGTCCTTCAATGCTTAGCAATGGCCCGTTCAAGCCACAGGATACAAGCCGCCGAACCTCATTACAAGCTTGAACATGAGGACTGCAAACCCTTCACTGCAAGTGCGTTTATACTCGGTACATGCTGCGTCCACTGTTGATGATTCCTCCATCCAAGGGTCTTGAATTGTCTTGCAGGTGATGTCTCGTATTGGTGACTGAGAGACCATCGATCAGTCCAAGATTTGGAAAAGCACATGCACGTGGATACAAGACGCGCCTGAGGACGATCAGCTCGGCGTGCTGAGCCTCATATTCGAGATTGGTGTTACCTGGTCGTGATGTGGCAAGATATATGGCCAATTGAGATGGAATGGTATAAGTGACATTGCCAATAAATATATGGCTCCTATGAATATCGGAAAGCGTAAATGTACAAGTGTTGGAGCAAGCAGGTATCAAGCAGGTGTATCAAGGACAAACAGGTGTATTAGTCAGATTACTTGTACATGTACCCCCTCACCGTTGCTTAGCAAGCTTTCCCTCTGTAGACCACATTCTAGATACGTTCTGAATACAGCCCGTCCACCATACCAAATAACATGTCTTGGACTTGATTCGAATGCATGTGCAAAATCCACTTGTGAAACTATCCTCCCCATGTACGGCAATGTTATTTGTGAATCAGAATGCAGATAATTTGTCAATGTGTCCCAAGGCTGCTGCAATCTGGTAAATGTTAGTGTAAGACATGGGGGAGCACTTGCCCCAACTTACCCACCGTAAATAATGTATCCAGTAGGCAGAGGATAGAGCGACCTGTTCCATCGTCGCTGCTGAAGATGCTGTCCTTGATGCATACAGTCGCTCCACAGTGTCGTCCGTCACTTCATCCCCTTCATTCTACTGCATCAGCATTTCATTGCCTACTCACCATGGATCGTCTCTGTGATTATATTTCACATCGTTCGCCTGAACATCCGTCTTCGTTCTCCAAGCTGCTTTGCTTTTCCGATCTGTGCCTAACGACATACTTCCTACTCGACTCAACCTCGACCCGCATCTCAATTCTCTGGTCCTACGCCAATTATAACCGCAAGAAGTGACGGCCCCTGACGCAGAATTGGGATTCATCATAGGTTAAGGTCATAGGTGAGTCGGCCTGAAAGGTAGTCGATGATGGCATGTATCCCAAAGCCTCATAGCCAGTGTCACGGCCCATTCCTCTTGAGGCGAAGCCAACTCATACCGCTGCTGCGTCTTGCAGTTCATTTCTTCCTTGGAATAATTAGCTGGCAGGTGCAGCATTCTTCTAGGTTCCAAACTCGTCCTCGACTTAAACCTCAGTACTCCGGCCTTACGTCAACCACGCATATGGAAAAGGGCTGGCTGGCTATCGACACACAAGCATGAATCATCATAAGCAGAGTTCAAGGATAAGTCGGCCCAAATCCAAACACAAGCCAAAGCCCCACCGATGATGATACATCCTTTTTGAGGCCCCAACGCCACTGAAATTGACCAAGCATTCCTCTCTGAGGTGAAGTCGCTTCACAACGCCTGCAACTCATGTCTTCTTGAGAATCATTGACTGACAAGTGCAGTATTCTTCTTGGTTCCAAACTCGTCCTTGCTCGGCCTCGACCTCAATACTCCGGTCTCGCGTCAACCACGACGTCAAGAAGGGTTGGACATGGACACACAAGCATGATTCATCATTGGCAAAGTCAAAGGTGAGTAGGTCCAAATCCCACAGATGATGATACATCTCCCTTCTGAGGCCTGACCGCCACTGAAATTTCAAACGCATTCCTGTGTGAGGTGGAGTCCACTCATAACGCCTGCAGCTAATAAAAATATGTATATTCTTTCGAAACCATTAGCTGACAAATTCCTAGGTTCCAAAATTTCATTTTGCCCGATTGCGATGAGTCTTGTCGACATCGACACAGAGGAGTGCAGGTGAAAAGTGAGCATATGACATAGTGGTGATGGATGAAGCGCATCTCGTTCGACATCTGGTTGGGAAGGCGATTCAACAAGGCAGCACGTAGGAGACGCCCAATAGGCCAAACATTCCTCGACCCGTTGCACATCCGCAAGCCCCTAGAAAACCCTGGATGGCAATGCGACGTGACTGGGTCTACGACTGATGCTCTTGGCTTTGCACCCCGGCCTCGAATCTGAGTGCATGGCATTCGAGACGAAATATCTGACTCGCTATAGTCACGAGAAGGATCAATGTCCACTTCGAATGAGACCGCAACACAAGAATGAGGCAATTTGCGGTCATGAGAAGCTGCATGAGCTGGGCTGTGAAGTCATGACGAGAATTGCATCGAGGAAGAACAGACAATGTACCTGCTTACTGCCTCTAGGAGTGACTGGATAGCGTCTCCATCGTGTCTGACTAAGCATACCAGCGGGTCGGCTCAGGCACGTGCCGTTATTCGAATTCTGTAAAGACTTGTGTCTCTGATCACCATTCCTCCTTCCAGCTGATGATCTTGACTGGGCATCAATAGCTTCCAAATGCTAGACAGAGCAGAACTCCCATGTTGCGCACTCTGTCGATATCTACGAACGCGATAAGCCATATAGCAGACTACTAGAGTAGAGCCCCTTGGTATCTACCTAGCGTGGACGACATCATCGTGAGACGTCACTTTCTACATTTCCCTCGGTCTGTACCAAATGTACTGCTTCTCGAGGTCATTTACCTCTGCCTTTTGGCCATCACCCTCGCATTCCCCAGACACACATTGGCCAACCGTATTGAACCCTCTACGTCGAGACATCCACTCCACAAGCTGCAATCATGGCCGCTCCCTCTGGCGGCGCTCCGCCTCATGACCTCGCGTGCCTTACCATCACGGACCTTGAGCTGATCGCCGCTGACCGCATGGACCGCCAGACGCGCGACTACTACAATGAAGGCGCCGACGCCGGCACCACACTCGCGGAAAACAACACGGCCTACAACAAGTACCGTATAAGACACCGCGTGCTGCGCGATGTGTCCGCCCTCGATATTTCGCACGAGGTCTTTGGCGTCAAGACTAGCATGCCGCTGGGCGTTGCGCCCACAGCCATGCAGCGTCTTGCGCACCCCGACGGTGAGATTGCTACCGCGCGCGCGTGCAAGAAGAAGAACGTCGTCATGGGCCTGAGCAGTTTTAGTACGACGAGCTTGGAGGATGTTGCGGATACGCTGGGCGAGCATCCGCATGCGCTGCAGCTTTACCTTATGGAAGACCGGGCGCATTCGCGAGAAATGATCCAAAGAGCCAAGAAGAGTGGGTACAAGGCTGTGTTTTTGACAGTAAGCTAGCATCCTGCTTCGTCCCGGTCGTTTGTTGAGCACGCCGGCTTGGGCACGAATCCTGCTGTACAGTGTGACTTCGTTCGGAATCTAACGGGACGCAACAGGTCGATACGCCCATGCTCGGACGCAGAAATAAGGAGATCAAGAATCAGTTCAAGTTGCCGTCGGTGTACTCTGTCGCCAACTTCCCCAAGCCCAGCGATGCCGCGCAGAGTCCGTCGACACCGGGCTTTCACGACGGGGAGAAGCGCGTCGGTCCCTCTGGGCCCATTACGTTCCACTCTCACGCAGCAAATCCAACGCTCACATGGGAAGAATCCATCGCGTGGCTGAAGAAGGAGTGCGAGCCCGAGCTAGAGGTATGGGTCAAGGGCATTGCGACCGGCGACGACGCGGAGCTCGCGGTGCAGCACGGCTGCCACGGTATCGTCGTCAGTAACCATGGTGGTCGCCAACTAGATGGGTCCCTGCCTACGATTGACGCGCTACCGGAAGTGGTGGCTGCTGTCGGCGGGCGCATTCCCGTGCATGTCGATGGGGGCATCAGACGAGGCACAGATGTATTCAAGGCGCTGGCGCTAGGAGCGGACTTTGTCTGGGTCGGCAGGCCGGCGCTGTGGGGTCTTGCGTACAAGGGTCAAGAGGGCGTCGAACATATGCTCCGCCTGTTCGAAGATGAGATTAAGCTTTGCTTTGCGCTTGCTGGCGTTAACAAGGTCAAGGATGTGAACAAGGAATATCTAGTCAAGGTCGATCGTGCTGGTTTTATGAGTAAGTTGTAGATTCGAGGCTTTGGTTCGAGCTTTCCCTTAGCGATGGCGTTTCAGGAAAATGCTTTGTAGATATCACATCACCCTTGTGTAGAAATACTTTTCTGCAGCTCTCGCGTCACAGTTTCGGTGGGGTTGTCGAAAACATCTGAGCATTCGCATCGTGAGCGTCTCTTTCGCATAGAGACTATTCGGCATATTGCCGATATTGAAGCGAAGCGCTACACGAGTAACAATCAGGAGCAACAGTGGAATACCGCGGACAAGGGACAGGTATGCAATAAGTGCAATGAAGGTTGTGATTGGCGCCTTCATTCAGCATATGTACCTATCTCTGGTTTTGCTTGGCTAAAGAAACATTTTGCTCATGTATGAAGCTACGGATTCCTGGCTCGGAGTCCCAACTCGACGGAAAATGTCCTGCAGACTCAACAAAAAGAGGCCATCTATATTGGTCCCCGCTCTACCAGCTCCACATTGCCTACGACCATGCAGAAGCGAGCAGGCCAGTCTCCACCACAGATCCACGCTGTCGCGATAACCGAGATGGTCTCATTGCAGGAATGAAGTCGCCGGCTTCCAGGTGCACGATGCGTAATCACTACCGAATGTAGGTCAAGAACTCGTTTCTTCTGACTCTGCCGATGGCGGTAGCTTCGGCTGCAGCGGAGAAGTAGTCGGCATCCTCAGTCGGCTCAACGTCAATAGTCTTTGTCGGCTCCGCTTCGACAGTCTTTGTCAATATCGTGTAGACAACAGGGCGAGCTGACGTGGTGGCGTCTACGTCGACTGTCTTCGTCACAACTTTGTGGGTGTGCGTAGGACGACGAACTAGATTGAGCTTAGTAGCAGCTCTGCAGGATACAGGGTCACAGACACAGCCGCGAGACGTACTTCTTGTCTTGGTGACAGTAACGGTTTCCACACTTTCCTGAGCATCGCCAAGTGTGGCCGTCGTAAAGGACTTGATCGGGAACGGAGGTCCCCACGTTGGCTTGCTTTCCAGGAGAGCAGATTCCCTGGACCAGGTAACGATTTTCTCACCTTCTTTGCCGTTTGGCAACTCGTAAGTCACGGTGAAAACAGATCGAGGGTGGCCTTGAGGAATACCCGACGAAGCCTGCATGGCTACAAGACTGGTGAGGGCCAAAGCTGCGACCATTTTAGCGGTTGGAGTGAGGTTCTTGTGCGATTCTAAGAATGGTCCTTCTGTCAGGGCCAGAAACTGATTCCAAGAGAGCCTTTATACGATGCTGATGCAAGGGGAAATGCCATCTGAGGAGCTCTCATGACGGGTCGATGCGTGTCAAAGTTTTCCTGTAAAGTGTTGAGGAGCCGGGAAACACTGCTATATGTCCGTCGAGGGTGAGCTATGTATTTTCTCGCCGTGGTCTTACAAATGGTCATGACAACCATATTGCACAGAACACATCCAGACATAACCGGTCTCATGGTCATCTAGGCTGGTTGAGACTTGTAAAGTCGAAAGACGTGCTGACTATGCATAAACCGTTAATGCTACAATGTTGTCCCACAATGAAAGATCCTTCAATTAATAGGAAGTGTCAGAGGTAGTTCTTCATCTCGAAACTGTCGGAGGACATAATTCGAGAGTCTGGTCCAACAGCTTCGATGATGCTTGAGTGACCAGACATATCGAATTCATTTCCAATAATAGTGGCGACGAGATCGGGCACTTTCTCAAAACGCACTGTGGTAAAGCCCATCTTGATCCTATCAGCAGCTGCGATCAGCTGAGAGGTGGAGACGAAGCTTCGCCAGCTATCAGTGGATTCAGGCGTATGTGTGAAAGCGGGCAGCTGTCAGGGCATCTCCGTCAATGACGGTGTGACGCCGGTACGCCATCACGAGCAGAAACGATGAGCACAGCGGCAATAGGGCCAGAAACGACGTATGTAGACTGACAAGAACTAGAGCGAAAGGTTCAGGCAAAATTCCAGAATATAGCCTACTTTCCAAGCACATAGGTGGAAAGGACACTGTAAAGCAACGTGACGGACGGAAGCCGCAACGGAGGTCCTACCTGCTTAATCGTGTACAAACAGTACGAATCCGAGCAGCCGAGGGCTTCCTCTGGGGGCCACTTCAATGCAAGGTCTTTATCAATGTCACGTGGTGAAGATGGGAATGACTATGCATGATGTCCTTGGTACCTACCTTACGGATGTTGAATAGAGACGGGAGAAAGAGAAAGGGAAGAGGCAGGGCGTTTGTTTAGAGTTATATGTTAATCTGCTGCTTCTCTCAATCATCCTTCTAGCAAATCGGTCGCAGTTCACTGTGACCTGACAGCAGGTTCTACCTGCCCGGTTAGCTCAATCGGAAGAGCGTGAGACTCTTAATCTCAAGGTCGCGAGTTCGAGCCTCGCATCGGGCTAAGCTTGATGCCCTGATCGCAGATCAGGTCCTTCTCTTTACTTTTGCCCCCCTTCTCTTCTACACATCAAGCATTGAGCTGACGACGTATAAGAGATGTTGGGAGAACTCAGGTGACGCCTTGTCCCAGTATTGTTTTTTCTTTTTTTGCTTCCCTAGGCGGAAGACGACAGACGCTGAGTCCAAACTTGTGGGCCTCACCAGGAGGAACTCATAGCATATCACTAACTTCGCACTGACCTCCACAGAGCACGAGATTCTTGTTTCAAATGACACTGTTTTATTATGTATGCCTACAGTACAACAGACGCTATGACCAGTTCAAATGCGAGGGTGCACTATTTCTTGCACGGCGCAGCTACGTGAACGCAGCGAGTCCCGCAAGTATACAAATCATGATCCGATCAGAAAATTGAGCAGCGGAAGTAACGCGAAGACGTACCAGGTCAAAGTCGCCCGGCAACTCTGTCATTGCTTGTCAATGTGTGTATTCAAGGTCTTTACGTTGTAGTTGATGTGCATCTTGGATAATGGGGGTTGATCTTCCTTCGCAGAACGATGGTCTGCGCCAAGACTCAATGCAGCTCATCCATCTCGGAAGCTGATCCAAAAGTTCAACACTGCATTCCACCACCCTATTCACGCCAGCGCCTTTCAACTTGTGATTTTCATTCTCTCACACACCCTGTGTCATATTGTCTCGTTGCGCTCCTGCCAACCTCTGCTACAAAGCACCTGTACTCGAGGAGTTTCACCCTGCTCCCTCCGTTCAATCTACATCAACCCTCGAACGCCAAACCATCACTTCTCCACTCGCGATTCGACGTTTGTCGCCCGCCGTCGCGGCAACCGCAATCATGTCCACAGCATCCACAATTCTCAAGAAGACGCCGCCGGCAACAGTAGTCTCAGCAGGCAAAATGCACAAGACGGTAAAAGTCCGCATGGTGAAAGAGGAATGGAACAAGCGACTACGAAAGGTATGCATCCAATCTCCCACTCTATACCGCCGCTTCAGCGAAAGAGAACGAGGAGAGAACAAGAGGACAAAGAAAGAACATAAGCTAATCAAGCAAGGACAGTACTACCACAAATCCTACCAAACCCTAGTCCGAGACCCAAATTCATCACTCCGCGAAGGTGACACCATCACCCTCGAGCCAGAAGTCTACACCAAGCACGTCCGGCACGTCGTCTCCTCGCTCGTCTCGGCCTTTGGCACCCCGGCCTCGACGCGCCCGCCTATTCTGAGCGCTGCAGAGCGCGCCGCGCTACGCGAGCCGAAACTCGAGGCGCGCGTGATGCGGCGTGCACAGCGGGGTGTCTTGTCTGCTATTGAGCGGGCCAAGGAGCGAGGATGGTGGGGTGGCGAAGAGCTGCTGCAGGCGGAGAAGGACACAGAGGGCGTAAAGGGCGATGGATTGGTTGTCGAGAATGTGGAGAGGGGCACGGATCCCGTCGGGCGGAAGAGCTTGCTTGGTGGTGGACATGCGTTCGGCAAGATCAATGAGGAAGCTAGCAGAGGTGCGCAGCGGGTCAAGAAGTTGGCGGGGAAGGCTAGGGAACATCAGGGAGAGCAAAAGGCGCAGGCTGGACGGGTGACGGAGGAGGTTGCGCGGTTGACGCTGGAACGGGATACCGGTCGGCGGGTTGAAGATGTTGAGGCGCGGTAATGTACGTGTAAGCTGTGGGTTGGTGGACAGGAAACATTAGAGCTGTACTATATCCATTGCATGAGCGTTGTGAGTGTTTGTTTAGTCGCTCTGTTTGCGCAATCCATCGTAGTTGCGTTCGATTCGTGACCGCATCCCATCCAAGGCACGCGCGGAAAGCCCAAGCACCATCATTGAGGTTATCTACCTAGCAATACCACTCGGCATTCATAGTTCAGGATCAGTTTGACCCATGTTGTGAATCTTGATACATTTGACATGGTGACTCTATCATCTACGTCTACCTCCCGGTCGTTGGCAATTCGTGGTTCAGCCATCAAAGTCCACAAGTACACATTGACATCATACAGACCCTCCTCAGGGCCCACGTAACGGGCCTCAACACTCCAACCCTCGTGAGTCGTTACAGCCAACGTATGCACTAGGCTGGCTGGTTTACATGTCCTCTAGACTTTAGTGTGTATTGGTTATTTATATAACATAGGTCGATCTGGTAACAAGAGCAAGCCAGGGAGACCTATTCCTCATTTCAAGTTTTACCCTTGAGGGTGACTAGACCAGCTCCAGAAGAGTAACAAGCAAATCCGGGTGAACACCGATGCTGAATGCAGTAGTATCATAATCGCCAAAGCCATGCGTCTCATCCTTGAGGCCAATGCTTGTCTAGGGACCTGGCAATTGCTTGCCTTCCTGCTTTAGCGCAGCCAGCTTCGGATCGTGCAACCGCACAGGGTCATCGTTCCCGCCATCAAATCCTTCCGCAGCATCCCAGTTAGGGTCTGTCTTTGCTGCAGAGCCGTCGCCATATTTGGCCTTTACCCGCGCCTGAGATGCGATCTTATTCAGTTCAGACACGAAAGACTGGCCCCACCATGCCGACGTATACTTGTTCACGTACTTCTCCAGCTTCTGATAATTGGCCAGCCGCTGTTCGTCGCCCATAGTCACAGCATCGTGGATAGCATCCGCTAGCTCTTCCGTATTCCAAGGGTTAACGATCAAGCTTCCGTTTAGACTTTGAGCGGCACCAGTGAATTCGGACAGGACCAGAGCGCCATGTCGTTTCTGTTGTGTTGCAATATATTCGTATGATACCAGGTTCATTCCGTCGCGAGTGGATGAGACCAGGCACACGTCGGAGACAGCATAGAGGGCGATGAGCTCGTCGAAAGCCACGGATTTGTGCATAAAATGTATAGGCATGAACTCGATCGTCCCAAATTTGCCATTGATACGACCGACGAGCTCATTGACGACCGCGCGGAGGTTCTGATACTCTTCGACATCTTGACGACTGGGAACGGCGACTTGCACTAAGACGACTTTACCGATCCATTCTGGGTGCTCTGTAAGGAAGACTTCCAACGCATGCAGTTTCTGCGGGACGCCCTTGATATAGTCGAGACGATCGACGCCCACCATCAGCTTGACACCTTGGAATTTCCGTTCCAGAGCAGCAATTCGCTCCTGGACCTTGGGCTTCTTAAGCCCATCAGCGAATTTTTGAGGGTCGATGCCGATTGGAAATGCGCCAACAAAGACGACCTTTCCTTGGTAATCCACGCCATTGGGTGTAGTTGGGAGGCCAAGGATCCGCGAGCATGAGCTGAGGAAGTGACGAGCGTAATCATAGGTATGGAAGCCAACCAAGTCACAGTGGAGGATGCCTTCCAATATCTCATTGCGCACTGGCAGAATCCTGTAGATCTCACTGCTGGGAAATGGAGTATGTAGAAAGAAGCCAATCTTGACGTTGCGTTTTGTTGTGCCGATTTCCTCACGCAGCATAGCGGGAAGGAGCATAAGGTGGTAGTCGTGCACCCAAACAAAGTCACCATCTTGCACATCGTTCGCGATGGTCTTTGCGAAGATGCGATTGGCTTCGCGGTAAGCCTCCCAAGCTTTGATATCGAAGGTGATCTCGCCGGGATGGTAGTGAAACAACGGCCAAAGGATAGAGTCTATATAACAATTAGCTGCGGGTCGACAAGTAGGCATAGGGCGCGGAACGTACTTGAAAAACCATTGTAATGGCGGTCGGCTAGCTGATCCTCCAGGAAAACGGGAACAGCATTGTGTTCATCCTTGAGTGTTTTTGACAATCGAGCAATTTCATTCTCAGGCGGAGACATGCCAGGCCAGCCATACCATTGGAAGGTGGTAGTCTTTGAGAGACCGCTAAGCCCACTCACGAGACCGCCGGATGAGATGGACGTGTCATACGTGCCGTCCTCAGAGCGACGAATTGTTATAGGCAAGCGGTTGGACACTAGTAGAAGGCGGCCCTCTGGCTGTTCCTGGTGTTGCTCTGAAGTGGGCTCCATGGCGTTGAGACGAGTTTGTGAGTCTTGTATATAATGGCTGGGTGCTACAACACAACAGGTGCTTCAGAGATGAGCGTCCCCAATCGTCTCAGCGAAATGAGTAGCAGAGGCAGTGGACGACCGTTATGACGTTTCTGAGGGCGGAGAATTGAGCGGGAGGTTAGGTAGGTAGACTATTAGGTGCGGGAAGTTTTTATTGGTGAGAGAAAAAGTTGGCAATGAATGTCAGAAAGGATGGTAGGTGGATCGAGAAGATGTTTAGGGATGGAAAATGTGAGAAGAGGGCAGAAGCGTGGAAAAGAGTGGGATGGAGGGCAATGTGGGGAGGGGAGGTTGGCAGAGAACAAGGATCGGGCGCTGGAGTGCAAGAGGGATCTAGGTGGGTAAACAAGAGGTGGATCGTAGGGCTTTGAGCGCAAGATGACGCAGAAAAACGACGATCACAAGCAACAGGGCAAGAGTGAAAACAGGAGGGCGTTGGCGCATGTGCGAGTCTGCATGTGAGGTCCAAGATTGCTGCTCTGCCCTCTCGAGATCGACACTGCTCTGCCTAGCTCCAACAGCCAGCAGAGCCGCATTGGCGAGGGGAATATATTTCCATGCAGCGCATACAATCCTCCATGCTGCGGATCAACGTCGTGATCCTCTGCATTGTGTGAAGCTCATCCTTCTACCAGCACACTCATGGCGTCAAGCAAGCAAAATTCCACAGACTTCACGCCTGATCGTCCAACCCTGCCTGCATATTTGGCATCGGCCCGCGTGTGCAGTGACGCACCTGCAGTCGGACGCCTACCTTGACCGGGAAGCGACAATTGCGGTGTCAGCCCTGTCCTCGAATCTTCCTTCTACTCGTTTATTCTCCCTCGAAGACTCTACAGTAGACCTCTCTTGTGATTTGATCTATGTGGCCAGTCTACATCGTTTGGTGCACCGAGTACTTGGAACTCTATAGTCTTTGCTCGATTCCGTCTCATCTCAGATCTGTTGTCGTTATCATCGCGGTCGACTCGATCAGCCGAAAGCATGTGCTGAAAACAGCGTCGCTGTCGGGGATTCGACATGCAAGCATGTCACGTAGTGAGCATGCGCTGTCATTGCACCCCTGGCTTAATCGAACCTGCTTGCGACCCGTACTGCTTGTAAAATCGTTGAGACCTTCCTAGCCTACGTGAGATGCATTTTTGATACCTTTTGCGTTCGGCCAGTTTTCAGGCCTGCCACTTTGCAACATGCGTAAGCCATTCAGACCATCTACATATCAATCGCTGTCCTTGAGCGATGCAATGTAAATAGTTCATGCTCGCAATGATGCCCAACGTCGAATCAGCTGCGTCACAGAGCCTTGAGGATCTTCACAAAAGGTAGACTGTCATTACCGGCTAGAGGTTTGTGCAGCTGCTAGAATCACAGTGTCTTTAGGCCATCACACTGGACTGTCGGAGGTGCCGACTATGCTTATGACGGCATGTCAAGCGACTCAAGCATGACGGCATGGGATGTAGTGCGCTCTCGCAATATGAGGGCGAATCGCTCCTGGAGCGTTCAGCTGCACGATTCAAACGAGGCACACTCTGATTGGAGCGTGGTTATTGTACGTCTTCACGAGCACTATTTAATACGCCAAACTGCCAAAAGCGCGCGGCGTATAGAAATACCACTAGGGATTTGTAGAAGTCCACGCTAGGGAATACTAGTCATCCTCTGGGAGTGGCTGGTTTAGAGGGGGGGGGACACGACATCAACACCCTACCTACAAACAGTATTCCGCCGGGGGTCCATTGTTGGCCTTCTAGGCCTGTAACCGGCCTGCTGATATCCAATAACCACTCCTCTTCAGCATCTTCCATGTACAGTGGGTACGACGTTGATACCCTGCAGATACAATGTACCTCACCACATGCTTCAAGTCGAATGGTCAGCAAATTGCCAATGCTTTCTTTAACACCTGAAGGGCTCCCATCCGAAATGCATGCTCTCGTCTGAACGGAGACGATGTTGCAAATTCGCAGACGCAAGAGAGAGGCACCAAGGCAATCGCGGCCAATGTTGACAGCTCGCTTCCAAGCGGCAGTGCCCATATGGGGGCCGTGCAGTGGCCCCAAGGGGGCAGCTCATCGCTTTGGGGCGGCTCCGAAGGACCGACTGACATGTCAAACTTCAACTCGTTGACATCGACAGCTCCTACCATCCACTCTTTGTGCAATACCTCACTCTCAATACACACAAGCAGCGTCCTCACAGGTAACGCTAGCCTCCACAATTCAGCACCCTCACTTTCAAGCTCGTCTCAAGCATCTAGACCACAGAGCGCACTTGCCCAACAAGTTGCCCCAGCTTGACTAAACATCTCGTCACCAGACTCGCACTTTCGCCTACGCTCCTGCAACGCCTCCACCACAAACCTACTTCATCATGCTCCGTAACTTCGCTCCCCGCGCCGTGCGGGCAGGCTCCCGCTTTCAAAACAAATCGCTTCCCTCCATCGCCTCGTTAAGTCGAGGCTACGCAAAGGAGGCAGAGGAGAAAGATCTCGTCATTATCGGTGGCGGCGTAGCTGGCTATGTCGCCGCCATCAAGGCTGGTCAAGAAGGTCTGAAAGTAGCTTGTATCGAGAAGCGTGGTGCTCTGGGTGGTACATGCCTGAACGTCGGCTGCATTCCTTCAAAATCTCTCCTCAATAACAGCCACCTCTACCACCAGATCCTGCACGACTCGAAGAACCGCGGAATCGAAGTCGGCGAAGTTAAGCTCAACTTGGCTCAGATGATGAAGGCAAAGGAAACTTCCGTGTCCGGCCTAACGAAGGGTGTCGAATTCCTCTTCAAGAAGAACAACGTAGAATACATCAAGGGAACAGGCGCTTTCGCTGACGAGCACACTGTCAAGGTCAACCTCGTTGACGGCGGCGAGACTAGCGTTCGCGGCAAGAACATCTTCATCGCCACCGGCTCAGAGTCCACACCTTTCCCTGGCCTGACCATTGACGAGAAGAAGGTCATCACATCGACTGGTGCAATCGCTCTCCAAGAAGTTCCCAAGAAGATGACCGTCATTGGCGGCGGTATCATTGGTCTGGAGATGGCTTCCGTCTGGTCGCGTCTTGGCTCCGAGGTCACTGTAGTCGAGTTCTTAGGCCAAATCGGTGGTCCCGGCATGGACGCTGAGATTGCGAAGCAATCGCAGAAGATCCTGGCTAAGCAGGGCATCAAGTTCAAGCTCAACACAAAGGTCACCGCCGGCGACGACAGCGGCTCAGAAGTCAAGCTCTCCGTCGAAGCATCCAAGGGTGGCAAGCAAGAAGAGCTCTCCTCGGATGTGGTCCTCGTCGCCATCGGCCGTCGCGCCTACACCTCTGGCCTGAACCTAGAAGCCGTCGGCCTGGAAACCGACGACAGAGGCCGTGTCGTCATCGACAACGAATTCCGCACCAAGGTCCCCCACATCCGCGTCATTGGCGACTGCACATTCGGCCCTATGCTCGCACACAAGGCTGAAGAAGAGGCTGTAGCAGCCGTGGAATTCCTAACCAAGAACTACGGCCACGTAAACTACAACGCCATCCCCTCCGTCATGTACACACACCCCGAAGTCGCCTGGGTAGGCCAAAACGAGCAACAACTAAAGGAGCAAGGCATCAAATATAAGGTCGGCACATTCCCCTTTAGCGCAAACTCCCGCGCAAAGACAAACCTCGACAGCGACGGCATGGTCAAGTTCCTCGCGGACCAGGAGACGGATCGTATCCTGGGCGTGCACATCATTGGACCCAACGCCGGCGAAATGATTGCCGAGGGCACGCTGGCTCTCGAGTACGGTGCTAGCACAGAGGATGTCGCGCGGACGTGCCACGCTCATCCTACGCTTGCCGAGGCTTTCAAGGAAGCTGCCATGAGCACCTACTCCAAGGCCATACATTACTAGATGTGCACATCACGCAGCGGGGCCCCCCTATTGCTTTTGTCGTTTGAGTAGACTTGAGCCAGCTGAGAAGCCAGACACGCCCGGTATCGATGACGATGTAGGAGATGTCATTTTTGAGCACAGCTCAGCGCAGCTCAGCTTTGGCAAGAGAAAGGACAAGGGAAAGAAGGAGAAGAAAAACCCAGAGGCCCACTTAGGATTGGCCTGTTGTAAAAACAAATCCTAGTTGTTTTTTTGATCTTTTTTAGTGATGCATTTTAGTGGAGCGCTGCGAATTCAATTTGTTCTCCATTATTCTATCTCTCTTACTCTATCTCTTTCTTCATGAGTAGGTGGGTATCACTTCGAGAAATTGGTCTGGTCAGATTGCTCCCTATTGGGCGTCTTCTAGGATCCAGGCAGTTTGAGGCAATCCTGTGAGCAGGATACGAGGGTTCAAGGCAACGTCTGACATAGATCTTCGAATAGAGCTTCTCACTCAAGTGCGTGGAAAAGGAATCAGAAGTAATCTCGGGAGTAGTTTGTGCAAAATGCTGTCCCCTCGAGTGATGATCAGGCGGTTCGAGCCATTGTCAGCTAGCAAGCAACGCAGGTGGGAAAAGTACAGTAAGCTTGATGAAATGATTCCGAGGTCATCCATGCATTATCCATTCCGCATCTACAGGAGTAAAGGACTCTGCGCCATCCAGGAAATAGAAAATTGTGACTGATGCTGCCTGCTTCATCTTGGTCCCCTCAAAACGTTGGGGAGGTGCTGTCTGAAGCGGATCAGGACAGGCATCCTCAGTGCAGCATTGAGTTCAGTCATCAATCCTAGGCGGGTATCCGCATGCACATTGTTGCAAGAAGCTGCCATCTGTACCGCCGAACGTCGAGACTTTCATAGCATCTCTCCCAATGCAAAGGTGATTCTCCTTAAGTGCTTGTAAAGAAACCGCAATCTTGTAGACATGAATGCGGTAAGGTCGCTAGATGGCGTACTTGCGAGTCCACTCGCGGGCCGTTGCCTCGTAGCGAGAGCGATCAGTCTTATAGACGTGGGCAATTTCAGGGACCAGAGGATCATCTGGGTTCGGGTCTGTGAGCATACTGCAGATAGACAGTAACACTATGCCAATGGTTAGTATGTCAGGTTGTTGTCTGCTTCGTCGCAAAGTGTTGCATGCCTTTCGAAATTGTCAACGCCGGACTCCATTGGTCACGGAGGATGTCCAGGCAAATGCTTCCATTCGAGTTGATATTTGGGTGATAGATGCGCGTGGTGAAGTTCACTTTAGGAGGCTTGAAAGGGTAGTCGGTGGGAAAGTGAATGGATAGGAAGAAGACGCCGCCCGAGTATGGAGACTCGCCCTGTTGAACGTCAGCCCAAGTGGTCAGGAATAACGCAGCGGTCTGCAGCATGATTGTAGTCATGACTTACGGGTCCCATGATTGTTGCCTGCCAGTGGAACTTCGAATTGTCAGCAGTCAGTCTCGTTGTGATGTCGCGTGTCTGCTAGGGAGCGGCATTTGGGTGGGGCGGCCGCCGCTGCGGCTCGATCCCACTTTGCCTGCGGACAGTAGCAGACGTACCAGATCTTCACCGATAGGGCCGGCAGAGCAAGAGGAGGGCGGGTCTCTATGATGGACGTGTCAGTATAATGTTGTAGCCCGCAGGTGGTAATTTAAACGCAAGCGCGGCTGTACCCTGCGGAACAGCAGGATGTGATGGAGGGGTTTGACTAACCGGCCCAAGTCCGAGAGTTCCTTGTTGATGCGCTTCAAAGCCATGTCTGAGGGGTCTTGTGTTTACGAGTAGGGTATGTAGGGAGGAGGAATCGGGTATGCAGCAGGTGGAAATGCAAGGGGTGGCGAGGAGGTGTAGCAGCTAAGATGAGAAGAAGAGACAAGCGTTAGCCAGCGCGAGCGAGAGAGTCGGAGTGGGGAGGTGGTGATGGCCGACTGTTGACGTCGATCTCTGGAGGGGCCAGGAATAGCAGCCGCTGTGCGTGAGCTTACCTGATCTTTCTCTGAAACTACAGTGGAGACTGCAGAGGGTGATTTAGCAGTGGTTTGTGAAGTGGAGAAAGACAATCCTACGCTGACTGCAAAAGGAAGGAGAGCTCGCGTGTGCGCTGTCTGATCCAGGCGATCTCTACGAGGCAACTGCCACATGCCCACGGACGCCGCCACCGGCGGTTGCGAGGCGCTCTTCTTTATGGCACTGCTGACCACCGCCTTCCATTCGCTTCGACCATTCTGCATCGACAGTGTGAAACCAGTGGACTTCACGGCTGAGCCTGCCGTGCTCGAACAGGTGTTTCAGACTCTACAATCGCTCGTTTCATTTCAGCCTATGTACATTGTGATGCATGACTACCTAGGTTACGGCCTCTGTCCGCTATACAAATGCTTGGATCCCAGTGATTGCACGACCAAGAATGAGCGAGTGGATGTCGCTCTGTCCCTCATACGTCTGAGTAACGAAGAGATTTGCCACATGTCTACCGATACCATACTCGTCCGAGACAGCGTTACCTCCAAACACCTCCTGGAGTATTCTGGCGTTGACCAGTGCTCTGTCGCAATTCTGTCTCTTGATCATTGAAATCATCTCAGGCACCACCTTGCCTTCATCCTTCAGACGTCCGACCTGCGCCGCTGCAAGAATACCGTATGCGGCATCAGTCACAGCGTCGGACAGTTTCTTCTGCACCAGCTGGTACTTGGCAATGGGGTTCCCTTTGAACTGCTTGCGCTCCAACGCATATGTTCGTGCGCGGTCGATGCAGTCTTCAAGCGCGCCCATTGTGCCCCAGGCGATACCATAGCGAGCCTGGTTCAAGCAAGAGAAGGGACCAGTTAGGCCCTGGACCGTTGTGAACATGTTCTCCTTTGGTACTGGGACCTCGTCCATCTGAATCATACCAGTGATGGAGGCTCTCAGACCGTTCTTATTTGAGAGCTTGGGTGTTTCCAACGTACCAGGAGGGCACTGATCCCTCTCGATGACGAAGCCTCTGATCTTTCCATCTTCTTGCAGCTTAGCCCAAACCAGCAAATAGTCAGAGATGGGTGAGTTTGTGATCCAAGTCTTTGATCCGGACAACGAGTAGTAGCCGGTCTTGGTTGGGTGGGGTTTGGCAATGGACTCCATGGACCCAGGGTCAGAGCCGTGGTTTGGCTCAGTCAGACCGAAGCATCCCAACTTCTTGCCAGACGCCATCTGCGGCAATAGACGCTCCTTGAGCTCTTCGGAACCGAACTCGTAGATGCCGTGCATGGCGAGCGAGCTCTGCACGGAGTAGCCAGATCGATAGCCGGAGTCGACTCTTTCGACTGCTCGCGTGATCAGGCCAGAAGCAACGCTGCTCACGCCTGCACATCCGTAGCCCTTGATGGTAGCGCCCAGAAAGCCAAGCTCGCCCATCTCCTCCAGGATCTTCTTGTCGAAGTTCTCATCGCGGTAAGCGTCTGTGTTGCAAATCAGTGCTGAATCGTCACGGGGTGGTGGCGGGCTTGCGAACCGAGTACCCGAGGGAGCATGCGCTCCTGACAATACTGCTCGGCAGTCTCTGCAATGGCTATCTCATCCTCAGTGAAGAGGTTGCTGGCCCTTAGAGGATCCTTCCAGTCAAAGGGATCTGAAGCGGCGGAGGCGTAGGTGCGAACGCTGGTAGGCTGAACCTGACGTGCGCACTGGCGTAGAGATCGAGTGGCGGCTCGTCGAAAGGGCTGCATGGTTGTTGTGTACACACGAGCGGGGAGTGGAGAGTTAAGAACGAGAAGAAGAGGAAGGGAGAGGCAAGTGTGGTGGCTTCTGCTAAAGATCTTTAAGCCACAGATCTACGGCCGCAGGGCATGTCAATGGCTCGTTCGAGGTCCCCTCTTCCTGTTACCCCAGAGCCTTAGCGGCCGCTAACCCTGTGTCAGTCTTTACGATACTCCCAGCCCGCCTTTATGCGGGAACCGAGATGCTGAGTAGATACCATGATGCCTCATGCCTCGTGTCCAGGCAGGTCAACATGGCATTTCCAAAGTAGGTTTCATGGACCTCATGCTGAGATAGAGCATCGCCTGCATGCAAAGGACGAGGACGAGAATGCGGGCGCTATGCAATTGCTGCAGAGCCTCCAGCCCTGGCGACGTCCCACCAGATGATGACGACTAGCGCCTTCCCGAAACGCGACATTGATCACTACGCGTTTCTCGACCCACGTCTTTTCTCTCTTCCCTCTGTGATCCCCGCTTGCTCTCAAGACCCCCTCCAAAACCTACCCAGACCATCGCAAACATGGGCATCAAACAACTCTACAGCGTCATATCGGAGCACGCCCCCGACGCTATCAAAACAGGCGAAATAAAGAACCAATTCGGCCGCAAAGTAGCCATTGACGCATCCATGTCCATCTACTCCTTCCTCGTCGCCGTCCGCTCCGACGGCCAGCAACTCATGTCCGACACGGGCGAAACAACCTCGCATCTGATGGGCATGTTCTACCGCACCCTGCGCATCGTCGACAACGGCATCAAGCCACTCTACGTCTTCGACGGCGCCCCGCCCAAGCTCAAATCAGGCGAACTGGCGAAGCGTTTCCAGCGCAAGAGCGAGGCCCAGGAAATGCACGAGGAGGCCAGGGAGACGGGCACAAAAGAGGAGGAGGAGCGATTCTCGCGGCGGACGGTGCGAGTTACACGCGAGCACAACGCCGAGTGTCAGAAGTTGCTCAAGTTGATGGGTGTGCCGTATATCATTGCGCCTACCGAGGCCGAGGCTCAGTGTGCGGTGCTTGCGCGCGGCGACAAGGTGTTTGCTGCAGCGTCGGAGGATATGGATACGCTCACATTCAACAGCCCGGTGCTGCTGCGACATTTGACCTTTAGCGAGCAGCGCAAGGAGCCTATTCAAGAAATTCACCTGGATAAAGTGCTCGAGGGCCTGGAGATGGACATGGAGCAGTTTATCGATCTTTGCGTACTGCTCGGGTGTGACTATCTCGATCCAATCCCGAAGATGGGACCGGCAACCGCATTTAAATTGGTCAAGGAGCACGGATCGCTGGCGAAGATTATGAGCGAGATACGCGATGGCAGCCTCAAGGGCAAATTCAATGTACCAGAGGACTACCCCTGGGAGAATGCGCGAGAACTATTCCTTCACCCTGACGTGCGGCCAGCAGACCACGAAGAATGCGACTTCAAGTGGGAGAGTCCCGATGTAGAAGGTCTTGTCAAATTCCTCGTTGAAGAAAAGGGCTTCAGCGAAGACAGAGTGCGATCTGCGGCCGCTCGCCTCGGCAAGAACCTAAAGACACAGCAACAAAGTCGTTTGGAAGGTTTCTTCAAGGCGGTGCCCAAGACCGAGGAGGAGCTCAAGGCGAAGAAGCGAAAGAACGAGGAAGCGGCCGAGCAGAAGAAGAAGCAAAAGCGAGAAGCCGAAAAGGCGAAGCGCGAGGCCAAGTCGAAGCCGCGCGGCACAGCCTGAAACGTCTGTCTTGTTTCTCGCATCTTTCTCGTCTTCAAAGACAGTGGAAGATGGTGTTGCTGTTGTTTTTTTCCAATCTTGAGCATGGCGTTGGGCGGGACAAAGGGCACGAAAGTGTCAAAAAAAGGCGCAACATGTAAGGAACTCTAGCTGTACATTGAGCATAAGCGATGCAGACTATCGCTGCGGGGGATATCGTGAGCAAGGAAAGACCAGTCAAAAACTCCATCCACCCATATTAAGCAACCCAGCCGTCTTTCTTCGTAGACCTCGTACGTGTCGTAATAGTTACATCAAGGGTCAATGCGTCTACATTGCCTGCCCTTCTTTAGGAGGCGTCGTCGAGCCGATGGTATCCAGTTGACTACCATGACTCCTCTTCTTGTTGTTGTTGTTCTTCTTCAACGAGCTCGGCAGTGTTGAGCTCGTCCAGGCCGAACCCGCGACGGCGTTCTCGAGCAGGCGTCTCAATTCCAAGTGAGACACCAAAATCATCCTCGTCATCCTCTACGTGGACTTCTTTCCACGGCGAGTACTCGTCATCGTCGTCCTCTTCGTCACTATCGGCAAATCGGCCTGGAAGGGCTCTGCTAGGCCTCAGGGACTTGGGCACGCGGAAAGCACCGCTGGCGCTGGCTTGCCGTAACCGAGCTGCAATCTGAACCATGATCTGGACCAAGCCCGACGGTGGGCCGAGCAGCAGAGCGCAGGTCTTCTGGACTAGAGCGGTTGGAGAAAGGACCAAGGCAACACCAGAGCTTGTGCCTGGGCGTATCAAAGGCTCGTCTTTAAGGTAATCAGGCATTTCATTAGATCGGAATCGCTGTGCAGAGCGGGGCGACGCTGTGCGACGTTTTGCTGTAGATGGAGTCGACGGTGTGCTGATTCGGTTTGCTGTGGGTGTTGTTGGGTCAACGGGCGAAGCCTCACGCTGAGATTCCGTGAAGGATGGATCTGGATTGGGAGGCGTGACGGGTCGCTCTGAAGTGATAGTTGAAATGTCCTGCAACTTTGGCGGGATTTTAGGGGTGATGAGCGTATCGGATTGTGGCTCGGATCGGTTCAATGGATCTGGTTCTGGACCAGACGTCTCGGGCTCGTGTACTTCGATCTTCTCATGATTCGACGTCAATGCCGAGTCTGATTCGGCGCTGACATCAACCAGAACTTCAGGCGTCGGCGCGATAAGATCATCTGTGGCATCAACACAATCATCATGCATCTCTTCCAGCTTTGACGGTACCGCCTCCACCTTTCCGTCCTCCAAAGGCTCGGTCTCTGGCACCAACACGGGTACTCTCTTCGCAACTGTTATTCTTTCAGTAGCAGTGACTGGGGTCTTTGGTGAATCGGGATCTACTGAGGGCAGTGATCCTGGGGAGTCAATCGTGACGGCAGAAAAGTGTGCAGTCATGTCTGAAACCTTCCCTGCACGTGGAGACAGTGAGAAGCCGCCGCCACCTGCGCGAGAGCTCGAGGCATCGACGTGGAGATGGCCTCGTGGAGAGCCATCCCGTGTAGTCTGTGCCGGTGGGACGAAGACGGGATTCGTGACTGAGCGGACTGGTTCGGCGATGTCGAATCGATCTCGCAAGCTGGTTACTGTTGGAGGTGGCTTCCGATGGATAGGTTCCGAGAGACGCTGCTCAACTTCTTGTGTATGGATGTTCTTAGTTGCATTATTGGAATCAGCATCACTGGTGCTATGGTCGTCAACGGATTCGGCAGAGCTGTTGGAGCTTGGACGGTAAGGCACATAGGCCTCATCTCCCTCAGGACGCCAGTACTTCTTGAGCTCCCACTTCCTCGCTCTACTGGAGTCTCGGAGCAGCTTTCTAGCGGCAGGAGAAGGCAAGTCCTCTGCATCCTCTTGGGCAAAGCCCCGCTTGAAGGGGCATGGAGTGCGTTCGTAGTATAAGACCTTGCCCAAGACGGCAGTAAAGTCTTCTAGGAGGCTTCTGTCTTGGTCTGTCTCTGCAGGTAGCTCGATTCTGTAAATGTATGGTTGTATACGAATGGCAAACTTGGAGACTCCGTCGACGCACCAGACCTGGGAGCGTGGTAGAAGCGATAACAGCAGTTGACCGGAATGGAGGAAACAGACGTGGTCAGAGTTTTTCAATCGATAGAGTCGGAGCGGACCTGAACAGCATGGTCAGCATCTAGTAGAAGGGGTTGCAACAAGGATAACGTACCTGCAGCGACTACACGCTCAGTGCGAGTGGTCCAGGGAACGGAGTCGACCAGCTTGGAGGTGCCCCATCCAGACTGCGTCGGACCGGCTATACTGGAATTGAAGGCGACGATGGTGGTGTGGGGATGGGCAAAGAGAGTGTCTGCATCGTCGGTGGCCACAGCGTCTGATTGCAGTCGCGTGGGGAGGGTTGTGGCTCGGCGAGGGGGGAGCAGGGTGTTTGTGTTTCTGTTTTGGGAGGCAGCGGCTGCAGGTGGTGCTGGCATCATGGCAGGGCGACAGAGGTTGCGTGCTCCATCAACGGGGCGTGCTCCATGCGCTGATCTGGTGGCTTGAGGGTGAAGCGCCGTTCAGTCAGGCTTGCGCGCGCATTCCAGTCGGGTGAAAACAATCAGCAACCGTCGGTGCAGGGCAGGCCGACTTGGAGAAGAAAGCGTTCACTACTACTTAGCGGGCCGTTGCACGCCCGGACTCGAGCCTCCACGACGATCCGCCATGTCCGCGATGTGACCTCATGTCTGCCAAGTGCTCCATCCATAGGGCAGTCTCCACTCCCTCCTCCAGAGTCAAGCTTTCTCGCCTTTGCTCTCCTGACTGCCGCAACTTGTCACCTTGGGTCCGTTCTGGAGTCAAGAATCTGTCAGACCCGCATAGCAGCTGCTTGCATCCGTACCGCTTACAAGACACCTGGCGTTGCCGAATCAACCGTCCAATGCACCTGCCTTGAAGGTCCACAGGCATCACCATGACTAACTTTGAGCCCAACGCCATTATCCGTGGCGCGCAGCTCACAGTCGTTGGAGCGTTTCGTGCTCTTCAGAATCCCGCTCTCTTCAAACAGGACCACTACAAGCAGGCAGCACTCGCCGTCGCACTGGGCATCATCATCCAGGTCGTCATCTCCATTCCTATCATCGTTGCAAGGTCTGGCATCTACTTCATCAGCCTCTTTCAAGACCTCGAAGCGCAAACATGGGACGATTCAGTTATCAAGTCGCTCAACTTCTTCCAGAATTCCGTCCTCCAAGTGCCCTTCTTTCTGATGACCTTACTTAAATATGTCACTCCTGCGATGGACAACATGTTTATGGAATCTCTCGAATGGGTAGACAGGACATATGTTGCAAAGCATCGTAGCGAAGACCCAGACCACCTTCGTGCCCTCTACTATCCCAATCTCCGCCAATGGCAGCTCAGCAAAAACCCCAAAGATCCCAATCAGAAGAGCCGTCTCCAAGGCATCAAGGCATTGCTCTTCCGCTACGGACGAAAAGCCGCCATCTCGCTGGCCATCTACCTACTTTCCACAATCCCGTACATTGGAAAGTTGGTCTTACCTGCAGCCAGTTTCTACACCTTCCGCAATGCAGTGGGCCTTACGCCAGCCTTGGTCATTTTCGGCACTGGCATCTTATTACCGCGCAAATTCTTGATCATGTTTCTGCAGAGCTACTTCTCCTCGCGGCATTTGACGCGAGAACTGCTGGAACCATACTTTAGCAGGGTCCGTTTCGACCCCGAGCGGAAGCGCAAGTGGTTCAAGGATCGCGAAGGCGTGCTGTTTGGCTTTGGTGTCGGCTTCTTCCTGCTCATCAAGATCCCGCTGTTTGGCGTCTTAATTTATGGAATTGCAGAGGCATCAGCGGCGTTCCTCATCACAAAAATAACCGATCCTCCGCCCCCACCAGCTTCGCCCGAAGAGAGGGAAGCCTACATCAATAGCCAGGTGCAATGGCAGAACAAGAAGGAGTTTTTGAAACTTCCGTTGGATAAGCTGGATGCCAACAACATACAGATAGAAGATCAGCCTCCACCTTACACGGAGCACGCAACTCCGCTACCACGCAAGCAGTTTACATGATGAAGATGTCCCCCAAAAGTCAAGATGAAGAAGGATAAGAGTCCTGCGAGTGTACGATTACGAAAACCAGTCACAAGTTGTTCAATACATAGATATCAAAGTAAACTTTGGCAATGTCAGCCATCAACACCTGGTCCACCAGCATGAGCAAAGCCCTTCTGAGATTATGACGTCCCTGTCATCCTACTAATGAAATCCAAAATAGCCCCTACAAATCGATCCGGCTCCTCCTCCGCAATGAAGTGCCCACTGTCCCCAATGACGAAACTCTCCCAATCCTCATACATTTCTTCCGCCATACCCTCTCCATCCTGCACATGATCAAACATGTCCGCGTTCATCATGAGCAATGGAACTGCGCACTTTCCATGCTCTCGTACCCACGCAAGGTTATCCTCTTCGTCCCGCGGCAACGCAGCATAAGTACAGCACGCCGCCCTCAACGCCCCAGGCCTCTCATACGCGCGCACATACACATCGACATCGCGCGCCGTGATAGCCGACGCATTGACGCACTGCTTATCGAAGAAATGCGTCAAATAAGTGCGTTCGCGCCCGCCAATCAGCGAAACAGCAAGGTCGACATTAGCGTGCAGGGCAAAGTGGAATCGGTCTGCGCTGGCCCTGAGATTATTCGTGCAGCGGGTAAAGGCCTGTGTGCCTGGTAGGGGGCATTCACCCCATGTTACGCTGCGCACTTCAGTGGCGTAGCGCGATGCGTAGGCGTGTGCTATCATGCCGCCTATGTCGTGGCCTACGATGTGGAGGGGTGAAGGGGTGTGCAGGGCGTGGATGAGGGCGCGGAGATCGGTTGCCATGGTCACTTTATCATAGGTGCAGCTTGATCTTTTATCGTCGTTAGATCGTGATACTTTATCGGAATGGTAGGTTGGAGCAGGATGTGACGACAGTCCTACACCACGATAATCTGGCGCCACGACGCAGTAGCCTGCTTCTGTCAGGGGTGCAAGGACAAGTCTGAATTGATGGGATGTCTGCGGAAACCCGTGAATCAGGAGGATTGTTCCTTTTGGTTTTGCGTTTGGGTTTGAGGCCGGGGGGTTGGGGGTCGTTTGGGTGTAGTGCAGGCGGAGGGGTGGACTTGTATGCTTTAGACTGATGTTGCGGTTGACAATGGTATATTTGGCGGTCTGGGACATTGTGGGCGGTACGGGTGTGTGCTTTGTATTAGATTCTGCGTCTACTTTTGCTCTGGCCGAGGGTCTAACGCTTGAGATGGGTGCAGAGGACGAGTTCTACACAGAGGGCTTCATGCTTTATGAGGACTGTGGCCAGCTAGGTTGCATGCGAATACTGAGCGTCAAAATCATGGCGAGAGACTGCTTCAGCGTCATTCTGCTTGATTGAGCGTCATATTTCTGACTTCAGCGTCATGCTGCCAGGACGCGGTGGACGGGCAACAGCTAGCAGGAGTCAAGCCTGTCTCCTGGCTCGTTGACTATCACGCGAATAGCTATCCATTCGCCGTCAGGGGAATGGCGAGGGACCTCTTCAGCGTCATCTTGCTTGTTCGAGCGTCATGCCTAATATCCTCAGCGTCATATTGCTTGGTGAAGGCCAATGGGCAACGACTGGCAACGAGTAGAGCACATCTCCAGACCAGCTGTAGAGTGCAGTCGATGGGATGGTCATGCTTGGAAAACGACGTGCGAGCAAGTCGCAAAATGTGAAGCTTTGGCTCAATTCCAAGAGCCTTGCAAGACTAAATGCGCTGCAGACGTCCGCTGTCCGCATGTCCAGGTAGGCACTGTATGTACTCTTCTCCTGAGCGGCGGGAGGTCGCGGCACCTCAGACTCAGAGCCCCGCGGAGAGGGACAGAGCTGCGGCACGACGCGCAGCGTCATCGCGACAGCACAGCCAGACTGACGCTGAAGCTCTAGCACAGTCTAGTTTATCATGTAAGGCGGCACCGATGCCGATAGCCTTATCTCGTTGCTCTGAGAGGAGATGAGGAGACGCAGCCAATGGGGCAATGCCCTTTCGCCCACCGCAGCACCCCGCAGAAGATCGAGACGTTGAGCTTCTACTTCAAAAGCAATCCAATACCATTAATACTTACTGAGGCGCTTCAAGCATTCGATATTGAGGTTGGCCCATCACTGGCTTGTGCATCATGGGTCTAAAGGAGCTGCGTTACGCTGCCAAAGTCGATACGAAGAAGCCTGCCGCCGAGCAGCCGTATTTGCATAACAGGTGGCATCCCGATAGTAGGTCCTGCTCCAAGGAGTAACAGGCTCCCCATGTAAACTCACTGCAAATCTAGTCCCTTTTGCAGGATCCATCAAGGATGGAGAGGTCGTCAAGATAGAATGCGTCGACTGGACGGGTGGCCAGATCGGTAACAACGACAGCGCCGAGGACATGAGAAACGTGGACTTGACAAAGGTATCAAGGCCAGTATAGTTCCGGTCAATCCGCTGCTGACGCTTGGCCAGATACATTACTTGACGGGACCGTTCGAAATTGAGGGTGCTGAGCCGGGCGATGTCCTCGTCGTAGAAATCCAGGACGTTCAGCCTCTTCAAGACCGTGAGCTCGCTTGGTCGCATGCCACTGGGCAATCGCTAATGATTGCATAGAGCCCTGGGGCTTTACTGGTGTGTTCGACAAGAAGAACGGAGGTGGCTTCCTAGACGAAATCTACCCAAATGCGTAAGCAGGCAGGCACGGCAGGCTACCGAGCTGCAAGCTAGCGGAAAGCTAACACGCATAAGCGCCAAGGCCATCTGGGACTTTGAAGGCATTTTTTGCAGCAGTCGACATATTCCCGGGGTCCGCTTTGCTGGCAAGTGGCTGCGCCATGTTGACTTTGTGATGTGTGCTGACGCCAGCCGCAGGGCTAATCCATCCTGGTATACTCGGCTGTGCACCTTCTCAAGAGGTCCTGGATGAGTGGAACAGACGGGAAGGCGAGCTCATTTCAGCTTGCGCGCACATGGATCGCGATGTTGCAAAGCCACCCGAGCCTCAGAACGTGCATGCTGGCACTGCCGAGGCGTCCGTCAAGGAGAAGGTCGGCAAGGAGGGCGCGCGCACGATTCCTGGACGGCCAGAGCATGGAGGCAACTGCGACATCAAGAACCTTTCCCGCGGATCCAAGGTGTTCCTGCCTGTGCATGTGCCCGGAGCCAAGTTCAGCGTCGGAGATCTCCATTTCTCGCGTAAGTTCGCTTTCCGCCCGCTTCAATAGTGTACGGGCTGGCTGACCGGTTGACAGAGGGGGATGGCGAGATATCTTTCTGTGGCGCCATCGAAATGGCTGGCTGCATCACGATCAAATTCAATGTGATGAAGGGCGGTGTCGCTCACCTGAACATGAAATCTCCCATTTACATTCCCGGACCCGTGGAGCCTCAATTTGGGCCCGGCCGATACATTTACTTTGAAGGCTTTTCAGTCGACGAACATGGTAAACAGCATTACCTGGATGCCACGGTCGCGTACAGGCAGACGACGCTCCGATGCATCGAGTACCTGAAGCGATTCGGGTATGATGATTACCAAATCTACCTGCTGCTGAGTTGCGCCCCCGTTCAGGGCCACATCGCCGGACTTGTGGATATTCCCAACGCCTGCACGACTCTTGGGCTGCCGGTGGATATCTTCGAATTCGACATTATGCCACACGCAAAGCCTGAGAAGAGGGATCTTGGAAGCTGCGCCAAGTGAGGCATTGAAGAAGTGCAGTTGAAGTAAAGTTGGAGTCAGAGATTATCTTCGGCCGACTTAAACTGTTTGCAGCCTTGGGTCGAGTACCCAGATGGCTACCAGCTCACATTGGAGCCAATGATCCTGTGCTGCGCCGTCAGGCATGCTTGTTCTCCCATCAAGACGTAGCTGCAACATTCAATCATGCCTGCGTCTCTATCGCGTCGAACATCTCTTCTCTGGTCAACATGCAGATTGCACTGCCATGGCTTGGCGATGAGTCCGTGACACTTTCAGCCTCACTCGAAGACCTTACCAATCTGGGGCGCTTAATTAGTGGACGGTGGACAGCGGCAACCCCAGCTGCGGCGAGCTTGTTTGCCTTTGCAGTAACAGGCTAACAGCTCAGCGTAGACGGTATTAACGTGTCGCGCTTCGGGGTAAGTATGCGGCTGCACGAGGAATCCGTCTCGTATCCATCACAATCGGCACAAGCGCCATTCGCATGCTAGTGCTGTGCGCCCATGACGTGACGATCAGGGCTTGGAATAGTAGCGCAGACTTGCGCAAGTACGACCTCAACACTACCACAAATGCAGTAACGCGGATATCCCTCCTGTACAAGCCTGATCATGGCCGTACAGGGGCAGCTGGACGAGAGATCAGCATACAGATTTCGTACAATTCTGCCTTCTCTTCCAAATTTATCCCTCTCTTGCTCACACGGACAGATTGCATTGCTCATCATTCGAAAGCATGGGGACCACCAGTAGCAATTCCAGCTTCCTCACAGGAGGGCTACACGCAGCCATGAATCTGCACAGACACTTACACGTCTCTTAGCTCTCACTCTAGATCGCCCGCTCACCTTGCATCAGAGTTCATTCGCTGGGAACTTCCGGCGGCTCCTGGTGCTCACAGGATACGACAACCACGCGACAGTCTTGGCACCCTAACTCCACGTGAAGTGCTACGATGTGCTCCGTGGCGCTGACCCCCGCTGCCTGCGGCTACTGCACATGTGGTAAGTATCCTTGCGGCTGCCCCAGACATGGCGTCGGTGGCTGTGACTTCGTTCGCTAAGATTGACCGAAAGCAGACTTGAATTTTTATCTGGTGCTGGAAGAGTATTGAGACTACTTGCTACGCAAATTCTGGTTGCCTGGGATTGGCGAGAGAATCTCGTTACAGCAATGGCTTTTTTTGCAAATGCAAGCGAGTGCTCGCTAAAGTCAGCCGCTGTTCCTGACATATGCCGTCGATCGACGTAAATTCGAGTTTCAGACTCGAGGATCAACATGGGGCCATTCTGAGTATAGTATCTCGAGTTGAACTTCCGTGAAGATTGATTGACACTACAATCATCACTAACTTGCCCGGCTAGCTCTTTTCCCCCAATTCTCCAGTATCCTATTCGGTGCCACTCGAACGCCATTTCTTGGCTATGCTACCGTGCACTCATGCTCCGCCATGCTCGAACGGCTTCACATGCAGCGCAGGCCGATGGCCTGTTCGTGTACTTCCCGCTTCATCTTCAGGCAGACTCTCGATGGCATCAGCTGTGACACTGGTGGACCTCCGTCGAGGACGATGAATCACTCGTACACAGTCAGACCGATGTCGTACGCTCGGGATGCCTACGATGAGCGCAATCGGGATATCAAGCGCAATCCATATGATTCTGGTGATTCTCTGTGTATTTAAACCAACTCAAATCCTCCTTTCATTGAGGATATTCAGTTCCATCAGCATCTTCTACTCTCAGAGCATTCAAGCACAGCATAGCAACATTCTCAGTCAATTCTTCAAAAGTTTTCAATCACTTTCATCAATTCCAATCATTTCAAGATGATGTACCGCATTGCTCTCGTCTCCGCCATGGCCGCAGGCTCCTTGGCCGCCGTCGACCCCAGCAGCCAGCCTGGCAAGCCTGCCTTGACCAACGACCTGGGCTACCTCGAGCAAGGCAACCTCGACAACCTGAACCCCACGCAGAGCACCCACACCGACTACCAAGCCGGCTCTCTCCCCGCCGACTGCAAGTACGAGGCCGGCCAGAACAACCTCAACCCCGCCGATTTCGCTGCCTACACCGTCACCTACGACGACTGCCAGGACCCCTGGACCATCTGCCGCCACAAGGACAGCCCCGTCGACCTCATCACCACCATTGACAAGTTCGGCCGTCTCCCCATCTCCATCCGCAACTGGGACCGCCACTTGATCACCGTGCCCGGCACCGCGTCCGCCTACAACCGTGGCGGTAACATCGTCTTCTTCGGCGAGGCCGCCGGCGACATGGACGTCTTCATCCACGAGTCGGGCCACTCGCTCGACCTCCTCGGCAGCATGGACCAGGACGGCGCGCACCTTTCGTCTTCCGACACCTTCCAGAACGCCGTCGCCGCCGACTCCAACGTTCCCGACAACTACGCAGGCACAAACTACATTGAGGACGTTGCGCAGAATGTCGTCGTCGCCGTGTACGACCGCAACGTGCCCAACGGCTTCCCCGGCGTCCAGCCCAACGCCGCTGCCATCCAGAACCAGTACCACGCTGTTGAGAATGCTGCGGGTGACACCCTTGTGCCGGGCGGTGCGTGCGACCGTCACTTGCAGGATTCGGCTCCCGAGTCGATTACCAGCAGCCGTATGATGATCCGTGCTCACCCTGGTTACGTTCCTTTCAAGGGCAACTACAGCAACATCATCACTCCTGACCACCCCAACTTCAACTTCTCTACCAAGGAGTTCTGCAAGGCTGGTCAAAAGGCCCACAAGCACTAGATTTGTACTCTTTTTCTAGTGTCTTGTCTGAGTGCTCTGCTCTCTAGCATACATTATGCAGGGGTCGGCTACTTCAAATGTTGGACTCTGCTGATGATTTCCTTTTTTGGCGGTTGAATCTTGCTTTTCTGTCATGGGAGGGTGGTGTCTGGACATTGAAAAACGGTCATTTTTGTATCGCAAATGAATTTTGTGTCTTGGGGATATGGGGAGTTGAAAGCGTTGCATAGTATAGCGTAGCATAGCATAGCATAGCCGGTGGGGCTCGTTTTAGGGAGGCGTTTTAACGATATATGCTGATGGCTGAATCCACTTATTGCACAAAGTTCTTTACAAGACTTTTGATTTAGATTATCAAAGTGATTTTCGAGCGTTGAAGTTCTTTGCGGGACTAAGATTGCGATTTTTTCCCTCTTTTTCCTTCTGGTTCAGTAGATTGCTCCAATTGAATTGTGAAACTCTTTGGTCAGGCGTTGGGATTGTGAACTCCCTTCTCCGATTACGATCTGAATTTACAGGCGAACGAGATTTAGCATTGCGAATTTGTTTGTTGATTGAAGTGAATTGTTTGATTTTTCGGTTTCCGAACTTCCTTCTTCCTTGAGGATTGTGGCTTTTATGGAGGGAAGTGAGATCGTTGTAGCCAAGGTGAGCGATTTGTTCCCAGCGTGGTATTTATCGTGCAGCGGAAGGGACGTGAGGTCTACAGGGGTCCGATTTCTTCAGCAGTTGTGCAGTGTTCAAGCATGATCAATTGCATGAATTCTTATTCCAAATCTCTTCTCTAAACAAAGTTTATACCATATTCAGATATTGAGGTAAGATTCGTATGAATGGCCGACGTGCGTCAGCTACCTACGCACGCTACAACAGCCGCTCCTCTTACTTCTTCTTCTGGCCCCTCTGCACCTTCTTACCACTACCCTTGTTCTTACCAGGTCCGCTCTTCTTTCCAGACCCACCATCAGCACCACCACTGATCATGATCCGGACCTTGGAAACAGGCAGCACATTGAAAATCTCGCCCTCCTTCCAGCCCTTGACGCACTCAATCTCCTTGGGCCAGACCTTTTCAACATCCATCGCACTTTCGTCCACGGCCTTCTTGTTCAGACCTGCAGTTACCCAACGGCCTAGAATCTCACGCACGGCCTTGCCCTTCTTCACAGACCCAGGCTGCAGCTTGGCCTTGTACTTGTACCTGCCGAGCGCAGACCACGGGGCACAAACGGGAATAGCATCAAGAATGACATCGCCAGGTCTCGGCGTGCCGACCAGCGTCTCAAGATCAATCTCGTAGTTGGCCGCCGCGCTCTCATCTTCCTCGCCGTCATCCAGGTTACGCAGTCGCTCCTCCTCGCGCGCTTTATTCTCTGCCATTTTGCGCTGGGCCTGCTCTTTGCGGCGCTGGCGCTGGGCTTCGGCCTCGGCTGCTGCTTTGGCCTTGGCCGCGCGCTCTTCTTCGGCTTTTTCCTGGCCGACTTTGGAACCGAGGAGGCGCATTGCTTCCTCGCGATCTTGCTCGTCTTGGTCTGCGTATTTGCGCGCGATTTTCTTCTTCTTGCCTGCTTTGCCGCGGGACTGAGCTGCTTTCTTCGCCTGAGAGTCGTTGCTCTTTTGCTGAGCTTGGGCTGCTTGGTCTGCTGGTGGATGTTCTTCGATGAACTCTGCGTCAGCTTCGTTTTCGTCTGTTGACTCTTCGCCTGATTCTTCGACTGGTGCATCGAGGCTGTGGTCGACCTGCGGCTCGGGCACTTCGTCATCTGCCGTTGATCGATGTGATGTTGAGCTGTTGCCTTGAAGCGGATTGGAGTACTTTGCAGGCTTGTCTTGACCATCCTCGTCTTCGTCTTCTTCCTCGTGTCTGCCGTCGTCGTCGTGCTCACTGAAAGAGCTTTCGTCCGCATCGGATTCTTCGCCTGCAGACTGCTGGGACTCATTGCCCTCGGGCGCGTGAGCGGCATCAGCATCCTCGGCCGCGGCATTCACAGCTCTCGCCTCTTCTGCTTCTGCTGCTGCCGTTTCCGCGACCTTTCTGCGTGCAGCTTCATCTTCGGGATCATTTACTCGGTGCTTTTGGTGGTTGGCTTTGCTCTCGGGTGAGATCTGGAATAGTACCGCGAAACCGAGCAAGAGCTGTGCGGGCGGTAGGTACAGCTTGTCACCACGTACAGCGACTTTGCCAGGAGGGAGGTAATCGCCAGTGGTCGCAGTCTTGGTGATCTTGTCGGCTGGAGCCCACCAGGCTGACATGACTGCCTTTGAGTCCCAAGCGGTCGAGGTGCAGACGGAAAGATTGCCAGCTTGAGACAGTGTGCCGGGAGGGATCGGTGCATCAGGTGTGTGAGGTTTGTTCTTGATGATAAGGGGCACAGCGCCAGTAAGATCAGCATGCACGTAGACATCACCTCGCTTCATGTGGCGCTTGACGAGAAGCTCATTTTGCGCGGGATCCTTGCCGCCGACAACAAGGTACCCGTCCGAGGAAATGAAATAGACGAATTTCTCAAACCAAAAGGCCTGGCGCGTGGGTCGCAAGGTAGCCTTCTCCTGCTTCAACGACTTCTTCAGATCAGCATCGATCTTCTCTTGGGCAGAGCGGAGTGCCTTGGATGATGCTTGCACCGTCTTCTCTTCCTTGACTGCGGCTGTCCGCTTCTGGTCATAGTAGTCTCTGGCATTGGACCAAGGGCTGAGGCTGAGGTCGATATCGACGGCGAGTCGCTTGTCTTGCGGCACTTCCACCTTCTTTGCTGGCTTCTGCGCTTGCTCCTCGTCCTCGCTATCCGAGGGCTCGCTTCCGGTCACATAGCCATCGTCGATGTCCTCTTCAGCACCCCATTCGCCCAGCAGCAAGGTTGCTGTATTTTGTTGCAGATTCAACGGTAGCTTGATCATTTCTGCCACGGGATTATGACGCTTCTGTTCAATCTCAATGAGTCGATCAATCTCAACCCAGTCCATGCCTTGCGCTATTAGCGAGTTTATGGCTGCGGTGGCCTCTTGTATTCGCTCGACATTGGCCTCGATGGCTTGCGCCTTCCGCACGTTAAGGGCCTGAATCTCCTGCAGGCCGCCGATGCGTTTCTCTTGATCTAGCTTCGCATGCTCAAACTTCTTTCGGGCTGCTTCTTCCTTTTCTGCTAATTTGGCCTCGAGTTTCTGGCCCTCGATGGACGAGAAGAATTCGTCTACAGCCTTGTTGAATCCGTTGAATTCTAGTAACTTCAGGTTCTCGTCGTCTTCGAATTGCTTGGGCTTGAAAGGGTGAAAGTCGTCGTACATGATGTTCGCAGTCGTCGTACCCTCGGTGTTGTTCGAGTCTTTTGTGCTGTGTGCTGCCGCCTTGCCGATGATGTAGCCTTTGACTACATCTTGACTCATGATACTGCGCAAGGTGTTGCCAGCCTCTTCCAAAGCCTGCATGATTCCCTGTAGAAGCTTGTCGTCTGCAAGAAGAGCCTCGGGCAGGACAGATGTGTCGAAGCCCGTCTTACGCAGCGCATGATCTATCAGTGTAGGAGGATACTCGCTGATCGTCCCAGCTAGTGCTTTGCGCAGCTGATCGCCTTCCTTTTGTTTCTTCTTCTTCTTATTCTGCTGGGTGCTCGCCCACGACGCCTGTCGGTCGATCCAGCCCTGCACCCCATCTTTCACGCGCTGTTCCGTTATGGGCGGTATGCCGTTGACTTGCTGTCTCTCGCTGACATTATACGTGGCGCCTACACGGATGTGCTCGTGCTCTGGGCCATCTGAGACGACTCTCTGTACGGCAAGGGCCTGGAGATCCTTGTCTGTCAAGACAATGTTACCACCAGCGTAAAACTCGAGAAACATGTGATATTGGCCATCGCTAAATTCAAAGTCCAGGATGCGATCTGTGCCGACTTGCTGAATCTTAGTCACACGACGTGTACGAAGGAATTTGCGAAGACGGGCGACGAAGGGCGAGGGCGTTGTCTCGGTGGTGCGCGAAAAGGACGTCAGATGGGCCCGGAAGCCAACGTCTACGACTAGCTGCTCACGATGTTCTGGTTTGGCGAATTTGAACAGGAAGATGCGCTACTTGGGAGTCAGGACAGAATGCTATGGACAGGCGCGTGCGCATTGACATACAGAAGAGAGATCGTATATGTTGGATACTCTCAGCGAGAGTAAGCTCTGTGACAGCTCATGCGCAATGACTTTAATGTCAAGCGAAGAGAATCTTTGCTTCATTTTGTGCGGTTGTGGGAGGGGAAAGGGTTGCGCAGAGAGCGACTGTTGCAGCATCTAAAAGTCATGGTCGGAAAGCCAGCAGTGACATCAACGCGAAGTGGGATGGTCGGAACTCGATCTGCATTTGCCCGACCGCCGCGACCGAGTGGCATGTGAGGGCTCCCGGCGCGGGTCTGAGAATCCATAGAGTCTACGACATTCTAGGCAGAGACTGACTTGCGTTAATTGCTCTTTTCTGCAATGTCTGCTGCTCAGTCGCCTTCGTATTCCCAAAGCGTTGACTCGCGAAGCAGATCGTGCCGACCTCTTGTGCGCGTGGCCAAGGTCATGACCAGAAGCGCCCGAATCATTCAAAGTCGTAAAGTCATGTCTAGTCTTACAATCCTTGCCTGATTCTCTCGCTCAGCTTCATCTTACCAAACTCCCAAGCATTCAGCAAGCCTTGCTCAGAAAGGTCGATGCCGCGGACCGCCGAGATGTCCTGTGCAGGAGGCCTGCTGACTCTGCTGGCCACTATGACGGGGTCGGTCTCCAGGATGATACCGTCATCTACGATTTCGTCAATTGCCAATGACACCAGGTCGTAGTTCTCAATGATTGTGCGCTTGTCTGTGGAGTTCCTGTACTGTATATTAGCACCATTCCGTGCATTGTGGCTTGAGCCTTCCAACAGCAATCTAGTCTGCTCTCGGTGGTGCATACTTGAGGAGGATGTTTAGCGAGTCGCGCAGAGCGAGCAAAGCATTGTAAAGCAGAATCTCGTTCTCGTCTTGACCGCCCACGACGTAGAGCATCACATCGCTCTCCATCTTGAAGACGACCACACGGTTGTCGTAGAGAATGACATCGTTGTTTTGCTTGGCAGTCTTTTCCAACAGCCCCTTCTCAAATGCCTTTTGGTCTTTCAAGGTCGGGTATGGGTTTGCGCCAGGGTAGTTTGTGGAGTTGGGTGCAGCTCCTTGCGGGGGATGGGGTGCAGAGTAGTATTTGGCGAGGACGCGCGACGAGTCGTCGGATGAAAGAATCAGGATCGCATTGACCGAGAAAAGCGACACAGGGGCGACCATGGTGGAGATTTACTTTTGCAATGCTTGAGCCAGGTAGAGACAATTGCTGGGAAGATGTTCCTATGTTTCGGCGTTGAACCACTTGTCAGCAGCAAAGTCGGGGTCCAATTCGGGCGGCTGACGTGAGCGCCGACCCCCGGCCTCCCTGCCCCACAAGGGTTCACAGTTCACTGGTGTGGTAGCCACCGGTGGGCGCCCGTCGTGACCAACCCTCTCCGTCCACTTGGCGATTTGCTACAGTTGTTTATAAATTGAAGTCATGATCGAAGTGATGAAAAAGATACAGTAGGCAGTACCAGACATTAAGGGCAAGCGACAGATAGTCGCCGCACAATGACATTACACCCTCTAGGCACAACTCCACCTATATCTAATGCGCTTTCATCGCATGTATCGCTCCCCAGTATGCATCTCTAGAACGCCTCCTACCTATGCCGACCATACAGGTGTGCCACCGTTTCACCTATCCCTGTGCCATGGAGCAGTCCGAGCACAGGGGAAACACAAATGCATGTTGCACCCAAGCGCAAACGCCAGCCTTGAACATGCTAATGCAGACATCGAGGGTGAATTCCATTTGCTTGCTCTTAGCACATTCCCTCGCATGCTCCCAGTCGTGTATTGACCATCGTAAGTCGTACAGGCGAAAAAGAGAAAATAAGATAAATCGATGACTAATTAGAGGCGAAAGTAAATTAGCAGGAATGAGCCCGCATTATGGTTGTGAATTGTCGTGAAATCCAGAAAGGAAAAGAGTATCTCTGTCGTGTGTGGGTATCGAGTGGTGGTGTTGTTTCTGTGGCAGGGTTGCCATTGTCGTGGACAAGCCGTGTACTCATGTTGGTAGGGGAACGTCAGGTTTGTCTGCGTTCCCAATTGTCTTCCTCCTACCAAATATGCTGCGTGTGCGAGACTTGTCGCGGGGTTTCTTCTCTTTCTTATCTTTGTCCTCTGAGCGTCCCTTGCGCTCATCGGCTTCCTTGGGCATGTACTTGTCTTTGTAGATCCAGCTGTTACCAGACATGCTGAAGCCTTTCTTTTCAGCATCGCGGTACAAAGCCGCAGCCTTCTTCATATCCTTCTTGCACCCGAGGCCGTTGGCGTAGCAGAAGCCAGCTTCCGCGAGAGCATCAACGTCACCCCAAGCACCAGCTATGTTGAAGCATCGTAGCGCGACCGTACGATCCTGAATGGTACCCCAGCCGTTCATGTAGCTCACACCCAGCTCGTAGAAGGCAAGCGCTAGCTGTGCTTTGTGCGCTTTGCGCTTAGCAGCCTCTTCCACTGGGTTCTGACCGGGCGTACGTGCCTCCTCGGCAGCGTTTCTAAACGAGCGTTCATCTGCTTCAACTTCAGATCCAGCCGAGTCGACCGCCTTCCGCAACCATGTCACTGCTTCGGTCTGATTTGCCCTCATGCCCCAGCCGTGACGAGCGGCCAGCCCGTACAGGAGCATGGCGGTTGGCAATCCAGCACGTGCAGCAACTCGAAGATGATACGTTGACTTTTGCAACTGTCCAGTCTCATGGCATGCGATACCCTTGGCCAAGTGTGTCTCTGGTGGCAACTGGTCCCTGGCTGGTGGAGTGACTTGATCTAGCTGGCGTCTCAACTTCTCTGCATTGAGAGACGGGATCATGGACAAGTCGTCGCGGCTTCGGTTAGGTTGATGCATGCGCGACTGGCTGCTCGCCGGTAATGCGGGTGGAGGAAACGATGGGTTCGACTTGTGACCCCGAACAAGTTTCTTAGCGCCTCCAGAACTCGTCTGTGGACGTTCACCAAGCGAAGAGTCTGTAGGGAGCCGTGAGGTCAGCCCCTGTGCCGAAGAGGGCCGCATCTGGGGCAATTTCGGCGGTGGGAGGTCGTCATCCAGATTAGCTTCCACAAAACGTGACTTTCGAGCTTGTTTCTTGGGTGTTTCGGCGCCAGAATCTGGAGTCGCGGCTGGTCGGTCCTGTTGCGTGGACGTCCGGGTTGTCATTGGTGTTCCTGGCGTAATCTCTTGCGGTGGGCTTCGGACTTTCTGCCCGGTCGCAAGCGAGGCCGTGCCTGGCGCATCACGCGAGCTAGCCTGAGGCTGGGTGACACCAGAACTAGGCGCAGCCACTGCGTTGGCTTCTTCTGCAATGTTTGGACCCGCCGCAGTGCCGGCAGAGCCCGCAGCGTCTTCGTCCCAATAGAACTTGCCGTTAAAAAATTCCGTAGCAGATATTGAACTTCTCGAGACAACACGGCCCCTGGGGAGAGTGTACTTGGTGTACGTATACGATGAAGGCTGACCAGGTTTGTCGCTTTCATGCGCAGAGGTTGTCCGCTCGTCATCTGTAATGTCCACGGCCTGGCCATCTGCTGATTGGGAACTGGGAAATGCTGGGCTGTGAAGGGACTCTTGGTAGGATACGGTATCGAAGGATGGACGAAGTCTAGGGCTGTCTGCAGATAGCATCTCTGTCGGAAAACGGCCATCGCGTGGGCTGACACCGAATGGATGAGGACTCATCGGCCGGGAAAAGTTCTGGCTTCGACGTGGCAAAAGGCCTTGCATCATCGAGTGCTCCGAGGAGACCGAGGGCGAGCGATGAGGAGCTAGAACAGGCGAGAACGGTGACAGAGGGCGACCTTGTATGCTAGATACGGACGGACCACGATCTCTGGTCGGTTCAAGATGGCCATTGACAGAAAGTGTGTCGACCTCGTCACCGCTGTCAGTGCGGACGGATCGTATGCTTGGCTGCAATCTCGGTGACCGACCACTTGCTGGCGATGCAATGTGGGTAGGTGGTGCCAAAGAGCCAGACCCGTTGGAATGAGTTGAGTCACCGGTTGCTGATTTCTTGGGCATTGGAGGCCGGACTGCCGAAGCGCTTTCAAAGGCTTGTGTATTGTTCACTGGAGAGGGTCGCTGCTCAGAAGGCTCAGGCACCTCTTGGATAGGCTCTGGTGAATAGGATCGGCTTTGAGAAAACGATTGCGAGTAGCCTTCGGGATGTTCGGCGACGGTTCGAAGCGGGTTGCCAGTGTACATGGTCGAGTTCCTGGGATCATCCGCATTCCCAAGCGTGGGGTAAAACGACTGTGGACGGAACTCAGGTCTGTTCAGCTCTGGCGCATTGCCTGCCTGATCGGAGGAGGTCTGAGCTCTGTCGCTACTTGGGGTATTTGGAGACGGGGTGTAATAGCCATTCCGCGTCTTGCCAATCTCGTTTGCGACAGTCAGATGGGGTAAGCGGCTGATGCGACGCCCTTCTTCACCATCGAATTGTCTGGCCAGTAATGAGCTGTGAAAAGCGAAAGCATCGAGGGGCGAGAGAGCGGGCGCAACATCGCCGGCGCGAGGAGAGACGTGTCCAGGCTGTAGTTGTGGGCGTTGCTGTGAGGGGTTGGTGGGACGGGCGTTGGGAGGCTGTCGTTGAGGTGCCTGATAGAGAGGCACCTCAATGTGAGTGGGACGGCCTTGGCGCGGCCGTTCCATGATGGCGGTAAGAACGGACGCGACTGTAGGATTGACAGAGAATGTTGTGAGGCGTTGGGGAAGTGGTTGGAAGATCGAACATGGGAAACGGGCGGCGGGTGACCCTGAGTGAGGTGGGCGAGGAAGCAGAAGGCAGATGAGCGGATCAGGGGCCGCGGTGGGTTCAGAGTGCAGAAAGGTGAATAAGAGAGTGGAGCGCAGAGTGCAAGCAAGGGTGGGCGGGATCAGAGAGTTGATCGCAGTGCGCCTGCAATCAAGGAGAGTTGCGTGAGGGAGGTGGAAAGCGGAGATGGATGGTAGGGCTGAATGCAGGCGCCACGATTTAGGAGAGTTGATGGATGCCGCGCATATCCTTGCATATACGCGCTCCTTTTATTCCTCATCCCCGTACAGCGAGCTTCACTTATGATTCCGTCCAGCCAATTGCCCGCGTCCGTCTCCACGCCGTCCAGGTTGATGCTGGGCCTGAGATCTGGTGCCAAGATGCACGTCCGGCAATACGGGGGGTGGACTGATCTCGCCTCCACCTCCCTGAACGCCATGGTCCATTTCACCCTGACGAATCACAACACTCGACCTGCACCTGCGCAAAGTCTTGATGAGAATAAGGAAACTGCTTCTGCATTCTGTGTAGCGCAGGGTCTAACGTGGAGAGGAGAAGGCCAGGTTGAACGGTCGCTTTGCGCATCCCTTATTACACCTGTTCCCAATGCGCGCTGCTCGCTGTCGATGAGGTGCTCACCTCCCGCTCGTGTCGCCTCTGCCTCAGCCCAATCATCCAACCTATTAGCCCAGCCGGCGCCAAGCTTCCTATTATATCATACAGAACACTGCCCTTACCACTTCGAATAGTCGTCCATGGTCGCCGCTGCGTCAACGCATCAAACACATTGTTGTTCAAGGTTCTTAACGGGGATCCTCGACTGCCTGACTTTTGAACAAAGAAGCCTCCCCTTCGGTCATCCTCCCTCGCAGACAGATAATTCTCTGCGTATGCCTCGCGCGCTGTGGCTGCCCATGAAAGTATGTCCGCCCTCCAATCACGCCGCAATGCTCCTCTGTTGGTCATGCCACTTGTATCAAAGTTGCCCATCTTGATCTGACACACTTCAACACCGACGGTTCTCATCTCTGCGCGAAGGCACGCGATGAAGCTCTCTAGCGCGCCTACGATGGTGCTCTCCACGCTGTGGAATGCCGGGCGGAGAGATGGAATGATAGTCGGTGAGAGGAGCACTATCCGGGCTTGCGTATCAACAACGGTCCGTAGGAAGGCTTGTGTAGTAGCCACAGTGCCTAAAACCTTGGCATTCAATGCGTCCGACCATAGCTCTGGTGAGATTGTCTCGATGGGACCTCCTGGGTAGATTACATCAGGTATAAGGAGCAGGCCTGTGAGCTGTAGCTGATGGGCCGAAGTCCCTGAAGTCGCGTATTGCGGCGTTGTGAATAGCTCGTTGAAGTGGCTCAGTGTGTTGTCGACGTCCAGTGCATCAGCAACATTGAGGTGTAAAGGTATTATATCGGTCTTGGCCTCGTTCTTCACAATCTCTTCTTCCGCTAGAGTGTTGCATATCACGTAGACGATGAAGCCTCTCCTTTCCAAGTCAAGTATAATGGAGCGTGCTATCGGCGACTCCGGCGTGCCCGCAACAACTGCCCAACTTCGTCAGATCCCGCGGGCCATGCACTGATGACAAGGACTACTTACCAACCACTTCTTTTCTTGCCCCGTTATGAGCCCTTCTTGCCCGACGTTTTTTCATGTATGCTTTGCGCTGCTGGTATAGAGCGAGGGCACCGGTTCCAAAGAAGCCGACCAACGCGGCAACAAGTGCCGGATGCTCCAGGATCCATCGTCGCGCAACGCCTACATAGCCAAGAGGTAATGCGGGAGAAACGACGCGAGGGAGTGGTGGTGGAGGACTTCGCAGTCGTTCAGGAACCCAAACCACGGTGGAGAGTGTGTCGCCAGATGCATGAATCGCTCGACGTAGAAAGACCGCAGCGTGGTCGAAGGTGCGCTCAACGCCCTCAGAAATGTCCGATGGCAGTGAGGCGAGCTAGAGAAGGCGATTGTTAGATGGCAATGAGGCAAGCAAGCCAGCGCGAATATGAGATGCTTACGGTGTCGAGAAAGTGCTGATCTTGTGAAGACATCTCTGCGGCGACTGCCGCCTTGAAACCTAATGGCTGCTCGTATGCTTCCCGCAGGAATTCGTAGGATGTCCGCTGAGGCCAGTGCTCGGCGAAACAAGCATTGTCGAGTAGAGTACCTGGCATTCAGTACATCATCGTCTACGCGCCAACCCTAAGACCCAGCACGTGCACAGAGCCTCTGAGTGGGGGGAAAGATGTGCTACGTCAGAAGGGATCAGCGCCGTCACGGAGATCCGGGCCAAATTTAGAACCAGTAAAACGACGACCAACCTGTCGTCCATCATGCGCCATGCGCGCGACACGAGCTGTGTGTGCGTCTGTGTCGTACACCCTGTCGGCACAGAAACCCTTCAATCATTGAAATTGTCTTCGTTTTTAACCTTACCGCTGGTCACCTGAGACCGGCCCACCACACCAACACTTCCCTCCGAGCCGCGCCATTACATTGCGTTTGCCTACCAGCCTTCCATGGAGGAGGGTAGCCACATTTCTTTCCACACGCCCTGACCTATACCCTCTGCCCGCTGTCCTCTTTATCTCGAGCCTTGCCTCAACGACCAAAGATATACCTTGAGTATTTTGAGCGCTGCAAAGATGGCGCGTGAGGTCGAGGCGCTGGTAGACAACTACCAGCACCTGGACTTTCCTAGAGACAAGGAAGCACTACACATGCTCAAGAAGATTGCTTCCGTCGTAAAGCCAATAATGCGGAAGCATGGATGGAGAGTTGGCACCCTCACCGAATTCTATCCCAGCGAGCACAATCTGCTCGGGCTCAATGTCAACCACGGTCAACGCATCTGCATACGTCTGCGCTATGCGAATGACCGAACTCTCTTCTTACCACTGGAGAACTGCATCGACACCATGCTGCACGAGTTGTCACACAATGTCGTCGGTCCTCACAACGCCCAGTTTCATGAGCTGTGGAATAGCCTCCGTGACGAATACGACGACCTGAAGATCAAGGGTTTCACTGGCGAAGGCTTCCTAACGCAAGGACACCGTCTTGGAGGGTATAATGTTCCAATCAACGAGGCACGAAGAAGAGCTCGGATAGCTGCGGAGCAGAGAGTGAGAGTACAGAAAGACTCGGGTCACAGACTTGGAGGCCAACCGATTCAGCCCGGACAGGACATCCGGAACGTTATTGCCAATGCAACCAAGCGACGCACCACCATTACCGAGGGTTGTGCGTCAAACACACGCGAAGGCGACGTACTCGCCAACGAGGCTTCCTACAACGGGTTTCGCACCAAAGCCGAGGAGGATGACGCCAATCAACGAGCTATTGAACAAGCTTTGTGGGAGTTATACCAAGAAGAAGAAATTCGCAAGGCAGGTCTCGACCCTGACACACAACTTTTTGCAAATGGCGGAGAGGGCCTTCACTGGGATCCCAGAGGTGGTCTTGCATTGAACACTGCAGTTCAAAGGTTCACATCGGAAAATTCGCCATCTCTCCCTGAGTCTCCGACTACTGGACTCGGCCCGCTCCCAGCTCTTCCTGACTGCCCCCCAATCCCTTCAAAGTCTCCTCTCAGGAAATCGGCGGCTTTGAATGTTAGGAAAGGCAGCGTTGCAAACGATATTCAAGTACCACGAGGCATGGACAAAGAATCAAACCTTCGGCGCCCTGTGCAGGCGACTTCAGCCCTTGCAAGATCCGTGAGCTCTGAGAGCAACCTAAGCCCGCAATCGTCACGGAGCAGTATTGAACACACCCTGCCGACCCTTCATCCGACCGTGTTTGAACCAAGTGCCTCTACTGGCCCTCCGGGTCAAGGTGGAGACGGGCTCCCCACACTCTCAGCTGTGACTTACACTCCACCTATCAAACGCAAATTTTCCGAGTCTCCCCTCATGGTCGACATTTCCTCCTTTGATGATGACTACAAAAAGATAGAAGCCGGACCGGCAACCTTGCGTGTGGCTTCCTCATCTCTGACGTCCAAATCCTGGACCTGCCCGCAGTGCACATTGAATAACCGGATCGATTTTCTGCAGTGCGAAGCTTGTTGCGAAGAGCAACCCGACCATGCATCTGCCATTTCCGCTCTGACCACAACAACCTCAATCTTGGAGCAACGAGCTGAGTATGAAGCAATTGCGGTCGCACGACAAGAGGCGGTGAAACGCGAAAGTCAACTTCGACAGCGAGCTCGAGAAGCAGAGCGTCAACAGAGGATGCAAGCCGTGGAACGAGAACGCCTCGCAGCTCAGCATGCCGAGCGCGAACGCCTGTACAATCGAGCGCCGCCACGGCCACAGACGGGGCCCATCGGTTGGAACTGTACCGCCTGTGGAACTTTTATGGAGTCGCGATGGTGGGCTTGCACAGCTTGCCACACAGTCAAGGACAGCTCTTGAATGAAAGCGAGCTGCAAGGAGACTAATACCTAACTCAGTCCTTCAGCCACAAGGTGAAGGATCCCAACGCGGCGACGCGTACCGATCCAGTGGAGGCTATCACATGGAGGCTGATCTTACAGAAACGTGGCCGACAGGAGCCTGTGGGCTCGTTCGCTACTCATAACGCCTCGTTGCTGTTGCATGAAACGGGAAAGGATGTATGCGATCCCGATTGTACCAGGCAGCATGTTACAAGTGATGGCAGCACCCTCCACATTCAATTGCACGAGGGAGCGAAAGGGGCCCTTCAATGCGATGGGGGGCATGAATGATTGTATCAAGGGGCGCAGCACAGACATACCGAGTTGCTTCTTTTGTACATATTGGTGGAAAATACCATCAAGGACAGCATTACATTGATCATTATCAAGACGGACTTCGCAATCGAGCGAGACCCTAATATCTGATATAATTCACTGATCTTCTCATCTTCGAGTTGACTACTGTATGTATGATTAGGTTCGCTGGCCACGCTTACCATGCGAGTTTCAAGTTGATCTTATTATGCGCATCGCAAAGGCTTCAGGCTACCTAGACCACACCTTGCATTCAGCATGTTATCCTCAGGTCTGTCACGTTTTACTGAATATGAGTCCCTTTTTGCAATAGATTGCTGATACCGACCTGGATGAGATTGCTGACTCATCTGCAATCACGCTAGCCACATTCGAGACCCTCCGACAACCTCAAGCTAACTCCTCATGTATTGCTAATCGACAGCACAAGCCTAAAAGTGAAGCGACGCTCTGAGGCTGTCATTCGGCCACTTACTCAAGACGTTGACTTCATTCAGTCCGCTGTTCACAACACTGCCGTCGCCACGCGTAGAGCTTTGACAAAGACGCGTCGAGCCAGAAGAGAAAGGACATGTTTGATATCCAGGCTTCGGCACGACGTGTCTCACCAGCCTAAGACTATCCACAGCGAATCTTCGCACTTCATTTCCTTGAGCCAAGGTCACACACATGCCGATCGAGGCTTTGAACCCCTCTACTGTCCGCCTACTTGGAGCAGGCCAAGTAATCACCAGCCCGGATTCCGTGGTAAAGGAGCTCATTGACAATGCCTTGGACGCAAGAGCCTCTTCCATATCCATCGAGATCTCAGCAAACGCCCTTGATGTAATCCAGGTAAAGGATTCCGGTCATGGCATCTCCCCAGACGATCGTCACTTGCTCTGTAAGCGATATTGCACAAGCAAGCTACGCAACTTTGCTGAGCTCAGGACGATTGGCGGCACATGGCTTGGTTTCCGTGGAGAGGCGCTAGCGAGTATCGCGGAAGTGGCTGGCAGCATTACTGTTACGACAAAAGTTGAGAGTGAAACGGCGGCGACCGTGCTGACGATTCGTCGTAATGGCGACGTGGTGAGGTGAGTCGTGCTTCAGACTGCTCACGAATTGATGCACAGCTAATGGTGTGCGCAGCCGTAGTACAGTAGGGGCACCTGTCGGGACGACCGTTCGTGTCAATAATCTCTTTGCCCTGGTCCCGGTTCGCAAGCAACAATGGCTCAAAGAAGCTCCCAAGGCTCTGCAGAGGGTACATAAGCTTCTACATACCTACGCTCTGGCGAGACCGTCAGTGCGATTCTCGCTGCGTGTGCAGGGAACGAAGGGAGGGAAGAGTGGCTGGACGTACGCGCCGAAGGCGAACGCCAGTGTTATCGACGCGGTTATGAAGATCATCGGTAAAGACTCTGCGAATAACTGCATGGAAGCGTCGACGGAGCTGAGCGGATATTCGATCCAGGCATTGCTGCCCAAACCCAATGCTGCTCTCCATCATATCACTGGCAAGGGCCAGTTCGTTTCAGTAGATGGACGACCGGTTGTAGGTCGGAAAGGGGTCTTGAAGCAGGTCACGCACGTATTCAAGGATCGTCTCAAGACTGCTTGCGCCACACTCGAGGCTGTCAAAGACCCGCTCCTTTGGCTAAACATAACCTGCCCTACCGGCAGCTACGACCCAAATGTTGAACCTGCCAAAGACGATGTCATATTCGAGGATGAGGACGCCGTGCTTGCCGCGGCTCGACAGCTTTTTGAGGAAGCATACCCAACAAAATCTGTTCACTCCGCTGAGATCGCTGGGCTTCTTAATGTCGAGCCTGATGCGGCCGCAGTGAAAGAGCAAAGCACCGAGAAAGATTTCAGCGCTGCAGGATCCCGTCGTTCAGAAAGGATAGCTTCTGCCCAGCATGGCAGTACATTCGACGAGGGAAGGTACAACCAAGATATACTGGAGGAAGAAGAGGAGCCCCAATACCATAGCAATCTCACCTCGAACCCCTGGGTGCTGGCCAAACTCGTTGCTTCTTCAGGTCAACTGAAAGCCAGGCCTACACATAGTGAGACTAGGAATATCTCCATGGCAGAGCGCGATGATTTGGAGCAGCAGAGAGCTACACCTACTACAGACGGTCGACCTCTTCGACAAGACTGCCTTAGCCGTGCAGCTCATACAACACAGCAACGTATACTTCTTGATTCATCACCCTCTCCACGCATGGGAGCTGAGAGTTTTCACCAATCTGCAGCCGGCTTACCCTCTCCTCCCCCCACGGATTTACAACCCAGGAAGTGGGCAGGCTGGCCACAGCCACCAGGCTTCACTCCCGCGAGTAGAATCCGCGACGCAGAGTCCAATAGTCCATCCCGATTAGCTGTGGAAAGAGCACAGGTGCAAGTCCTAAACGACATCCCAGTCGAGCGAGCCAGCATGAAACGTCGCAAACCTAACGCACTTTCCGCAGCTGAGCGGCGCGAATTAGAGATCTGGGAAGAGGAGCAAGATGACTTTACATACCCTCAAACATCATCGTCACGGCCAGCTAAACGACAGAAACAGACGACTCTGACTGGCGACGTGTATGATGAGCAACAGCTTCCACTAAAAGTCCCGACCCGATCTCCACTTGCGGAACGCAGACCTGCACTTCAGAATAGAGCCGAGACTAGAAAGTCGACGTTGAAGAAACCGTTCAAGGTGCCGTTCAAGAAAGTACAGACTGACATGGGCGATGCAGGCTGCATCAGCTACGATCAGCCCTCACCCTTGCACATCAAGGAGTCGAGCTCAAACTTGAGTCTGAGTCCTAGTAGGAGCCCAACTCCTAGACTTGGCCCACTAGCTCAGATCAGACAAAAGCCTTTGCGAGCCTCGGAAAATACCACTCAGGTCATGCAAACTGATTCGACAGGTATGACAAATGTGCCGCTAGAGTATACAGCAAAGGCTCAGAGACCAAACGCCGTGGAGCATATACTGGACGCGACGAACGAACGTGTCAGGGGAATTTGCTCAATCTGGTACGATGCATGGAAAAGCTTACCTCGAGCAGCTGAGATGCCTGCGCCTACAGAAGCGCTTGCTGAGATTCAGACAGCAGACGGCGAGATCAAGTGCGCTGCCAGTCTCGAAGCGGTCGCTGCAGATGGCGCGTTCGGGGCCGGCGTGAGTAGGGGGGAGGTCGATATGTGGACGATGCGCTTGAGGAAGTTGCTTTATGGGCATTCGGCGCAGAACGAAGGAGTCGAAAGGAATGAGGATACTGAAAGAATGATGGCATGATGCGCAATGGCTGTATGAAAGGACGAAGGGAATCAACGACCAGGTCACGAGTAAATAAGTAATAAGCATGTACGGCAGTACGTTCAAGATAGATCAAGAACAAAAAACAATATAGTCACTTAAGATCAACGCTTGATCCATTGACCTCTCTATCAGGCAGTGCCAGTATGTAGTAGTACAACATAAGCCCATCACACAACCAATTCCCCCCTCTCAAACCTCGGCAGTAACATTAGAAAACTCGCCCTTCTCAAGCTTATACTTCCAGAAGACGGGGTTCGTATCCGTAAAGCCGAGCTTCTCCCAGCCCTTCTCCTTGATGTGATACAAGTTGATGTATCCACCGGAAAAGGCATCTCTGTGTGTGGCAGCAAGAATAGAGCGGGACCCAAGCTCACGGGCTTCGTCGTCCGTTAGGTCATAGCGCCACTCGGCGTCGAGCACACCGTAGGCAAATGTTTGGCCGGAGCCAACGCAGAAGAGGTTGCCTGCTAGACGGGTGCCGTCACTGTCGATGTAATAGAGGGCCGGGCCTTCCTGGGGTGTTACGCCTGCGCACATTGTTCCCTGTTGTTCGAACATGACATTAGTATATGCGCTCTTGATGATTGGCGGGTCATTTCGACAGAGAGACAGAGGGACTTACCATGCTCAGACCCATGCCCTTGTATGAGTATACCAAATTGGCGAGGATCTTGGATGCGGCAGCGACGGTGATGCGACGCTTTTGGCGCAGCTCGTGGAGACGGCATTGCATACCTAGATATGCGAGCCAGTATTGACAATCCTACAAATCAGTGTCAGCTCCTTGTTCCGTCATTCTCCCAGCTTCCCTTCACACTTTGCCGTGCACGTTACATTCGTGTCGATGACGAGCTAGAAGTGGTTGGGATGGGAAGATAAAGGAGACGTACAGCAGCACCACCGGCCATGGTCCCCAGCAGCTGCGGGTTAATCTCAATGACCTTCTTCACAGTCTGCGAGGCGATCCAGTCTCCAGCCGTGGCTCTCGAATCCGTAGCGACGATGATACCGCCTTGAAATCTGAATGCGAGGGTTGTGGTTCCGTGTGCGATTTTGATGGGACAGTTTGGGTTGGAGTGGTCGTCTGTCATTGCTCGTAGCCATGATGATGCCTGAAGCTTTTGTGTTAGTGGGCGACTTCCTTCTCTGCAAAGTGGGAAGAAGAGGGGGGGAATGAGCTCACATTCGCAATTGGGGGCATGGCGAACTTTAGGTCTAGCGATGGTGTGGTCAGGGCAAGGTCATCTTGTGTTTCTTCAGCGAACGTCTCGTCATCGTAGGCTGGTCTGCTGTGCTGTGCGACGAGAGCGTCCATGATGGGCCGACGAGGATTTTGCGAGGCGACTGTAGCGAGAATGAACGGTGATCAGAAGGGGCGAGGGGAGGATATGGTTGTTTCGAGGACGAGCAGCTAGGGGCTGGGGGATGAGAGATGAGAGACGAGGAGATGGAGGTAAGCTGTTGTCGCCCGTGAGTGAAGCTATGGCATCAGTACGCGTCTGAGAGGCAGCCTGCCAGACCACGGAACTTTCCGCCCAAAGTTACTAGGCTGTCTTTGGCGCCTGTGCATGCTCGACCGCACTCTTCCCATTCCCGTCGCTTCGGGATCGTTGGAAAAGCTCTGCAAGTTATTGAGTGCAAGCGTGCACACTGTACTGATGAGGTAAAGCTACAGTACCTGTGGCGAGGAGCTTGAACATGAAATACGTGATCTGAGAGCTTCTCAGCTTCTACAACTGTGCTACGGGAGCGCCCCTTCAATGGGAGCAGGGCAATGCAAAGTGACAAAAGTGAGAAATGAAGATGGATAAACATCAGTGATCATTAATGGCATCGCTAACGCGGGAAAACGACTCCAAAGGCTCAGGAACTCTCGTGGCGCCCGGACTTTGGTTCGCAGCTGGCGTCGTGGCGTCTGGGCTGTACGAGAGGGTCTTGTCCTGCGCCTCCAGCAGAGAAACGAATCAAGTACTACCAGATTATCTCTCACAATATTCATTATCTGCAGTCGCTTGAGTGCGCATTTGCATACCGTGTGTAGATTTTTGTTCAGCTCCACTGTATGTTTGAACAACCGTAAATAAACAATGTCGGCCTTGCTCTGCACACCCATGCTATCATCTTGGTATCATCTTACATTACCCGTCGGAAAATCATGGACCTGCATGCGAGCCGTGGTATCATCTTCAAGTCCAAGCCTCTTTTCGGCCTTTTCTTGCACCTTTTGCACCAGAACGCCAAAATCCCAATTGATCGCTTCAATAGATGTAGTAAATCATCACCGTCGTGATGACCTCCGACGGTCTGATTCTTGGTAGACGCTTCTAGATGGGTAGTTGCCGCCCCCATAAGCATTCGGGTCGACTGTCCTATAGCCTGACCTGTGTGGTCTTCGCGGTGGAGGCTGGGAGCTCAGGTCACTCTCCTCCTCAATTACCTCAACCACATCGTCGCCCTCGACTCTTCGCTCGTGTACCGGACTAGCGGGCATAGGTATCGGATCCTCCGGCTCTGGCTCCTCAGGAGGAGGAGGAGGAGGTCTGCTCACGGTGCGACGGGTTTCCTCGACTATGATCCGTTCAGAGCGCCTGCGTGGCGGAGAAGGAGGTCGTTCGGACATTTCGGATCTGTGCTCGGACCTGTGTCGCGAAGTATGTCTTCTGCGGCGTCGCGTAGAGCGGGTGCGTCTCGAGTATGAATATTCTGTTGGAGCATCATGTTCTATGATAACAGTCTGGCGCTGTGCAAAGACAGCCCAGAACAGCAGGATGATGATGGTGATGCCGCCCACAACACCAAGGACTATACCGGCCAGCTGACCTGGCATGGGCCCGCTGTAGTCATAGGTGTATGGTAGGAATGGTCCATTTGCTTGCCGTGCTTGTAAGTGAGGCGAGGCAGCATGGTGGACAGGGACATGTGCATCGGACAGTGGGGCAGCGTTGTCGGACGAAGAGATGGAGTATCGGGCGGCCAAGTGTGGCAGCGCTTGAGCGACGTTGTCGCTGAGAGACCGAGCTTGAAGCTGATGCAGTCCTAGGAATGCTGGAGGCATCTTGCGGCGGCCTTGTGTTGGAAGGCGGAGGTGATTAATGTACAGCAAGGGTTGCGGCTGACAGAGGGTGGGACGGAGGATGCGGGGCGCGGTTGATGTGGGCTATCGCATTCTGGCTTGGACTGCAAAGGCTGCGTGCAGAGGATGTAGCATATGCAGTAGAGACCGGACGAAAGGACGGAAGAGCAACAAGGTGCAAGGGGAGAGTACAGTAGTGGGAAGGGGAGCGAGGCGCGTAGGAGCGTCGTCAGCAAGAATCTTGGTCGGAGAGGCTGGTAATCCGGATGGCTGGTTTTCCCATGCTTAGGACGAAACGCATCCGACTTTCTATTATTTGCCCTGACTCGCCCCATCGATCTGGGCGATGGATTATCGGCGTTGTCTGCCACAGGGCACGATGAGTGCGTCACTTCGTCTCATGCAGTTGTTGTCCTGGTGAATGGGACGAAAACAATTCCACGCATGGGGCAACTGCCGTGACTGCGCATGTCTGGCGCCGGCAGCCAATCACAACTGCCAGTGACACGTTGAGCCTCACCTTGACTGTCCGACCTCGTGCCTTGCAGTACTTGCGCCTTCCGCCCTACAGTATCTCGTCTCTACCCACCTACCTAGACATACAGACAAACATCGATGAGCATCATCATTCCTCCCCGTCGTCCACGTCGCTGAGATGCACGTGTGCGTACTAGCAATGCCTGCGCCGCCTGCTCTCACGTTACTGGTGCCCGTCAGCAATCTCATGGATATCATCAGATATGCCAAACGATATCTGCCTTCTCGGTATTTGCGATGATGATGGTGTGCTGTACAAGTTTGTCTGTTGATCTCTTAACCAATCTGCCATTCTTTAAGCCTGCATCGTCTGCTCGCAATCTGAACGCTCGTCAGTCATACATCAAATATGTGCTTCCAAGTCAGCTACTCTTTCGCATGCGGCCATCAGCTTCGCGGATCGATGGTTTCCTGCACTATAAGCGATGAACGTCCCGATCAAGCTTTATGCGTCCCGCTCGACCCTGCAGAAGTCGTCGAAGTCGAAAATGCAAACTGCGACAAATGCGACCCGAGCAGGCTCGAAGCGAACGCCGCCATTGTGAAGCAGGACGAGGACCGTAGGCTGACTGAGAGGTTGGCAAGACAAAATTTATCGCGAAAACCAGTGATGCGTCCAAAAGGCAAGGAGACTCAGGTCAAGCCCCGGCCGAAAGTAGAGGTGGTGGACGCAAATGTGCCAATACCCACAGAGCGTCCTGCCAAACGAGCCTTGCGGTTTCTGCCGCAACAGCCTCAGGAAGTTGGTCCGTCGGGCACTGGATCGGCTGACGATGATCTGGACCGTGTGCTACGACTTTCTGCGCAGGAATATGAAGCACAACAGCCTTCCGATGATGTTATACAGAACTTACTGCGCCTCTCCTTGGAGGAGTACGAGGCAAAACAACCTGCAGATGATGAGCTAGAACGAGCTCTGCAATTGTCTGCGAAAGCATTCACGGACTCTTATGGCGCCGAATCCGAGGACGCAGCTCTAGCTCGGGCCATTGAAGAGTCGAAGCAGGGTCTGGAGGATATCCCTGACGATGACCCTGAGTTTAGGCAGGTCCTTCTGGCCTCAATCGATACCGCGGTTCGGGAGGAGTACGATCATTACAAACGCAACAATTCGAAGAAGCCTTCACGCTGGTACCGACGGAAGAAGCGTTGGGCGTGTGGCTGCATTCACGACCATGGCACTTTCAGCAGCAGTGAACCCGTTGATGCCGATGGCGATGGCGTAATGTGGGAGCAAGAGCAGAATCCCTGCCCAGCCTGTGTAGCCAGATCGCTGCGTAAAGGTAAAGGCAAAGCGCAAGGCAAGGCGGTTGGCTAGCCGTGAGATCCGAGGACAGTACCACTGCGCTCCTTGGCACCAAGTACCAATGCACAAAGCATGCGAAGCGTCTTCAGGACCCACGGCCTTTGGTCTGATAGACATTCAGCTCATGCGGAGCTTGTAGCAAGTAAGGTTGCGTAGTACTCTTGGGAATCGGAATCGCATATCTACTGATCCACCAATTGACAATGAGAAACTTCGATACAGACCTAAATGCAGACCTGCATTAGACAATGACGGCGAGCAGTCTTGGTCCATGTCCGGTCTCGACGTAATCAACCATCACTGCCTGGTCGCTCTTCTTTCTGACGTGCTGTACGCATGTTTGCAGACTAAGAAGGGCAAAGGAGAGCTGCGTTGGGCACCGGGGCAACTCATTCCATGCGCCATGACCACAAGCAGCTCGCTTCTTTGGCTCTTCTCGAAGTGCGTCTGTCAGGTCTGAACAGGTTCGCGAGCATTGAGAACGCCCTGACCACGGCGGGGCTCCGCTTCTTTCACAGGGGTCACACCCTGACCGCCAATAGTGCTTGACTTGCATATCGAGGCACCGGTTTTGGCTCCTTTGGTGTGTTTCTCGTCGCCTCGGTTCCCACCAGCTACAGCCAAGCGCATGCTCGTTTCTGACAGCTGCGTCCAACACGAGATGCCTTACTCCCTTTCTGGGTCGATAGCTCTTATTTGCATAAGCTACAGCAACTGGGCCCTCCTCTACAAATGCCGGGCCTGACGGGCGCAGCAGGCATGGTCTGGCATGCGATAGCGGCTCCACTCCCATGTACCTGGCCCTGTAAAGAGAATGCGAGCGGGCCACCACCGTTGGCTGGTGATACCCTCTTGGACATATGTCAAGCGGATATCTGTCATTGTTCCCTACCCTCACGCCCAATGCCCTTAAAACACCACGTCGAGCAGTGAGGCAGGACTCCGTTTCCAGTTTTTCCTTCTTCTTTTTCAGCACAAGACGTGACGTTCTCTTTCCTCGATCACTCGAGTATGGTAGCTTTGGGCCTGAGCAACGGGTTGTTGTACCGGAGCTCACGCGTGCGTGCCACCTCATCATCCGATTGCGAATCCGCGACGAGAAACCGGGTTCTAATCTTCTGATAATAGCTTCCTCTTCATGGACAAGTGCAAGCGCGTGCTGCTGCGGCCGACGCAAATGCTAATGCCAATGCCAATGCCAATGCCAATGCCGCAGCAAACGCACGAGGCAGCATCCTAGACCCAGGCGCGCACTACGCAGCCTTCAATGCAGAGAAGAACTTTCACGACATCTTCATGACCATTGGCATAACCTTTGGCGTCGGCCTCCTCGCCTGGACCATAGCAGCAATATGGATCTGCCGCGGCCGACGGCGCGAGCAGCAAGAGCGAATGGACAGTTTCTTCGACGCGGATAATTCACGGGATGCCTACGACGTCAGCGGTCTAGGCTCAGCCGTGTCAGCGTCCGTCCGCGGCGCCAGCGCGGTCCGCAGCGGCGCAGCAAGCGCCAGTTCCAGAGGAGGCGCAGGACGCAGTGCAAGTAGGAACGGGAGTAGAAATGGGAGCACAAGTGCCGGCGCCAGAGGGGGGAGCGTGAGTACGAGTACGAGAGGAGGCGCGGGGCCCAGCACGTCGCGCAGCGAGACTTTTCACACGCCCATCTCTAGCCCGTCGCCTTCGCGGAAAAATGTAGCTGATGCGCTGGAGTTGGAGCGGCGAGGCGAGGCCGGTTCGAGCTCGAGACTGCACACGCCGACGGAGGGTCCTGGGTATAGTCATGGTCACGCTCTCGTCTCTCCAGTTGAATCACTACTTCCCGAGGCATTTGATCCCCTCGAGGGCGCGAAACTGGACGTGCCTGCGAGCAGAATGCTTCGAATTCGGCGGCCGTCGCCAGTTCGTCGATGATCAGGCGCCACCATATATATACCCCCGCCCGTCGCCGAGAAGTGAAGAATAAGAGGGAATTATGACGAATGTATTGATTCAACAGCAACGCCCTGTGCAATGCTTCACGCTTTACAATCAAACGACCAGGACCAGACTACCTTATGCGTCCGCCGCCATTGAGTTCCGTCATTTGTACATCGTCTTCATCGTCGTTGTCGTTGTCGTCTTCGTCGTGATTTACAAGTCCGACCGCCTCCTCCTCATCGCCGAATTCCTTGTCATGCGCGTCGGGCGCCTCCTTCTTCGACGACGACGCACCACCATCCCGCATGAAAGCAACGGAAATCGCACTACCCAGAATGATGCCGCCGCCTATCCAGCTCCACATATCTGGCATAACACCCCAGACGCCCCAGTCGAATGCCAGCGCAAAGATCATCTGGCTGTACACCATCATCGTGCTCCGCGAACTCTTCTCCCCACGCAGACCTGACGTCAACAGAAACTGCATGATGAAGCCATTTACGCCCAGAAAAATCAGCAGACCCCACTGGTAGAACCCGCGTGGCAAAAGCAGCGGAATCCCAGTCGGCAGAGTGAGCGCGGCGGTTGAGACAAATGTCGACCAGCCTGAGAAGTAGGTAATTGATATCAGTGGGTGCGCACGATTACCGATCAGTCGTATCGTTGTGTCTATTCAGGGTGGGTTTGCTGGTTAGCCTTCTTGCTCTCGCTTTTTTCACTACTTTGCTGTCTCATATATTCTGCATATCTATGGGCGTGCTTGTCTATTAGTTGTTGGAAGGTGTTGCTCTCGCTGGGCCCGGTATTCCATGTCTAGTTCTCTTTTGGGCCTGCTCAATGTGTCGGTTGAGCCCGCTGCAAGTCAATTGGAGCCCGTCCAGTCCAGTAGAGTAGATTCCAGCGTCCCATGTAGAAGATTCGTTACCCATTGTTCTTTACTTCGCCCCCTGCAGCGGAGGCTGATGGGCTTTGGTTGCATTGCTGGAGTATGCCGGCGTACTTTGACACACTTTTTCCCGAAGCCCGTGTCCTGCTTTGCAAAATTGTGCTCCTGCTTGTGCTTGTGCGCGACCTGAGTTTCAGCCCGTGCTTGTCGTAGCGGGGTTGAGGAGCCACGATTCAACATTGCAAGGCTGTCATCTCATAGCGCTTGGCGTACATTACGTATGAACGTCGCGATTCGCTGTGGGAATGGCACGAAGTGCTGCCTGTGCTCTGCATACTGCAGATTTGCTGCACGTTTGCTACATGCCCATGTCTCGGTATTTGTCAATGTCCTGCACGTAGAGCTTGATTCTCCTGCACTGTGACGTTGTTTGAAATCAAAGCTCGAAGCTCTTGACGATAGCCGTGCTTGAAACCTTTGACGAGGATACGGCGCGACATTAGTGCCGTTGATGAAGTGATGCGGGAAGTTCCAGAGGGTTCGGTCCTCGATCGATGAACAGGGGTCAGGGTCCACAGTGTGACGCTTTCGGGTGCGATCCAGCCCAACAGATGTCAGGTTTCAAGGAGGTCCAGGGATTCCGGTATACAGAGTCGTTCAGAGTCCAGTAAACTCCGGCGAGAGCAAAAACGCAGCCAACAACCGTAGAACAGAGAAGGAAAAGAACAGCGGACGCAACACAATTAGGAAGGCAGGAGAGGAAGAATGACGAGAAAGAGTGCGATAGGGGGTTCAGGGCCCCCAGGTAAGTGGATCATCAGACGAATGAAAGGGGGAAATGGAGACGTCGGGTGAGACAGCGAGAGATGGAAAAGGAAGAGCAATGGATGAGAGGGCAAAGGGAAAGAGCAACGTACAAGCAGCCGTAGCACCAAGGACACCCACCATGCCCATCCCCACAGCGAAAAGTCGCTGCTGCGGACTGACTTCCTCCGACTCTTCCTGTCTCTTCATGATCAAGTTGAGAACGAGCTCGAGTGCCTTTCCATGCACGCTCAGATCTACTCCGCGGCCTTCGACGCCTGATCCAGCTGCAGTGCCAGTGCCAGCACCAGCAGAAGCAGAAGAGGGACCAAATAGCCAACCGGGCCTCGCGATACACACAACGCCCCCCAAGCTGGCCCCTACGACCCCACGCTCGGCCCATCCGAATCGCTCCTTGAGAATAAGACTCATGACCCATGCCGTGAGCCCTGGCGCAAGGAAGCTGAGAACAGTCGCTTCTGCTAACGGCAAGGAGCGAAGGGACATGTACATGCCGAAGACGCCGAAGAAACCGCCAAACCCGCGAGCGATTAACAGGTACCGAACGGAGGAATTGCCAAAGGGGAACTCGGGGTGACGTGTGTAGTACATGTAGCTCAGCGACAGGAGGAGGGTAATGGACATGCGCGCGAAGAGGATCTGGAAAGGATGCAGGGCCGGAATGCCGGGCGTCGACGTTTCGAGGAGGCGGGTCTGGTGTTGAGAAAAACTCGGTCAGTCTTTGGGCTTCTTCACGGTGGCATTTCTCAAGTGCGCTGATTGTAAAATCAGGTCGTCCAGTGGTCCACCTGCCACAGCCGGCATGTTTGTGCGCATTCGCTTTCCCCATGTCTTCCTCCCCCTGCTCACAAAGGCTCCGCATCTGCCCACCCCGCCTCCTATCTCAGATCTGCTCAAGTTGCTCCAGCACAGCCAGCTCCTCCTCCTCCAGGGTTGTTCGCGAGAAAGCAAGCAAGCGAAGTGTACATACCGTGACGTTCATCAGCGTACCAAATACCTGCGCAAAGAGTACAAGCAACACCCCCCGGTTCCGATCATACAGTGCCCTGAGTGCAGGATGATCTCGCGCCCACCCTTGCCATCGTGTATTGTTTGCTGTCGCCCTCGGCGCGGACAGCAGCGCTCGACTTTTGTGTTTCGAAGGAGTAGCGGGCGTTAGCGGAGAAGCGGACTCTTCGGAAACATCGCGGGCATCGTTTGAGGAGACGCGTGCGAGCGTTGCATGTTCAGCGCTGGTACTAGCTTTTGGCTCAGGGGATTTGGCGCGGAGGCGCGACGTTGGGTGTGTCTGAGTGTGCGGCTGAGAGGCAGGTATGCTTAGGGCAGACTTTGGTATGGCTTTTCTGGATCCGTGGCTCGTTATCTCGCGAAGGGAGTTATCATCTCGATCTGTGCGGCTCATGGCTCTAGTTACGTGTAGATGAGGTCAAGACAAAGGCAGATTCTATGGCTGTAGTCTATTGTAAACACGCAAGACGCGTCGTGGGGCAGAGGCGGTGATAAGTATGTCTTTGAGTTTGTAGTCTAATGAAGCCACCCTCAGATGCAGGGGGGAGATGCAGAAATATATGCAGTCTGCTTCTATGAGTACAAGAAAGGCTAAGAAGAGATCATGTCTCGTGGGCCAGCGCAGAAGCAAAACTTGTCCTGGCTTGCCTGGGCACATGCTACTCTCCAGATGGCCGTGGGGAAACGGTTGACCCGGCGCATGCAGCATTGGAAGACTAGTAAAATTCGGTCGAGACGAGCCCGAAATCGATCGGCGACCGAGGTAACGCTAGCCGTTGAGGCTTTGTAGGAACTTGGCTTCTCCTTCTAGAAGCAGTGGCGATGCATATCTAGATACCATTAACTTGGCGTTCCGCTTTCATCTCTCCGTTCGTGTCGCGCATCTTGTCTCTGCGGTGATGATCGACATGCTTGTCCTCGTTGACAGCTCTGAAACGATCTTCGTGGTGAACAATTGCAAACGGAAGGCCGGTGGTGATGCCGAACAGCACAAAGATACCCCACTTCCATCTGAAGGGGTTGATGACGATTACGAAGACGAACCAGTAAATCAATTCTGAGTAGGTGAAGAAGTCGAAAGCGCCGGTCGGTGCTGTACGCTTTACCCAGCGTGTGAAGTCAACCCAAGTCCGCATCAGCCATGGCGAAGGGCGTGCCAGGGGATCCAGGAGAAACATGAGGAGAAAGCGTGTATAGATTCCAATGTGGTAGTTGCCGACAGACCCAATGGCATTAACATAGGTGCAGTTGTTGGCACAGACAGTCGGATCGTTGGTAGGGAAAACCTGCAAGTACCAGTTGGGAGGTTGGTATGGCTCTTCAAAACAGTCGTCCGGCAGAAACGAGAGGGAAGGTCGCTTGAATCCGGTAGCCTGGATAACAACATCGCCTTCCTCGAGCTTTGCGTGTCCAGGACCGCCCTTGCCGACGCCTTGTGCGCGATGATTGAACAGGATTCCGTTCTCCTGAAACTCTTGGACGTCTCCGCGGAGCCATTTAGCTTTGCCCTGGCGAATGAGGTCAAAGATTCTGCTGTTGACCATCGGTGTCTCGGTGAAGACGCCCTTGCCAGAGCCAGACGGAGGAGCTATATCCGCCAAATCGCGATAGAAGAATATTCTTAAGAGACCTTCCGGAATCCATGAAAACATTGTCTCTTGACCAAAAATGTTAAAAGCAAGCAACCCATCAATGATGGCGTTCCTTGGAATAATCCACTTTTCGGAGCGAGCAAGGACCTTGGTTTCAGCGGCTTCTTGTTGGTCAACGAACTCCAATGCTTCGACAGCACTAGCACCGCCTCCGATGATGAGAACCTTCTTGCCCTTGACATCCTTGCCATCGAGCTGGGAAGAATGGTAGATCTCTCCCTTGAACTTCTCCTGGCCTTCGATATGGGGCATCTTTGGGTCACCACAGGTGCCGATAGCTGCCAGGATGCCTTCGAATCGACCATAGGACGGATCGTTGACAATCCAGTAGCCTTCGTTGTCTCTATAGACCTTTTCGACCTTTGTGTTGAAAGATGTTCTTTTCTGCAGGTGGTATCGCTCCCAGAGCTTGCGAATTTCACCGACGATCTCCTCACGCTTGGGATAACCCTCGCTCCATTTGACTGATGGTTGGAAGCGGTACATTAGCGAGCTAATCTGAAGTCCAGACGTGCTGTTGACTTGACTCCAGATGCCACCAAGATGGCTCTCATCGCCCTTTTCAAAGATGTGGCAGTCGTAGCCATGGCCCACAATGTGTGACGCAGCAGAAACACCAGTCAGGCCCGCACCAATGACAGCGACACGAGGATGCTTCAGCTGATCATCAGGCTTTGGAGGATTGGGAGATAGAATGTAATCGAGAACGCTCTGGAGCAACCAGTATAGGAACAGCCAAGGAGCAAAGATGATGTCGCTTAGGGACTGGTTGGTGTTGCGGCCGAGAGGGGCCATGGTGTGCGGCGAACAAGCAATGCAGGCTCAGCAGCCGGAGTGCTCAGGTAGATAAGGGAATGTGGGTAGAGATCGTGGGTTCCAGCAGGGGAGAAGAGGAGAGGCGACTTGGACTCAGGGCGCATAAATGTCGAGTAGGGAAGGAGCGTCTGAGCTCGAACCAGCAGAGTCGGATTGGCAGCCAGCAACGTCATTGGGGTGCTGTTTCACATGCCAAACGCCAAAGTCATCGCGATGTGCCTCACATGCCAGATTTGCTTCAGCCGCACCATCACCTCTCTCTCCTGCTGTGCCTACTGCCCACCCACTCACAGCACACTTGCCTCGCCTACGACGCAATATGAGAGATGCTGCCAAAAGTATGAATTTTGCGTCGTCTTGTACCAACGACTAATGCCCGATGCAAACCCTGCTCAACCCATATCCGTCATGTCGCTGCTCATCCAGAGCTCCAAACACCTCTACAGTCTTTCCCTCCTAGCTGCAGTATACATTTCAAACGCCAGTCAAATGCAAGCCCATCGAGAACCAATCACGCCCGCTCCTGCTAGCTATCGCCGAAGTAAATGTCCCTCGCCAGGACAGCACTGCTCCATTGTTCCGCCATCCCTACCGTCTTGACATGTCATAAATCCTTCACGCATGACCCTCGAGGTTTGGGTCAATAGGTACTGCCAATGACTTCGAGGGCGCGCTCGCAAAGCCTCCGTCTTTGATTGCTTGCGGCAGATGGACTGTCCCTTGAGGAAGAAGCGCTTGTCCCTGGAAGTCGCTGTCAATACCTGCAAGGGCCGGATCAATCGGAATCTCTCCCTCGCCAGACGGTGGCGTGGTCTCCAGCTCAGTCATTGGCGACGACTTGTACGACCCTGTTGCAGACTTGCCCGAATCAGACACCTGAATATGCGCAGTGCCTGCAGTCGTCTGTGCAACCGAAGCATTACTGTCAATTCTCCCCTGTTCCGCCGTCGTGTCTGCCGAAGCCTCGACAAACTCGGAATCTGCCAGTTGTGGATCGACGGCGGATTGATTGAGAATGTTGGGCAGTAATCCTAGGGCTCTAGCATGCTGCCCTAGTCCTTGGTGCGTCGCTGCGTTCGGTGCAGGACCCACAGCATATGCGCTGCTGGCCGTACCGTCCATATCGCTGAACCTGGGAGAGGCCTCATGGTCCCCATGAAGAATTTCCTCCTCGGATCGATATTTCTTGGAAGCTGGCGTCTCGATTTCGAAGCCCTCCTTGACTCTCTTCGCCCCACGCGGACCGCGAGGAATGGATGGCTCCTGTGCTTTGACAGGGTCAATCCGTCCGTTTTCGTCATGAACACAACGTCGCTACAGAACTTCAGTTAGTTTGATGTCACTCTCGAAAGATCTGCGTTAGGCCTCACCTTGCTGAGCCTGCAGCTCATGCAAGCCTGTCGTCTCGGCTGCTTGAGATTCAGAGGTGTCGTGGCTTCTGACCGGACTTCTCCCGCGCTGGGTTTTGCGGGGAGAATCTGTGGCCCCTTCGATGATGTTGAACCATCTGCGGGAGTGTCTTCCGAACTCGCCGGAGTAGTATTAGAGGCTTTCTGCGTGCTCGCTGGGGCTTCAGTCATTGTGGTTGGAACTGCAATCAGTGCTGTCTCTTGTAGCTGTGAATCCGCCAGGGTCTGCCCATGGGATCCATTCGACGGGCGAATGCCAAACTTCGGAAGCGTTGTGCCCGGTGCAGGTGTTGCTGCTCGGCTCACATCTTCTCGTTTTACGTCTTCAGAATCGATCAGCTTGGGAGGTGATGATACATCTGATAAACGGGCATGTTCAGGATCGCCGTGCTCCGCCTCGGCCTTCAGAGACCTCCGTAGGTCTCTCTTGGGCCCAGCGGCTGTGAAGGCAGCGCGAGCAGCCTCTCGCTCTTGCCGCTTGGTAGCGTTGACGCTCTTCTTCTTCTCCGCAGGTGCAGACTCGAGCTCTGACAGTTCGGCATTGGGGCACGCCCAGGAGGGGAGCGTCTCATTACCACGCTTCCATGCCACCCATGCTGCGAACGTCTTCAGAAGTTCTGTATGGTCGCCAAATCCCTTCGGCATCGACCTCATTACGGCTTCCTGCGTGGTCTTGCTGATTCCACTTGCTTTACCGGTAGATACGAGGACCGTGCGATGTAGATACCTCAAGAGATCTGGCAGACCATCGATCTCGCCGCGGGAATAGTATCTCGAATTGAATGCCTCCGGGCACGACTCCTCACCGGAAGCATCTCCATCAAATGTCAACCAGACAGGTGCATCGCGACTCCACACTTCGCCCCGACACAATTGCTCGAAGACGGCCACAGGAATGGGGTCCTGCTGTAGATACTGGATCAAGGCGTGCCACATTATCTTCTGGAAGTAGGGATATCGAAACTTCCTCCCAACGCCAGTATTCTTTTCAATGTCATTGATCTGGATCTGCATTCCGTAGTTGATCCTCGTGAGGAAGTTGCCACCGATAACCAGGCTGTTCTCGGGAGTCCACACCGCATGGATCCATCCAGAAGGTATGAGCATTGTATCCCCAGGATATAAGTCGACTCGTGAGCACTCCTTGGTCAAGTCGCCAAGGAACACGTTATTCTGATCCGGGGAAAGACACCATTCTTCGTACTTCTTCAGATTCTTTGCGGTTGGCGGAATGAAGAAGAATGTCTTCCTCCCCTTTAGAATGTGGTAGTAGACTGAGGAGCCACCGAAATCGATGTGGAAGTCCGTATAGCAGTCTGCGACCGACATTAGGCAATAGAACTGGACCTTTGGGTAGATGCCCTTCGCCGATTCTTCCTGTGGCCAGACTGCATCTTGGAGATCCAAATCACGGACAACCTTTGGTCGACGAATGAGGCGCCCAAGTCGACTCTGTGACACTTCCAGGCTGATCACGTTCCGAACTGGCTTTTCACCTTCAGCTTCGTAGTAGTCGGCCCACTGGCGCATATTCCACCGGCGATCTTCGCCTTCTTGAAGTTTGACATCAATGACTTCGACCTTTTCCTCGGGTCCATACAGTTCAGCGACGCGCCTTACAGTCAGCCCTCGAGGAATGACCATGTCAAGCTTATCTTGGCCAACGTCTGGGACATAATCGTGCTCGAGGCTTTCATCAAGAACGTCACTGCTTGAAGTAGAGCCTTCGATTACCATCTCCGTATCTTCGTCCTCTTCCCAATAGCGTTGTGGATTCAGATCGGCTGGGATCAGCACTGGCTCAGTCATACCCCCCGATCTTTCGAACAGGTCCGCAGTCACGAGCTCAGGGGGCATCCGTGCGAACATCTCTGGTTGGAACTCAATCTTGCCGTCCTTGATCGGTTGGATGTAGTGGTGCTCATTCAAGTCGACGGCCGTTCGAATTTTTCCCTCGTGTAAGCCCGCGTAATCAATGGAAGCGTGCGCACGAGTAGACTTCCTCACATAAGTCGTCGCACCGTGTTTCGGCTCGCAGTCTGGACAGAAATATTTGTCCACTTCTTTGACTTTTCGTTCTGTTTCGAAACCAGCGCAATTGGTGTGAAACCAACGGTTGCAGCCATTGCAATTAATCCAGAAATCGAGCAAGCCGTTGCTTGAAACCTTTGTCTGATCGCAGATGGCACATATGTTTTCAGGCGACTGTCGAGGCTTCGGCCGGGATGAGACAGTTGCGTGTATGACCATGGCAACGTCTCTCGGCACTGACCTTGCCCGTGCCGCTCTTGAAAGAATTTCAGGTATCAAGATGCCACTCTTCAAGGCGTCCATATCCGACAGGGAGCGTCTCCTCATTCTAGTAGCTGGCTCTGCAGGAGTAGGCGCCGCCTCTGATGTTGATGTTGAGCTATCTTTAGCTTTCTTTGAGGCAGCCTTCGACGAGGTCCCAGTTCGCTTCGACACTATCTTTTTGGACTTTCGCCCTTCTGCTGCATCCTTACGCGGACCTCTCGGCTTACCCTTGGGCCATCCTCGATATACTCTGGATTTCTTCTCAGGGACCTCGCCACTCTCGGCCGATGTTTTTGTCTGCAGCTCCTTGTGTTCATCGGCTTCAGCCATACGATAATGCAAAGGCACTGCCGCTAGATGATGCTCAGCGGCTGCCGGGATGGCTTCTTCGAATTGATCGAACGCAAGATTGCCATCATGGATGCCTCCATCGGGCCCAGTCTCGCGTCTGGGATGGGTATAATACCTAGGGTATCCATTGCGCATGTATGGCGGCTCCTGACTTTGGGGCGTGGCCGTGACAGAAGCCCGAGGCTGATGAACATATGTTTGCGACTGACCTGTCGATTGTGCCCGCGAAGCCTTGGAGAATCCCAATAAAAGCTCCGCATCCTCTTCAAGTGTGGTCATGATGCGACCGCTGGACGCCGTGTCGAGCGTGTGGAGCTGGGCGGCAGAATCCAGGGCTAAACTCATGCCAGGACGCGCCTCTTGAGCTTTCCAAGCGCCTTGTCCTACATGGCTCGTGGCAGGCCTGTTATATCCCGGCAGGAGCGATCGTATGTCAAAGTTTTCCGAACGCGTTCTCTTGGAAGCGCGGTGAAATTCTTGGGATTGGGGACGGGGCATCGAGTGGTTCCATGTTGTCTGGTCAGCGTATGCTGAACCTGGGCGCGAAGAGTAGGAATCAAGCTGGGGACTAGTTGCGACAGCAGCGAAAACATCCAGGGCTGAGGGTGATGCTGTTGTGTACTGATATCTTCGACGAGCGTCTGCTCGATCATGGGGTGGGGATGGCCGACCGAAGGCGGTATGTTGCGAAGACTCGGAAATCGGCCAGACACTCGAGTCAACCTCGCGCTTGTAGGGTGCTTGCAAATTCTCAAACAGTTTTCTCTTCCTCGGTACGTGTAGAAATGGATGCTCATGCGCGGGGTGTTGAGTCGAGGGCGTGACAGGCTCGATGTAATGTAGTGGGGGGGATGGGGTGCGGTATTCACGAGGTCGGTGATTGTATGGGGCTCTGAAAGAGGCAGTCCTGGCCGGACTGAAAGCGGCTTGCGCCATGGTATCTCGCAATGAGGAGAAGGGCTTCAACTACAGAGAAGAATGTGCGGCGGGAAAGGAAGTGGAGGGATGGCAGCGACAGCGCGTCGGCGCCGTCTGTGACGCGAAAGAGATTGTCATCGAAGATTGGAGCAGCCAGAAGGAATAAGATAGCTCAAGGGAGCATATGGACGGCTCAAGGAACGGGGTGGGGAGACGTGGTGAGCAGCAACAGTTCATAGCGAGCGTCTGGTACTACTTCATGAAGTGAATGCCGCGCCAAGCATTTAGCTTTCCGATCCATCTCAATTCCCTCTGCTTACAGCACAAGACATCGACAACAGGCACTCCAACCACTCGACTTCTCAAGTCACAACAGCACCTCTCCACACTCTTCGAATCTTTCGGAATATTGTAACCAAGCTATGAGTCGTGGAGGAAGACTTGCACCTGAGGTCAACCGGTACGTAACGTCCTTGAGCTGCGGCGACCAAACTGCGGCGCCGTTCGCCTACAGATGCGACACAACGTTTCACATACTAACTGCCCACTTACAGGGCTCTCTTCGTAAAGAACTTGAGGTATGCGCCATGCATGTCCCTATAGACCGACTCGCATGTATTTGTATTGACATGTCCATAGCTACAACGTCACAGCGGAAGAACTCTTCGAACTCTTCGGCAAATACGGTCCCATCCGGTGCGTTGAGATACTATACAAGTAGAAAGTAACAGACACTGACTCGCATTTGTAGTCAAATTCGACAGGGAATTGCCAACAATACCAAGGGAACCTGCTACGTTGTGTATGAAGACGTCCAGGACGCGAAGTCGGCTTGCGATAAGCTGAACGGCTTCAACTTTCAAAGCCGCTACCTTGTCGGTATGATTCTCAGCGCTTCAAAGACATTATGTGTACCCATCCTTACGCACCAATAGTCCTCTATCACCAGCCCGAGAAGATGGCCAAGTCCAAAGACGATCTCGCAGCGCGTCAAGAAAACCTAGATCGTCTCAAGGCGGAACACGGCATAAAGTAATATCAAAGGCATGGATTGAGTTACGGCGTTCTTTAAGGCGATATGGTCATCGGCATGATACCGCTCAGCACGATTTTACGAGACGCGCATAGTCGTAGGCGCGCGAGCCCGTTCCGGCAGGAACGCAGCCATCATGAGAGCATGAATGAGACTTTACTTCTACGATATTTCAATAGCGCCGTTTGTAATCTGGGCCGATTCCTATTTGCAAGCTTCTTATTATCGTCTACATGAGCGCACATGCGCGATCGTGCTTTGCGATGATACTCGACCCATGCGAAAATGCCATCGTGGCGAAATGAAGCCACTCTAAGTCGCCTCATGTCCGCTCGATTGAGCATGCGCAGATTGCATGTGCTAACTATCTGGAGATGCAAGAGGCGCAGCATGGATACAGGCATATCATGGTCAAAGCTGCGCGGTCCACGGCATTGAATATTTCTATGACACAGCGGGGCTGCGTGGAAGGCCGGCCTCGCGCTTGAGAGACGCAGGAACAGGAGCGAAGCCCCCAAAGCAACGTTGCTGTATACCGTACGCTTGTATGTAAGTACAATCCCTGCAGTGGCCGGCTATGTTTATCGAACGAGCCTCTGATCCAAATGCAGATTAGTCCTGGAATTCGAAGTTGTAACGAAATACAGCAGCATAGGGCAGTTCCCCGCAGCGCTTAAGGATGTAGATCGTCGACAACTCTGGAAACGCGGCGTGGCGCGTTTGACGACGGGAGACGGTTCTCCATCTTGCTGCACGGCCTCTGCATATGCGACCCCTTCCCTATTCTTAGAATCTTTGAACTCCACACATCCTTCTGGCATCTTTATTTTGCATGCACACAGACTGTCTTAATTCTCCACCAGTCGACAGGAATCGAAAGACCGTGGTCATCACAGCACGGCGTCCCCTCTGGCTGCCGCCGCTGAAAGCCACAGGCTACGACCGCCTTATCCCTGTCCGCAAGCTCGCCCGCCTCCATGACCGTCTCGAAGGCTCTCATCGCTCTTCTTCTCTCCTCTCTGGCCTTTGCCACTGAGCTAGACAACGGTCTTCGCATCGAAGTCACAAAGCCTGTGAAGTGTGATAGGCCGACGAAGCCAAAAGACCACATCTTCGTCAACTACAATGGCACCCTAGAAGACGGAACCGTCTTCGACGCGAGCTATGGATCTCCAATCGTATTCAATGTCGGTGTCGGTGAGGTGATTCGCGGCTGGGACGAAGGTCTACTAGACATGTGCATGGGCGAGCGACGCACCTTGACGATTCCCCCATCACTTGGCTACGGCGACCATGCCACTGGTCCTATACCTGCGGGCTCTACGCTAAGTTAGTGGTCATTGCAATTCTCTTTCCTCGCCTCTTGTCTGATTGATACGCATCACTAGTCTTCGAGACCGAACTTGTCTGGATAGCCGGACAGCCCCCCAATAACCCACTTAGTTCAGGCGGAGTGGCTTCTACTGGCACCGAGGCCGAGTCACAGGCTGAGGAGGCTGCCAATGCCGCTGGGAAGGCAGCTGACAAGTCCGCTGCCGATGGCTCAAAGAATCTCAGCGATCCTACACAGCAATCATCGAAGGGAGGCGAGTGCAGTCTTCTAGGACCCTTCGCACTGATCGTCCAGGGCGGACTAGGTCTGCTGGCACTGTTGTCTCTTGTCTTCAAAAGATGGCGTGAGCGTCCCCGCCGACCACTCAGGGTGTGGTTTTTCGATGTCAGTAAGCAGGTGTTCGGATCTGCTTTGCTACACGTCTTCAACGTGTTTATGTCGATCATTTCATCTGCTTCGCTGCTGGCATCTGCACAACATGCCGCTTCTAAGGCAGACAACGACGACTGGTCCCCGAACCCATGCTCTTTCTATCTCATCAACATTGCGATCGATGTAAGTGTATCCAGACTATTGACGCAACAGAAAGATACTGACTTTCTGCAAAGACTACCATTGGCGTCCCCATCCTGGTGATGATTCTCAAAGTCTTGCATCACGCTGCTGCTCTGACGCCGCTTGCCAGTCCACCTGAGAGCATTCGATCCGGGCACTACGGCAGTCCGCCCAACGCCATCTGGTGGCTTAAGCAATCAATGATTTACTTCATTGGTCTGCTGCTGATGAAGCTTTGCGTCTTTGCTCTCCTCGACATTCTCCCGGTCATCATCTGGATCGGGAACTGGGCGCTTCGATGGACTGAGGGCAACGAGTCTTTGCAAATTGCCTTTGTCATGTTCATCTTTCCCCTTATCGCAAACTCGATCCAGTACTACATCATTGACGCTTTCATCAAGGATCCTAGTGGCGGGGAACATGAAAGAGTTCCGAGTGAGGATGAGGGGGATGAAGACGAGGCTAGGCAGCCTCTTCAGCACGATGATGGCTCGCAGCTAGATGGTGGAGCGCCTGATTTCGTGGTTGAAGGGGACAAGGGCGCCGATGTTGACACTACTGTGCGAAGTAAGAGACTGGATTGATCTAGCTGCAGCAGAAGATACATTGGACAATTCAGCTGCACATATGCAATGCAATCTCGTTGGAACCTCCAATCACATCCGCACACAAACACTCTGACGTCGAGATCCGCGACGCATGTCATCGGTGAAAGTCTCAGATGCTGACTCATCTGAAGCAGGAGGACGACAATATTGGGCGAGACGTGAGGTTCGCAGGAGGACCTCGACCTACTGGCTTGCATCTTCACTGGGGCTGACGGGTCGGGTTCCCGCGACCAGAGCACTGGAATTGCTTCATTGACGCCGTCGACAGGCATACCCTGCCCGCCGGGGGCGGCTCTGAATCCCACAGAGTGGTTTAAGTGACGGCCACTTCCGCTCAGCATCCTAGAAAGTTTGCGGAGTAGACGGGTGATCGATCGAGTCTGCGCACCATCAACACCGATGCACTCTCGCACTGCTTGAGCCTCTGACCCATCGCGTTCACGTGCCTGGCTCTGACATCAACGCGCAGCGAACATCAATGGATTCACTGCATCAATCGTTGGCGCGAGTCATCTCGAAAATTAAAATTGACACCTGCAATTACCCGCAGCGAAAACAGAGAGACAAGAGATAAGGAGCTCAGACCAAGCACTGCAAACGATTCCGTTGCACATAACGTCCAAGATAAGCTGACTGCAAGCATACGAGCAAGACTACAGGGGCTAGACTACTGGCTGAACGAGACGGGTGAGCAGGCCCAGCCAAGCGAGAACAGATACCGATCTGGCGTGTTGCCCGTCCGTTGAATCTTGGATCTTTTCCTTATCTGAGGACTTTGCTACAGCCAAGCTGCTCCAAGCAGGTACACAGTATTGGCATACGAAGACAGTGGGCACGCATGCGTGCTTGGACACGGCGAAACTCTCTGGGATGGAAAGACGATTGATGTGTGCGACGGTCTCGCGGCGCAAGGGCTGGCCTGGCAGCCTGGGCCTGGGCCTGAGCCAGCTCGCCTGCGCCCCCAAAAGGCCAGGGCGACGTCGGCACGACACGCGACGGCGCGTTGACGGCGACAGCCACGCGACAGTCGAGGACGGTTCCTCGCAGAGCAATTGCTCTCGAAGAGTCAGCAAGATACGGAACTCGCACGAGGATGGCAGCTATCGGACAGGGTCGGAAGAATGTCTGATTTGCTCGGCAGCTGGTGGTGACATGCACAGAGTTTGGCCCGCGGTCTTCTCTTATCATCGGCCACTCACAGACGTTCCTATGTGACCATTGTTCGCTTGTCTGGGCCAAGCGCAACGGGCAGCACAGGCCAAGAGATAAGAACGCTCGGCTGCTCGACCACTTTGGCCCTCGATTGGGGTACCAGTCTAACAATCTCGAAGCCACATCATCGGCCGCCAGAAGCCCAGCCTGAGCATTGCAATTCAAAGCCAGCAACAGGGCTGCACAGGCCGTGCCGCACCAGAGACTTCGGGGCGCGCAAATTCCTATAATAGCACCTGCCAGCTCCATCGCATCCATTCGCTTTTTGCCGTCCAATCTGGTAGTGTTTCGCCTCGTTGACAAACTCTGGTACCCGTCGTCCTATATCCTCCCTGGTCCCATCATTGGGCCTCTCGCCACGCCTGACGGGCTCGTAAACGTTCACTTCCGCAAAGGGTCTCGACTCGCGACATCCTCGCAACTGCCCATCCGGCTTCTCCCTGTTGTGAAGCGCCGGCCCGGTCGCCTTCGCCTGAATTAGTGCCCACCGCCGAAGCAGATCATTTACTTGTGACGTGCCTCGAAATTTACTTCAGCACGCGCTCCTCCCTCTTCCTCCTCCTCTGAGCAGCCGGACGCCCTTTCAATCCCCTCTCGATCCGTTCCTCCTGCCCTTGGGTCCGCTATCCTAGAGGACAGACTTTTGCAAATCGCCTCTACGGCAGATTCGTCATTATCCCTCACTCACAATGTCGTACGCATGGACGGGTCCTCCCACTGCCTTTGCAAACTACACAGAGGGTCTTGGTGGTGACTCTGGTAAGTCGAGAAAATCCCGCACCCTCGTCTCGCGACAGCTTCTGACCTCTCCCGATTGCAGACACTACCAACCTGAATCAATGGTTCCAATCCGGTGACCAGGCGTACATCATCGTCGCCTCTGCCATGGTCATGGTCATGGTTCCAGGTCTCGGTTTCCTCTACTCGGGACTCGCTCGCAGAAAATCAGCACTGTCCATGGTCTGGGCATGCATGATGTCCATGTCCGTCGTCACTTTCCAGTGGTATCTTTGGGGTTATTCTTTGGCATTCGATCCCAGCAACAACGGTTTCATTGGGCAGCTGTCACAGGCCGTTCTCCGTAACACACTCGCATACCCCAGCCCTGGCAGTCCCCTGGTCCCGACTCTGCTGTACTCATTCTACCAGATGCAATTCTGCGCAGTGACTGCTGCCATTGTCATGGGCGCTGTTGCCGAGCGCGGACGTCTGATCCCCGCCATGGTCTTCACCTTCTTCTGGGCTACCATTGTATACTGCCCGATAGCCTGCTGGGTATGGAACACTGGTGGATGGGCTTTCAACTACGGTGTGGCCGATTACGCTGGTGGAGGTCCCGTCGAGATTGGCTCTGGTCTGTCCGCCTTGGCATACTCTTGGATTCTTGGACGCCGTCAAGAGAAGATGATGTTGAACTTCCGCCCTCACAACGTCTCTCTGATCACTCTCGGAACTGTATTCCTGTGGTTTGGATGGCTCGGCTTCAACGGTGGCTCTGCTTTCGGTGCCAACCTTCGCGCTGTCATGGCCTGCTGGAACACCAACGTCACCGCTGCTTTTGCCTCCATGGTCTGGGTCCTTCTTGACTGGAGGCTCGCTCGTAAGTGGTCGATGGTCGGCTGGTGCTCCGGTGCTATCTCTGGTCTGGTCGCTGCCACTCCTGCCTCTGGTTTCATCACCCTCTACGGTTCCGTCGTTCTGGGCATTGTGACTGGCATTGTATGCAACTTCGCAACCAAGAGTAAGACAATCCTCCCCCTACTCGCCGCAATGGCCTCGTGAAGCATTATGAAGGCTGACTCAAGGTTACTTTTAGTCAAGTACTGGATCCGCATCGATGATTCGATGGACGTGTTCGCTGAACACGGTATTGCTGGTATGCTCGGCCTTTTGGCCAACGCCATGTTTGGTGCGTCGTACGTTGTTGGACTCGACGGTGTCAACGTGGGCTATCCTGCCGTTGGCTGGATCCAACAGAACTGGAAGCAGCTCTACATTCAAGTCGCATACATTGTCGCATGCACTGCATACTCATTTGTCATGTCGGCCCTTCTCGCATTCATCATTGACAAGATCCCTGGCCTGCACCTGCGCGCATCAGAGGAGGCCGAGCTCCTGGGTATGGATGACGACCAGATGGGCGAGTTCGCCTATGACTACGTCGAGGTTCGCCGTGATTACCTCGCATGGACCCCTGCCACCGAGTCTGTTGGCGCTGGCGCCGCCATTGGCGCGAGCGACAGACACGGTATCCCCGCCCACCAGCAAATGCTCGAGGGCAAGGAGCCTAGCGAGAGCTCAAGTGGTGACCACCCAGTCGCACAGGGCGACCGCCACGGAATTGCGTATGAGAAGGTCAGGGATGCAGAGAAGGGTAGAGTTCCTGCGCCAGCGGCTCAATGAGCAGCTTGAGCGACTCGAATTTCTCTAATTTCGTTGGATGTTATGGGGCGTGGCTCGCACGGAAATAGACGTGTCGGACTACGACCTTTGTGTATTTTGCCTCTATGATACCACTTGCAATTCAAATTTCTGGAAATTAATTCAAGCCTCTGCTGCCTCTGCGCTTGACTCACTGCTACACCCTAGGAAACGTCCTATTTGGGATATCGCGTGCTGCAGGAGCATGAGCTGCCCGCATGTAAAGTATTGTCTACATTTCCGAGAGCCATACACTGCAGGCATGGCTCGCATCACGGAACATGCGGCAGGCAGTCTAGGTGACACATGCTGTCCCTGTTCGTGGCTAGCCGCTGGCCTCGATGTCAAGACTTTGGAGTTTCAACACTTTCGCGATCTGTGTAACAAGGCCACGGCCGAGCTACCCTGAGTCTTGGAAAAGGGCGACGCGACGATCAAGAATCACAGAGGTCTCATGCTCATGCTACGACTGGCAGTGTTGGAGGGTTGAGGAAGTCAGCAGCAGATCAAATTCGAGCGTCCAAGGCTCTATCTCGCGTCTCAGGCGTATCTTGTAAGCTGGGGCTACTGCTATCTGCGAATGGGTGGTGCTCAGCATGCGGAGCTGCCGATCTCAGATCCCAGCCATCTAGGTTTCGCAGGCAGAGCCGTCCGCTGGAGCGGTACGGCATGCGTGACCTAGACCTGCGTTCTCAAAGTCTGGAATCTTCCCTTCATATCAGGACTATACGAATTCGAGTCTTGTCACGGCACATCGCTGCTGCAGCTTCTCGACCGTACTATCTGCATCATGGTCGAGCTCCGAAAGCGCAAGTCGACCACCAACGTCGACCCAACTCCGGCCAAGAAATCCTCTGCGAAACCCAAGGCTACCAAGGCCAAGGAGGCAATCGTCGAAAAGACCAAGGAGAAACAGGAAGGTGAAGCAGCTACCGAGTCAAAAGAGAAAGATCTGCCATCTGCAGCATCAAAGGGCGTTGCGACTGGAGATCAGCTCACCGTTGACGGCTTTGGTGGGGAGTTTGGTCTCACTGATGGCAGCGGTGCCAACAAGGCCAGCCTCAAAGCAATCCTTGACAAATCCGAAGCGGGTGTCATCCTGTTCACCTACCCTAAAGCATCTACGCCAGGGTGTAAGTCTTTCTCGTCACAGCATTGTGACGCTCGCGTCTAACCGAACACAGGCACCAAGCAAGCATGTCTCTTCCGCGATAACCATTCTGATCTGACCAAGACTGGCTGGGTAATTTATGGACTTTCAAGAGACTCGGTCAAGGCCAATGGCAACTTCAAGGAGAAGCAGAACCTCCCCTACACGCTGATTTGCGACGAGTCAGGTGATCTGATCAAGGCGCTTGGCTTCCACAAGGCGCCCAAGTCGACCACCCGCGGCGTAGTCGCTATCCGAAAGGACGGCAAGGTTGTTGCACACATGACCGGAGGACCTGACGCAACCGTCGAGGCTGTAAAGCCTATCGTCAAGGAGAATGCAGAGAAGCTGTGAATAGCAGTAAGTTCATTGGTGTTCAACACGCAGACAGCATTGCCCTGCGACAACGCAACAGTCCTCAGGGACAGGACAGAACTCGGACAATAGTCTCCCGGCTCTAATGCAATGATTTGTACTGTACTGCACTGAGCGTTTCGAGTGGCTCTCTGCGATAATGGAAGAGATCCCTTTGTCTCACTGTCCAATGCGAAGAGGGGAATTTGATAGAGGTGGAGCTAGCCCCAAAACGGGCTCGGCGTTGACGCTGCTGTTGAACCTCTTGTCTTGATCGATTCTATTGTCGCGGGCCTTCGCACGTCACAGCGCCTGAGCAACCCTCGAGCATCTATTGAATCTGCTGCACCCTGCTCACCTAGCCCAGTTCAATATCGCTCGTGTGGTCATAGAGAGACGCAATGTCTGGCGCTGCGCAGAAGGTCTCCAAGACCTTCCAAGTAGGTCGAGCCACTCGCGTCGGCAATAGTCAAGCTCTAACACCCTTGTTACAGAAATTCACTGTCCAGCCCAAGGGCATCTGGGCCACTATCTCCGACTACCTTCAAGTCGATTCGGGTCGCTCTACCGGTGTTCCTCTCAACCCTCTCTTCCGTAACCCGGCACCCACCGGCAACAACCCAGCAGACTACGACGACCCCGTTACCAAGCCCGCAGGCGACATCGCAGAGAACCCATACTGGAAGCGTGATGTTCGGAGATCATACCCCAAGCTCAGCGTAGTCAACCAGGGAGACGTGGTCGCGCTCCTCACAGTGGGCAGTGCAGCGGCACCCAAGGACGATGTGTTGAAGCTCGGTGCTGAGGGACAGCAGCAGCTCGTCACGCTAGGTGCCGAGAGCCAAAAATCTGGCCTGCCAACCCACTTCAGCCAGAACAAGGCTGCGGTGAAGGCTGTGCTGGGTCCGGACGGTCTTCCTCCTATGCCGTTGAACCTTGGCCAGAACATGTCCGGAAAGAAGTACGAATTGAACGCTGAGCAGACATATGAGGGAGAGTAAGTTACATGCTTGATTCTTCACAGGCTGCTTGTGCATTTGCTGACCTTTTATCTTTCAGATATCCCTGCAGGACATTTTCATAGGCGTACAGCTAGCGATCCTTCGCATCTCATTTGTATCCATAGATGGCGCAGCACAATTCCAATGGCACACTGATTATGACTTCTTCACTGCTCTTCTTCCATGGTCAGCAGGGCCAAGAGCACTCATGACCATAATCTTGAGGCAGCGCATTTGCTGACTCACAAGGCAGGTCCACATCTGTGTTAGCCGGACTGTGGCATCTGCAAGACTCCCTCGTAGGACAGCGACATGCAGACTGGAGGCAATGTCGCATTCCTTAGAGGACGCGACTCATGCGGACCGACTTGCTAACTAATCTAGGTACATCCTTTTCCGCCTTGAATTGCCATTGTCGAAGGAACGTCAACTTGAGGTGGGGCTTGGCGTGAGGTCGTGCCTTCCCGAAACGATGACTACATCCAACACCTCTACCAAGGCCTGTCAGATTCTTGTTCACTAGACCATGCCCTCAGGTTAAGTCTCACAAGGCGAACAAATCGCGAGTCCTTATATTTCTCTAGTCATTCCCTAAAATGAAGTCGATCCAGGCATTCGACGTTGTCTTTAGCTGCAACATCTGCAGCGACCCGATCAGTGACATCTACAAGGAGCCTGTCAGTGACAAGGGCTTTCGAAGCTATAACAACGATAGCCATTCCCGCAGTGTTCCACGCCTATGGCTCCTCGGATGTGGCCATCTTATGTGCGCAAAGCACCTTGAAGGCGGTGGTGCGTCGAGCAACATTATGATATGACCCGCACAAGAGATACTCATTTTGACATCTGCTCAAGGCATCCCGTTTCATTCGCCCGATAAGAAGCCTCAAGTGTTGTGTCCGATCTGCATAAAAGAGCACGATGATCATGACCCAAGACATGCGTTTGCCATCAAAGGCGCAAACGGCGCTGACTCTGATACAGACGTTCCAAAGTCATTTTTCCACGTCCCACATGAGTCTTTAAACGGGAACGACGAGAAGTCTTCTGCCCTACGGGTATGCATTTGACCTCTCACATAAAACGTAATTGTCACTCAATAAGTCTTACGGGCGTTAGTTCCAATACCTCTCGATTCTACAATTCGCACAAAATGTACATCTTCGTTTCCAAGACATGAAAGTTCGCTTAGAGACTGCGACCAAAGACCACGAAACCTCAAGGAAAGGGACAAAATCGGAAATCGAGTCACTGAGGACGCGTATCTCGGAACTCGAGGAATCGGAGCGAGAACTGGGGCCTTAGAAAGACCGCAAAGATCGCGTCTTTCACTACCTGCATCTCTTTCCCAAAATTGCTGAGTATTACACATTGCACAAAATGCTACATCTGCCGTCGACTCTCGTCTAATGTGCGACAGGGAGAATCGTAAGCTCAGGGACCAGCTGACTGCTATGGGCTATGCAGTTCCTGCGAGATCGTGGATGCACAATCCTCCTCCTGACGAACTTCCACTGCGCAATGGCCACCAGGTTTGGACGTCGCATCATCATCATCATGATCGCGACATGACTTCCAAGACATACGAGGCCCATTGCTGTGAGTCAAATGCGAAGTCCGACTCAGGGTATCTCACTAGGTCAGACTCGAGCCGCACCGCGTCGGGACAAACTGCGGCACCCTTACAGAATCTCTTTGTCAACAGAAAGAGGTCGCGAAGTCCCAAAGGCGCAGAGCCGGACGTGGCCCAGAACGATGTGCAGCGCCATCGAGACAGGGACTTTGAGCTCATGCCACCTCCACCACTACCATGCCGACGGAAACGACCCGACTACATCAGTGTCGTTCAAGACTCGACAGAAGACAGTGGAGAGAATGCTTCAGATATAGGACCTCTACCGCATACATTCAAGGAGCCTCCGCCGATGACAAGTCTCTCGTCGCGAGGGATCCGATCAGGTCCAACTCAACCCGTGCCTCTTTTCCCCTGCTCTGAACGTGCAACGGACTCGGCAGACATTCATTCGCCACAAGCTGTGCATGAAGCAACGACTTATGGAAAAACGCACCCCTGGGACTTGCAGAGGAACATGGAACATCGAGTGCTGCAAGATGATCTTGCAATGTCTGAGACTCCTCGAGATGCGACCCGTGAATTCTGGGACCTCGGTGTGGCCCGGGACCCAGAGTTTGCAGATGCGATGGTGCAGGACGACACAAATGGCAGGGACTCGCTTCGCGACGTCTTCGAGAGTGCATCTATTCATACGAGCCACGATAACAACTCATGGAGATCGGGTCGAAAGCCATGCGGAATGCAAACGCCGTTACCGAAGCGTCGCAGACTACCGCCTGTAGGGTCAGTCGCCAGTCCATACTTTAAGCCGAGTGCGTCTAAACATTATCGTGGACCACTTCTGCTAGCTGATAGGAATCGGTTCAGCCAGTCTCGCGCGAATCGTGGGATCGATACATATTCTCAGACTGCTTCGGAACAAAGCTCTAGGCCGTTGCCGAAGACTATGAATCAATTATCATTCTCAGCAGAACCTCGACATCCGACATGGCACCATCCGTTGGGCCGTCAACGCGAACATGGTTCAGTCTTCAGCGGACAAGCCAGGCATGCAAGCGGTATATACCGCTCCACGCAGGACAATGATGCTGTACCGCAGCAGCGGCTGGCCTGCAACCCGGTGCTTCAGAGAGACCACAGCCAGACCCGGCATGCAAACGACTCTCGGTCCACACAGGGTATCTTTGGCAGAGGCAGTGGAATTATCGATCAAGTCTCACGACAGCCTCGAGGGGACGCAGGAAGAATGGCGCGAGCAGCTTTCAGCAAGAGGGGACAGGGCGATCGATATCTGGGTGATCTGATTGGCATTAAACACGGGGCGTCGGGGCTCTCGACGTCAGATGGTCGGCGAGCCGTCAGACGCTGATTTTGCGTGAATGCATCTTTGTTATTGAATCACTACAGCCATGAAGCACATTCGAGGGATGCTTCCTCCCGTGATCATACCAGCTCGTGTATATTCTATCATAATCTTACAACTCGTCGCGCGGTGGCTTGTCTGTTGGGAAGGGCCTCCCAATATCCTCCGCCAAATTGACGCTCTTCTTCCCTCGCCATTTATCAAACAATGCCCAAAAATCCTTCTCCATGCCTTTCTCCATCTGATCCGGGAGAATAACAACGTACTCAATCAGCAGATCTCCGTACTCCAGGTCATCCATTATTCGCGCCTCGGGGTCTGATTTCCATTTAGGCATGCCCTCGCCCTTGATCACCTCGACTTGACCTGGTTGTACGACTTCGCCTCGCTTGCGTCCTAATTTCACCACGTGTCCGTCAAGATGCGTCAAATTGCGGGACCAGTCGCCCATCCAAGCCTCCCGAACGCTGAGCACTTCTCTCCACACCAAATTGTCATCTTTCCTGCGGAAAAATGTTCCGTCTGTCTGTTCGTTGTCTTCACGGACATGTTCGGGCTCCATCTCCATGAGGACAACAGCAAGATCTCCAGCAACGTAGTCCGGATGCGCGTCAGCTTCGTTTTCCAGTATGACGCGGTGACCTTTGGGAGCGCCAGGCTCCACCTGAACTGTGAACTTTTCCTGCTGCCGTACCACGCGGTGCCCTCCACAGACCTTGCAAGGATTTTTTATCACTTGACCTTGGCCGCCGCAAGCACCACATTGATTCTGCACCTGCTGGAAGATGCCCGGTGCAAGCATGAGTTTCTGCACGACAATCCCGCGCCCACCGCACTCTCCGCACGTGCCCATCTTTCCATCGTGACTGCCACTCCCGTCGCACTTTTCGCATATGCCCTGCCTCTCCACGGTGAACTCGGCCTCGCCGCCCTTGTAAAAGTCGCGCAGGGGCACGGCGATGCGGACTTCTTGATTTGGACCTCTCCTTTCGCCGCCACCGCCGAAATGGCCTTGTCCGCCGAAGAAGCGTGCGAAAATGTCAAATGGATCATGAGCGTTTGGACCTTCGCGTCCGCCGCTCTCCTTGTGCTTCTTCACTGCTTCGGCACCGTGCTTGTCGTACATTTTGCGCAGCTCGGGGGTTGAAAGTGTGTCGTAGGCATCGCTGATTTCGACGAATTTGTTCGCAGCATCTTCATTGCCGGGATTCTTGTCGGGATGATATTGCTTTGATAGTTTGCGGTATGCAGATCGTAATTCCTTCTCGCCGGCGGTTTTCGAGACACCGAGTAGCTTGTAGTAATCCTCTGCTGCGAATGCGATGAGGGAGAAGAGGCAGAAGAGGAGGAGGCGTAGGGGGAGCAGCATTTTGGGATGTCAGCTGGCGGGGACAATGATGGTTTACTTTAGTCGCGCATTGGGATCAAAGGCTAATAAAACAAGTTGAGAACACAGACAGTTTGTGACTGGGAGAGAAGGAGCGGAGGGGAGGGGGAGAAAAATTAGGCGTAGAAATTTGAACACGTCAGGCGTATATATTGCGCAAGTGAAGAGACGACGTAACGAACAGCTGTTCTGAGGATATGCCGGGAGCCATTGGCTGCGAGGGCTGCTTAGTCAGTCAGCCTTGTTCTGACTTCGCGCCATGGATACCCCTTGCCTGTCACTTGTATCTCGCGTTGTGCTTCTCTACTGCGCGTAATATACATCTTTGATCTTCTGTGGGCAGAGCTTGGGGTGTTGAGCTCTGATTTCATCATTCGTTTTGTTAAGCATTTGTTTTATGTATGGATCACGCGTATAGTGACCAGACAAACTTCATGTTTCAGTTGAAGTTTGTGAGCATTTGGCGGAGTATATAAGGGCATGACAGAGTGCATATGTCAATGTTCCTCCATACTCAAAGAAAAAGCCAATAGGTCGAGGCAATCGATATGTTAGCCAGACAAGCTTCCAGTGCTGCTTTGGCAGCTCGATCTGCGTTGGGTAGTCCTAGCTATTTTCGACTGCACCCTTTAGTACCGTCACTGCGCTCTAGCTCTTCATTGCAGCAGCTGAGCCAGAGGAATTACGCAACAAAGCAGGTGGCAAAGAAAGGCCGCAGGACTACAGTGGATCTATCTCAATTGACCAGCAATGAACCTCTCGCTCCTCTGCCCGTGGTCGAAGAACCCGTGTTGGGATATCCCACTGTCATTCAGCAAGCACGCAGTAATATGCACAAATTCTCTGATTGCGTTGTTCTCACAAGAGTCGGATCCTTTTACGAGCTCTACTTTGAGCAAGCAAACGAGATTGGTTCACTACTGAACATGAAGGTGGCATCCAAGAAGACTGCGCTTGGAGGCGTTCCCATGGCAGGTTTCCCTCATACTCAGCTTGACCGCTACCTCAGGATTCTTGTAAACGAGCACGGAAAGCACGTTGCCATCAGCGAGCAGAGGGATCTTGACGCTGACGAACGGATCAAATCAGGCGGTCTTGCGTTTGATCGTCAGGTTCTGCGGGTCATTACACCAGGGACGCTGATAGACGAGACTTTCCTAACACCTAATGAACACAATTACCTGCTCGCTATCCACGCTCACGGCGACATTCTCGATCCCGAGAAGGCAGTGACGGGTGAGGCTGAAGCTGAAGCGGAAGCGGCAGTAGGCCTTGCTTGGCTGGATCTCTCTTCTGGCGACTTCTTCACTCAGCTTGCTCCTGCACGAACTCTTAGGTCTGCCATTGCAAGAATAGGTCCTCGCGAGATCATCCTGCCGACTGCGGTCGATGAAATACCCCTCAGCCTCAGAGCGGCAATTGCCACCGAACAGAGCGTCATAAGCCAGCTTAAATCCTACGATGCACAGCGTCTTCTTCAGGATTTCGAATCTCAATTTGAGTCCTCTGACGTCAGCAGCTCCTTCAGTCAACTCTCCGCTGACGAGGCCGCTTCTGGTAGTCTGTTGCTGCAGTACATTGGAGAAAAACTCCCTGGGCTCCAACTCAGGCTACAGAAACCCATTCGTCAATCACCCGATGCATTTATGAGCATCGATGAGAATAGCATGCGAGGCCTAGAGATCAAGTGGACGATGAAAGACCGGAATTTCAAGGGCAGTCTGCTGCATTCCGTGCGTAGGACGTGCACTGAGAGTGGTGCGAGACTCCTGGCTGATCGACTTAGCGCACCCTCAATGTCCTTGCAAGTCATCAATCAGCGCCTTGATCTGGTCGAGACCTTTCTAGAGAACGAGCCTCTGCTTCACAAGGTGACGGAGCTTCTGAAGCGTACATCTGATACGCTTCGCATAGTACAAAAGTTCTCGCTCGGTAGAGGCGATGCGGATGACCTGCTTGCTTTGGCCGATACGATTCACGTTACTCGCGAGCTGAGCGGCGTCTTGTCGGACTCTGAGCACAGCACGAAGCAATGTCTAAGCGACCTTCTAGCCCGCTTCGACTTCGACGGTCCTCTAAAACTCGCCAATCGCATTACAAAATCAATTGATCAAGAAGGTCTTCATATGAATCAACGCAAAAATGCTCTCGAAGAGGCACACGCGGCCGGTCTAGCCCGAGACGTACTAGAAGAGGAAGAAGAGGAAGACCATGTGGACGTGCCCGATCTCAAGGCCCTGTCGAAGCGTGTCAGAAAAGTTGCTGATGCAAACACTGCGCCTCCCAATGCCCTTGATCTCGACATCTGGATCATGCGACAGAATGCCTCACCCACACTCACTCGCCTACACAAGTCCCTCACTTCTCTCCGCGAGCAAAAGGAGCAACTCGAAACCGATCTCCGGATATACTACAAAGCCACAAGTCTCACGCTCCGCTTCACGCCCGGCCTCGGTCACAACGTGCACTTCAAAGGCAAAGACATGCGCATCAGCCTCGACGAGCCCGACAGCAAGACGCGCACCCTCAAATCATCCAAATCCACCCGCGCCATACAGCATCCCGACTGGACGCTCCTCGGCAAAGAAATCGACGACGCCCGCCTGCGCATCCGCACAGAAGAAAGCAGCATCCTCGCCTCGCTCCGCGAATCGGTCATAGCAAACCTCGTCGCCCTCCGGCGCAACGCAGCAATCCTCGACGAAACAGACGTCTCATGCTCCTTTGCGCGCCTCGCAGCACAACACCGCCTCACCCGCCCCCGCCTAAACAGCAGCACACGCCACCAAGTCGTCGGCGGCCGCCATCTAATGGTCGAAGACGGCCTGCGCGCCGGCGCAGCGTCCTTTACGCCCAACGACTGCTTTCTCGGCGCCAAGGACCAGGCGCACATCTGGCTCGTCACGGGGCCGAACATGGCGGGGAAATCGACGTTTCTGCGGCAGAGCGCGCTGCTGTCTATCCTGGCGCAGACGGGCAGTTTTGTGCCTGCGGCTAGCGCGGAGATGGGTCTCGTCGACGCGGTGTACTCGCGCGTGGGCTCGGCGGACAATTTGAGCGGGGAGCAGAGCACGTTTATGGTTGAGATGCTCGAGACCGCTGCGATTCTGCGGGGCGCGACGGCGCGGTCTTTTGTGATTATGGATGAGGTTGGGCGCGGGACGACGCCGGAGGATGGGATTGCCGTGGGGTTTGCCGTGCTGAAGCAGCTTGTGGAGGGTAATGGGTGTCGGGGCTTGTTTGCTACGCATTTTCACGTGCTGGGGGATATGGTGCGGGAGTTTGGGGGGAGGGTGGAGTGTATGTGTACTGGGGTTGTGGAGGATGAGGATGGGGGCTGGGCGTATGATCATCGATTGAGGAAGGGGGTGAATAGGGAGTCGCATGCGCTCAAGGTTGCGAGGATGGCGGGGATGCCGGAGGGGGTTGTGAAGATTGCGGAGGGCGTGTTGAAGCGGGTGGGGAGGGATGTGTAAGATTCTCGGCCATTGAGCGTGGGTAGGTGATGTCGTCGCGGGTCGAATTCGACCTGAAAGTGGGACTGGCTTTGAAATTTGTAAAGAAAAATGGCTCTCTCCGCTCATGACAACGAAGAGGAAAAGTACGAGCAAAGCGACTTGTATTGGTTTGGCGGCGCAAAGGATTACCCAGGAGGTAGGTACTCCTCGGAGGGCATGTTGATCGTTTACTGTATACATACCTACATCCAAAGAGCATAGATACCCCTTGTACATGTCTGAAATAAAATCACAATCTCCATTCTCCAACCTGATCGATCGCCAACCCAATCTACCTCCCGTCACTGCCCCTTCCCAAAAGCCTCCTCCCCAATATCCTCCCCCCAAACATCCCCCCTCTTCTCAACAAACTCCTTCATAAGACTCCTCGCCTCTTCACTCTGCACATTAACAACCTCTACCCCGCGCTGCCGCAGGTACTCTTCCCCGCCGACAAACGTCTCATTCTCGCCAATGACGACGCGTGAGATTTTGTAGAGGAGGCAGGCGCCGGTGCACATGTCGCAGGGCGAGAGAGTGGTGTACATTGTTGCGCCTGCGTATGCTGAGGCCGGGAGACGGCCTGTAGTCTGGAGGGCTTGGATTTCGGCCTGCAAGGGTTAACTTAGATGGGTATTTGGGGGAGGGGGAAAACGAGGGGGGCAAGTTGGGAGACGGAGCGGCTTGGAGATGGGGTTTGAGTCCGGGTTGGGCTGGGAAGAGGGACATAGCAGGAAGGATAGTGTGCTGGAAAGTCAAGGCATGCAGCGAGAAGAGTACAAAAGAGTTACAAATAAAATTGGAGTTGAGGCTTGTAGAGTTGAAAGGGGCCAATGGAAGAGCGCGGTAGAGTAGGCATAGCCTCGTAGCACCTAGAGATGGGCGACAAGGCAGGTACCTAGGTAGGGATGTGGGCATATGGACCCCAAGCAAGGCAAGCAGATACCTGCCTACCTAGAGTATGCAGACCCACATGCTCGCAAGTCGTGAGTACCAATCGGCACCAAAGGCATGAGGCGTAGCCCAACCATCAAGGTTCACCAGCCCATCTTCTTCGACTTGTCCAACGCCCATCACTCAGCCCCAAGACACAACAAAACAAGTAGGTAGACAGCCAACCTCAAAGAAGTAAAAACAAGACGAGCAAGCAAAAGCCCCAACGAAAAGGAAGACGAAAAAACAAAGGTAAGAGGTCAAAGGGAGAAGAGAGCAAAAGGTAAGACGAAGGAAAACGTACATGTAAAACAGCACTCCCGCTCTGCACCCGCATGTTATGCCCTCTTCCCAGGATACGTCCATCACTCGCGACCAGGCATGCACCGATCGGCACACCCCCTTCCGCAGCACCTTGCCTTGCTTCTTCGAGCGCGGCGATGAAGCCTGCGTCTGATTGGGACATTTTCTTTCCTGTTTCCTTTGACTTTCTCTTTTTCCGCTTCTTTTTACTGCTTTTTGCCCGGTAGTCCAGAGTGCAGGTGCTCAAAAGTCGTGTCAGGTGCACCAGCAGACAGGTTCGATAGCTTTATCCTGGAGTGAAAGAATGCTGCAGATCAAGTTTACTGTTTAGAGTATGACAGGGGAAACGGCCTGTCAAATTTAATGTCGGGTGGGTCAACGTCTAGGGCTATCGAGCACGACGAGTCATGCTTGACGGGACGTAGAGCAGAAGCTCCGGCGGGTCTCAATGCCGATAAGCTTGAAGCGAACCTCTCGGCTTCAGGGCAAGCCAGGCCTCGCAACACTAAGCGAAGAAAAAAGCTACAAGGGACTTCGAGAGTAACATCGATTTCTTGCGCACATCGAATTCGTACAGTTGGCCTGGCCTGCTCTATAGGTAGTATAGCCCTCATCCCGAACCGTCCCCTATATGCAACCCAAAACCACAGACGCCCAGTCCATCTACCTCACGCCCACGCGCCAACCAAAGCCATGAGCATACTCCCACCTACAACCGCAGCGCAAGCCTCTATCCGACTTCTACCCTGTAGCGTCTCATAACTCTTGTCCGATAGGAAATCCTCCGCGAGCAACTCCACCAGTCCGGCAAACAGCAGCAATCCACTGCTGATCGAGTTCATTATGCCGACCATTAGCAGCCCGCCCGCACTCGCGGGGTCATACAGATTATGCACAATGAGGCCGATTGCCTGGCCAATGGGCGTTGTTGTGCCATAGGCGAGCGCCATGAGCCATGGCTTTGGCGAGCCCGGCTTGAATGCCGTGATGGCTGCTATGCGCGAGCCGAGAGCGATGCCCTCGAAAGTCTGGTGGAAGGAGATTGCAATGAGGAGGACGATGAAGGGTGTGCCTGTTGCTACGCTCAGAGCCATGCCGATGAAGACACTGTGGAACAGGATGCCCGCCTCAAGAAGTAAACACTGCAGCAGCATCTTTTGCTCTTCGGCCTTGGCGTCGAGGGTGCTGGAGCGGTGGTGGTGGTGTGCTGGCTCTTCGTCTTCTCTGCGCAGCGCCGGCGATGTGGGGGTTGTGGGCTCGTCGTCGCCCTTGAAAGGATTCAAGCGCTCTGCTGACGGAGAGCCGTTTGTGTCGCGCCATGGCTGCGCCGGATCATCCTCGTCTAGGATTATGTCCGTCTCTTCGTCGCTGCTCCGCCGTCTGTTCTCGCCCAAGTCTGCATAGTGCCCGTTTGCGTCGCTGCCTTTGCCTGCGAAATCATCTTGTGTTCTATCCACGAGTCCGATGCTTCCTGTTCTGAAATGTCGAATTCCCGGTCTGACTAGCATGTTGGCTTCGTTGGACAGACCGCGCGCATGGCCATTGGCGGCAGCTGAGGGACCAGCAAGCGGGCCGTAGTCTACGCTGTGTGAGTGTCCCGCCCCGCGGGTCGCGAAGAACATCTCGATTCCTACGACGACCAGAACAGACACCATGGCCACAAAGCCGGGCATGGCGGGATACCCTTCATTCCAGAAGTACGGTAGACACGGGTCAGTGAGCGAATCGAATGCGGTTGGAAGTAGGTGCACAAATGCAGTAGCGATGAGGACACCTGTGCCAAAGTGTCTCGAGAGGAAGAGGAAGCGATGCGGCACGGGGAGACTGGGGAATCTGCGGACGATGATGGGGAACGAGCATGCTGTGTCCTGTCAGCACGTGTTGAGGGACGTTGTGTAGAGCATAGGAGCCGAACCCAGTGTGCTCAAGACCAATATCAAGATCAAGGCAAAGACGTGCAGGGGCATGTTGTATTCTCCACGATCCTTTGACCCGCATTCTGGCTTTTTATATTCCTCATCTTGACGGCGGGCGAGCTCGTTTCTCAAGGCATCAGAAGACAGGTGGATCAGGTGCTCGAATCCTACGAAAGACATTAGCAATGCTTTGTTTGAGGGCGCTCCTGGAGACAGGGGACAGACCTGTCTGCAAGTCGTTGCTGGTACTCATGATCGTGGTGCGAGAAGGACGAGGACGGCAGCCCCAGACAGAGAGCGCTTTCGAGACCCGCTGACTGCCAAGCGCATACCTGCAGCACGCACCGCACTATAGGAGAAAGAATCCACGTTAATTGAGAAGGCTTAGGCTCGCAGAAAGAAAAGGGAATTGTCCACTTGTCGGGGCTGGACCCTCAGTTCTGCCAAGCTCAACCGCGTAAGGTTGTCCTCTTTTTCTGCCGTCGCCAAAGATCCATTGGTGTTTCACCAACTACCGAGATCTCAACGCCGACACATGACCATTCGCCTGTCTTGCTCGTTCATCTGAAGACTTGAGCTGCTACATAGGCGACCGTGAAAGTCCTTGCACCATCTCAAAACAGAGGCGTCTTTCTCGACATACCCTGCTACCATCCCGAGGTCGCACCAGGTCCACCCGAAAGCCAGAGGCCGAACCTCATTCAAGCTTCTGCCTGGAAGATAGATATCTAGGCCACTACGATTTTGAGGAGCGAGACGCATCCATTTGGAGCCATCATGATCACGCGATACATGACATCGCTGCACGCGACGTTCAACCCTCTGTCTCCACACATCTGCCACAAGATCCCCCGAGTGATACTTTCGTTCCTCGCGCCCGATGCCCGATCCCCTTCTGGCGGAAACCTTCAGATCACAACCAAAATCCTGCCCGCATCGTCGAAAGAGCCATGCTCGTTGACTGCAAGCTTCAAAGACGGCAGAAAAATGATCTTTAAGCAGGGGCGCAGCGCAGGGCAACGAGGAGAAAAGTTAGAGAAGGGTGCAGTGGACAAGAGGGGCCTGGCCGATGGTGAATACGATCTGGACAAACTAAGAGTAGGCGACGTTGTAACAGAATTGGACAGACATAGCAGAGCTCTAAGACGAAGGGATGAATTGAGTGGAGACAGGTAGTCGCTTGGCTCGTAATGCGGCATTGTGAGCATGGCTAGGAGTAATTATACCACTTCAAGTTTGTACAAATATAAGCGCGCCGGAAGTATTGGCTTTGAAGCTGTCTTGCTTCAATCTGTAGGATTCTTATAGACAAGAGAATGCTGGGCTTTTGGACGCCGCTATGGCGTGTGTTTCCAATTGATACCTCACAGGACCGCCTTGTGCGACCTGTCTCTCGATTGCTCATGTCTGCATCTCATAGACTCATCAATGTCCATCCTTGTCGGCTTGAGTTTGCTCGCGGCCAAGGGAGAACCGTTTCAATACAAAGGGGGGAATCAGACGGTCGCTTACATGGTACCGCTGCTGATGAAGAACCACTTGTCGATGCTGGGGTCAATGGGAGCAGGCTGAAGATCTTGGCCCTTGGGGATGCTGCTGGTCTCGGAGGCATCGATGCGCTTGTCGCTGTGGCCAACGGTGGTGTTGGCAAGGCTGATACCGCCAGGCTGGGTCTTGCCGGTGATCAGGCGCTCCCAAGCCTCTGCGCACTCTCGAACAATGTCCATGGCGTACTTGCGGTTCTTGCATTCGCCGGAGAAGGCAAACTGGTTCTCGGGCTTTCCGTCGGGGATCTTGTAGATACGGAACCACTCGTTGGTTGCACGAAGAAGGCCGGGGAGGTGGCGCTCAACGTCCTCAACATCATTCAGCTTGGGAGCTAGGGGGTCGTTGACATCGATGACGAGGATCTTCCAGTCAGTCTCACCCTCGTCAAGCAGAGCCATTACACCGAGCACCTTCACTTGCTTGACCTCACCGGGCTTTGCAACAAGCTCGCCGATTTCGCAAACATCCAGCGGGTCATTGTCACCGTTGGCCTTGGTTTCAGGGTGGGTGGCATTGGGGTCTTCCCAAGTCTGTGCCTTGAGATCAGAGGAGCCTACATCGCGCGATGCTTTCGGGATCATACCTGAGGGAAGGCACCGTAGTTCCAAAGGTAGCCCTTGTGGGGGAAGCAGTTGCGGACGAAGCGTAGCTTGCCCTTCTTGGTGTCCTGGAGAATGGGGTTGAGGAATTCCTCCTTGGAGATCTGTGGATTGCCGCGTCAGTCAAGCCTGTACTGCGAGAAAGTTGTGTCCGCGCACCTCCATCTTTGCGTTGGACCATCGCGGAACCTCAACAACCATGTTCAAGATGGTCTGTTGCTCGTTTGCGTAGAGGGGAATGTCGTGGAACGGAGAAACGGGCACACCATCTTTCTCGATGTAGACACGGTGCTCAAGAGTGTTGGGAGCCGCAATCTTGCGAGTGGTGTAGGTTGAGGGAGCCATAGTGGATTGTGCAATGTCTGCTGGAGGAAGACGAGGTTAGCGGGGTCCCAATGGTGGAAGCGCGGATGAGGGATGGGAGAGGCCATGGAAGCAGTGGCGATGTTGAGAGGGCCACACAGGCGTGGATGAGACGTACCTGATGAATACTGGTCTGAGGAGGAGGGGGAGGAGGATAGGTGTCGGAGAAGAGACCTTGTGCGGTCAATGGGGGAAGAAAAGGTTGACGGAGGCAAGGTGGGGCGTTGCTCCCCAGCTCCGCGAGCAGTTCCAGCCAGTTTCACTGCTCTCTGAGTCGTCACAAGCCGGCGGACACCAGCCTGCGACCTCTGCACGTCACGGTAGACTCTACGTGCTACTGAAAAGGATGTTTGCCGATGCAAATGCATTGACAGGCGGTAGCATACGCTATCTGCTATCAAAGATACGGGTAGAGGAGCTCTGGGCGTATCCCGACAACCGGCGAGTTTGCGTAGAATTCTGCGATTGCCAATGCTGAGTGCCCCGGGGCGAGCCAGCCTCAGTTCTAAAGTGTGACATGCACGTGCCAGGGCATTGGCGAAGCTCGAGTGCGAACTAAGTCCGTGAAACGCTTACCACAGCAATGCTTCGTCCTGAGTCAAGCACACTATACCAAGTCCAAGGATCATCTTTGACCTTCTTTTAAACCAACCGATTACGCTTCCAAAAGCCTTGTAGCCGGGGGCTCAAGTCAGCGCCGCAAGGAGTCGCCTCATCGTCAAGCATTTCCTCGTCTCCAGCGTCTTCGGTGTCCCGGTGATAGAAGTCGCCAACGCTGCTAAGGTCGACAGACTCATTGTCTGGAACGTTGGCATCGACGGCAATGCCAAAATAGTCGTCTGTCTGAGAGAGTGTGCTGCCATCACTTGCAGCCATACTACAGTCTGATGGCAATCTGCCGACATGATGCTCATCAGGGCTGCTGTTATGTTGAGTTTCGAGCAAAGGCGCATAGCCACTGACACGGGACCGCCGACGGTCCCTGCTTCTCAGCATGGCCACATTTGAGCTCCCACCACCTTGCACACAACGGCCCGTGGGCAGCTGTCCGCGAGCAGCCGCTTGCGCCATTAGATTCCGCTGCGGCAATAACATCGTGCTGCCATCAGCCGCATTATCATTCCATTGAACAAGCCCTCGCGTGTGCTCATCTAGGGCATAGTCGAATAGGTCCTGCTTCTGCTCGGTTCCCTGCCATGCTGTGCGAATTGCTGTCCCATCTTCGACCCAGAACGGATTCACGCCCCATCCGTCATAATTGGATGCTGTGTTCCCACAGGGGTCCCGAAGCTCTGTGATAATATTAGACAGATTATCATCGTCAACCTTATCGCATGCTCCGAGGAGTGAATACAGCATTGTGGCATCTGCTGCAGGGCGACGCTCAATTGCGTCTTGCTGCGCACGAGCCACGGCTGCCGGGCTCGCGCTTGACCCCCTGGACCTGGAATGTTGCTGCCGAGCTGCTGGGCTGCCAACTTTTGGCGTGGCTTTCTTCGCGCCTTCAGAGCCACGCGATTGACCATGGTCATTGGAGGACTGACATGCATGCGCCAGTACTTCGTTTCCGCCATCAGTACGACGCTGTCTGATTATCGAGACGTTGCAGTGGTCCTGCTCAAGTTGTGTTCGAGGATCAACGTTCTCATCTCGCCTGTCATCAACAGTTTTGTGCTGCTGATGCGCTGGCGAATTTTGCAGCGACTGGGCAAGCGGGATTTGAGCGAAATCCGACCTGAAGGAACATGGAAGAAAATTTGTTCCCGAAATCGCATGATGCTTACGATTCGCTTGTGTACACTGCAAATCTTCGCGAGGACTATGCACGCAGGTACGTTCTACCAAATCAGAGGGCTGGCCCTTGACTCTATCGCCGGACGATGGCGCATCATATAGGTGCACTTCAAGCTTTTTCAAGTTATCTCTCTCGTCTCGGTCTGTGACATTTTGAAAGCTTCGAGCGCCTCCGACCCGAGAGAAGTCTGCGCTGAAGAATTGGTGTGCGGACGTGTCTGTTACTCGGATGGGGCAATGTGGCTCAGGCTTCTTGTCCCGATTGGACAGAAAGCGCATCTCTGAGAATGTCAGGTCGGGCACTACGTATGATCAATTGACGACACACCGGCAAATGTGGCAGCTACAGTGCTTACAACCACGCCGAGCATGTGTTGGAGAAGATGCCCGCCCCTTCTTCAGGAAACCCGGATCCACTGATCTCTTCCGCTAGTTTGGCAGATTAGCAAAGCTTGTTCAATTCGCGCCAGCCGTACCTTACAGTCAGACGTGTATTTGAAGACACGCATTGTGAAAGTGGCGTTGCGCTATGCTTGGTAGGCAGTTGTAGCGATGACTTGCTGCCTTTCTTGTTCTTGGAGCCGGTCTTTACGCCCAATTGGTCTACTTCTTTCTGGCGTGGTCGTCTCGTGGTCTTCTGCCTACGTACACCAGATTGGGGTTCGTAAAAGTCAGGTCGAGTCTTGCGTCTAGGACGTCTTTCGAACAGTTCTATGGATTGACTATTGGGTGGGACAGTCGGACCATGCCCACAAGCCTCGGAGATGGCTTCACTACCGCTTCGCAAATCATCTGCACCTGGACTTGAGTGGGTCTTGGGGCGCGCTTCCAAGATGGAGCTGTCAGGCGATGCTGTAGGCTGTCGCTGGTGCCCTGCGGTCGTTCGCGATTTTTGTTGTGGAAAGTGCCGCTCGCGGTGTTGAGCAGTCGGAGAATGAGGGAGATGCCCTAGGGAGTCTTCGGTGTGCTGCAACCACTGGGCTACATCCATTGATGGATTGCATATAATTTGTAATTGTGCGTGATTGAAGATGATCATCAAGACCTCTGAGACAGCGTGGCCGTTGCGGGCCAGTCAGAAGAGGTCGCGAAACTTCGTACCTTCCGCTGGCAGCCTCGACGCCAACGCATGGACGCCCAAGGAAGGTACCTACCTACCGCGTTGACTCTCAAAGCCTTCGCACCGAGGAATACGGCTGATGGTGACCCTCTCATCAACGAACAACAGCTTGGCCACAGAGTTTGCTAGAGAAGCAGCACTTGAGGTCAATGCGACATACTGAGAAGCATGCGACAGAGAAGGCTGAAACAGATGATTTGCTCAAGCTGGGAATTGGCGAAACGAGCAGGTCACGGAAGAGGATGTTTCAACGGTCGGCAGCGACAACGCTAATGCACGAGCAAAATGACGGCGACAGTCAGAGGGAGCCACACAGACGTCGTTTTCCGAGCCGAGGCTGTGGTGGCTTATGCTCAGTAAAATGGTTGCTTTTATTCTTTCAAACGGCCTGGTAGAGACGATACTCGGAAAGGATGAGCGTCTCACCTGATGCCTACAATAAGCCCTAGCAAGATGCAACACGACGCAACACTACACGTGCCATGGCGCCATACGAGAATCATGGCTGGCGCTGCCGCCGGATGCGAGGCACTTGACTGAGTACCAAAGTCGAGAATCTGGGGTTGGGTCCGGCAGAAGCGGGACGACGGAAGCTATGTGCATGGACAAGTCAGGTGTGAATTGTAACGAGCCTCCGCAGCAACAGGTGGTCGAGGTGACGTGCTGGATCGCAGATGTCGCCAGGGGAGGCGAGGATGCAGCATGTTTTGCTGTCCGAACGCGCGTCTGCCCACAGGGCCGTATGCGCGGCCGTTGTACTTGTTGCCCAGGGGCAAGACGGTGGGCGATGCTCGCTGGCTGCCCATGGAAGCGCATGTCGAGGGGAGGGGCAGCGCGGCAGTCCGATGTGGATGGGAGCAGGGATTCTGATCCGAACCCAGACAACATTGCAAGCGGGACTAGCAGCGCGACTACGCACAGCAGGGCACAGCACAGCCACAGCAGACGGATGCATTTTGCGCAATTGCAGGCGAGCAAGGGCCTGGGAGTGGTCAGCACAGCCAAAACTCTATCGAGCTAAACCAGCGCGCCGGGTCGCGCTCTGTGGGCGAGTCGGAGCCACCGCGCATTCACGACCCCAATGGGGAGCGATCCTTGAGTTGCCGGGCTGCTTTGAGACACTGAGAGGACCCTGGTGACGACCCATTGGACTTGCTCGCGCTTGAAGATCGCTGTCCCTCATGCTCCGCTGCATGCTAAAGCTCGCAACCCATGGCTCGCGTGCCGGCGCCCAACGCGAGTGCGATCAGCCAACCTTGGAGCTGCCCTGGTCTACTGCTTGTACCTTGTCCAGCAGAGACGACGCCCCGGGCAGGGTCTGCCGAGGCGGGAGCTGGCATGGGGAATCAGAAGAAAAAAAAGTCTTGCCGTCGATCTCCTGCAGGCAGTCAGGCAGCCTGGCATTGGGCACGGGCATGGACATGTGGGAATTCAATCCATCTAGCCCCTCTCGCTGCAGGGATCAAGTGATGCTAATGCTGGACTCTGGAGCTGGGGACGCACGGCGAGTAATGCGGCCAACGCCAACTACGCAGGCCCAGCCTGACGCTGGCCCTGGTCATTGACACATGCTGTGGCTGTGAAGCACCTGGCCAGCCCGGACAATGCTTTCTAGACACTCTCGCCAGACACACTGGGCTGCAGCGCGCTGCGGAAATGACTCCTGGACGCACCAAATGCCATCACCCTACGGTGTCTCCGAATGGGAAGAGCCGGCGAAAAAGGCTTTGTCGGGCGTCGATTGGCTGCCGTCTAGTGTGCTTCTTGCGGCTCGTCATCACCCTAGACGCCTCGCGCGAACCTGGCGCTTGCACCCATTGAGCTTGCTGGCCGACATTTGGAATCTGGAGCCATGCGCTTCTTGCCTCTGCACCACCAGTTCTCACTGCTCCGCCACTCGTCCACTGCACATCCTTCTACTCTTACCGCATCTCCCTGCTCGCTAGGCCCGCGCAGATTCGCCGCGAGTAGGGCCGTCCGCTGTTCCCATGCTGTGGCGTTGCCCTGCGACCTGCTCGACAGCCTCTTTTTTATCACTAGACGCGCTCCCCGAAGATGGCTTGCATACTGTCCGCCTACAACCCTCCGTCTGTGGCTTCCGAACCGCCCCTAGTGCAGCAAGGCACATTATCTCGTATTCCTCGTTGTCCGTCCGCCTGTATTCTTTGACATACAGGTGCACCTGCTAACGCCTAGCAGTTGCACTTGTCGTGAGACACGCCTATCTCCAGGACCACCTGCGCGCTGCAGCCACGCTACTGCACCCTGCTGCATAACACCTGCCGTCCCTCTGATCCTTCTAGCCTCAGGCTCTATTCTCATACGTCCACCTACAACCACCCACGCACTATCTAAACTGCCAACTTTCCCCTTGTCGCCGACACTTGGCCTTCGCTCCTGCCCCTATCCATCTTCCGCTGCCATTTACTTGCCTTGAGCGTCCTCTCCTTTCCTGACTTGCCACTCCTCACTTCGGCAGGCCATTCGTCAATTGATTCTTTCTCTCTTTGGCCTGCGCCGGTGCTTGAGAGCAGATTCGTTGAATCTCTTCTCGACTTTCTCATCATGTCGAAACTGTTCATTGGGTGCGCTTTCCTCCTCATCGACAAATGGCTGTCGCGCAACTTACTAATGTTGCGTGCGCAGAGGCCTTGCTTGGCACACTGATGATGAGACCTTGAGGTCCAAATTTGCCGAATTCGGTGTCATTGAGGAAGCTGTCAGTTGTCCCTTCGACCAAAGTTTGTTTCGCGCCTTCATTAACCGCAATGCAGACTGTAGTGAAAGACCGGGATACTGGCCGCAGCCGAGGATTTGGATTCGTCCGCTTTGCGACTGAACAGGAAGCAACAAACGCAATGAACGCCCTCAATGGCGCCGAGTAAGTCTAGTCTATCCCTGTTTAGCGTCAACTTGGGTTTGAGATATCTGGCCCAATTCAATCGCATTACCCTGGAAATTTGCTCGCAGAATGGGTCCCGAAGCTTTCTCCGAATCTATCAACTTAGCGTCTTCACTGCTCTTTTTCCCGACCATGGCTAACATTCCCTCAGCTTTGACGGCAGAACCATTCGAGTGGACAAGGCGTCAGATCGCGGCTCTGGGGCTGGCGGATTCGCTGCTCGTGCACCGAGAGGAAACTACGGTGTTTATCCAGGTGGGCAACCAGGCTTCCCGCAGGGCTATCCGCAACAGGGTCGTGGTGCTTACAACAATGGCATCCCTACGGGATATCGTAAGTGCAACAGCGGGCAATTCTTCGAGCGCAATGTATTGATCGACTTCTAGCTGCCGCTCCTGTCTCACCCCAATATGTACAAGGTAAGTCGAAGACCCGCCGGGCATCGTCACAAAACGGTCCGCAAACGCCATGCGACATGCTGACCGTCTATGCAGATCCCTCACAACAGGGCGGTCAAGTACCCTATGGCTACCCGGAAGGAGCATATGCGCAGCAGCAGATGTACTACAACCTCCAAGGGGGTCAAGGGTACCCGAACCAGCCCCGAGGGGCTGGACGAGGTGCATAATCACGTTCGGGCTCGAATCATTGGCTATAACTTGTAATTTGACTGTGCGGCACCGACTCATGTCCTGCGCTAGCACCGGCTGCAGACAAAGCGAGGGCGGAAGATGCAAAAAGGCAAATATGCTGGACCGTTTGTGGCGCTCCGACTGGGGTGTGCAACCTGCAGTCATGACGATGAAGACTTCGTCTCTTGAAGCCTACATTTCTATTCACTTCGACAGACGAAGCTGACGAACCTGTACCCTGTATAGAACCTGTCAACATTTAGCGCGGCGCTGGTCGTCAGCACGGTGTCTTGCATCGAATAACTACAACACATTTGACCTGCTAAAGGGTGATGCGTGTCGATAACAACCATCAACCTCAACACCAGGGTGCCTTTGTGCTGCTTCAGGCGGAGCTGCCGCTTGCTTTCACCGGGCGACTGCCAAGCTTTTGTGCCTGGCCGTGATTGGCTCCCAGGCCCTAGCTAGAGACGACCTCTGTTTCGCTTGCAACGTTCTTCTGACTTCATCCCATCATTCATCATGACTGTCGTACCAGAAGACCAAGACTTGTGGCTCTTTGGATATGGGTGAGACCTCATGCCTGTCCCAACAGAGATATTAGTCCAGGTCATGCTCACAGTGGTGCTTTGCCATTTCTAGAAGCTTGATCTGGAAGCCACCTCCATATTTTGGTGAGCGCTGCCCAGCAACGTGCACTCAACCAATGAAGCTCGCTTGCAACGATTCTGATCCGGCTTTCCAGACAAGCGTGTTCCAGGATATGTCGAGGGCTACGTTCGCCGATTCTGGCAGGTGAGCTTGATCCTCGATTCCCTGTCCCTAATAGAACTGCAACGCGCCATAAGCATGCTCTCAATCACTCCATACCCGATGCTAGCTCCTACGCGAGCTTTGAAGGATCGCAACTGAGATGTGTCATAGGCTAGGTTAGCTACCCATCCACTTCAGTTTCCATGATCTGGACTCAATCCCGCCATAGTGAAGACCACCGTGGCACTCCCGAAGCGCCGGGTCGCGTCGTCACTCTGATCACGCGCGCTCATTGGGAGACACTAAGCGATGTGGTGCGTATCCTTAGTTTTGAGACATACCCCTCAAAGGCTAGGCAGGCTAGACCACAGACTAACAAGAAGCGGCGTAGCACCGCCACGCGCCTGCACGGACCTGGGGCGCGGCCTACCGCATTCCTGCCAGACACGTCAAGGAAGTCAAGGAGCAGCTGGATATCAGAGAAATCAACGGCTACAGCATCGATTTCGCCGCCTTCTTCGAGCCTGTCCATGTTCCTTCGTCCGCCGACAACGCGGAGTCGTCCCCCAAAGAGTCTGCCCCGTGAGTCTGCCACGCAATGGAATAGTCTTGAACACTCAGCTCGTGATGCGGCATGACTGACCAAGACCAGTATCCGGGCTCTCGTATACATTGGCTTGCCAGACAACCCTCAATTCTTGGGCCCACAAGATCCTGATGCACTGGCTGAGCACATCGTGAAGAGTCGGGGCCCGAGTGGTGAAAACCGGGAATATGTGTATATGCTTGCTCAGTCGCTTGATGAACTTCGAGACACTGCAGGTCTTGAGGGGGTCGAGGTCGACGAGCATGTGCATGACCTTGCACGGCGAGTTAAGGAAGCCGAGATAAGATTAGAGGGTCCAAAGTGATAAGCGGAGACACGGGCACGACGGGGTGTCATCAGTGTCTTCTCCCTGAGGCTGCTACTAGTCGTAGTCATCCGGAGGGCGGCCGCCCATTCCAGAAGGCGATACGCCCTCGCCTGGAACAGGAGCTGTTGCACTTCCGAGACTTTCTAGTCCTCTTCCAGGGTCGGGCGCCCCGTCAGCATTAGTTTTTGGATACATGGCATCCGCTCTCAGCCGCTCGAAGCGCTCGCCTGCTTCATCTAAGAGCCCTTTGATGCGCACTTCGTCCTTGTCGAGCTCCTCTTCTTGCCGCTTGAGCTCCTCAATCTTTTCTTTTGTTTTGGCGACTACGTCTTGCTTTTCTTTGACCATATTACGGTATCTTGTTGACAGCTCCGCCATGGTGGGTATTTGTTTCATCCGTGGCAACACCTCCAGGCGTTTGCGTAAGCTCTCCTCGCGCTCCTTTTCTCGCTGCTTGGAGCTCTTATTGCCATAGGAGCCGGCCTTTGTCTGAGATGCTTCGTAAGCCTGAATTCGCTCGGCCTCATCCTCATCGATTTCCTCATCCATCTCAATGTCCCCATCGTCACCGCCGCCCTGAGCAGTCCTGATCTGCAGCTCAATCTCCTTTTTCCTGTCCATCTCTTGCTTCTTCATTCCTCTTCGCCCAAGAGTCACTCGACCAGAATCCTCCACGAAGTTGTCAAACCCCTCAGCAATATCTTCGTCCTCGTGAACGAGCCGCGTTTCTCCCCATTTCGAGTCGCCGTCGTATTCCTCTGCTCTCAATATGAGGCTGTGCATCCGGGGATCAATATCAGATGCGTCGCTCGCACGCCGTACTCTAGGCGCTGCGGGATCGTCTAATGCGATGAAATCATCTGCAGCACCTTCGGCCTGAGCTTCCAGAGCAAGTCTCCGTCTGCGCTCTTTCTTTTCCCGAATCTCTGCTTCGGTGGGAATCAGGCTTCCTCCTGCTTCATCCGCTCGCAGTAACGCCGTCGCAGGCGCTGGCGATGGTTTCCGTTCCGTGCCTTGCGGGTCTACTGTGTCGACTACCATAGGATCTTCTTCGCCTGCTCGGGGAGGAGGTGCTCGCATGCTGCTTTTCATGTGTGCAAGGTTCGCTGCACTGTAAGGGTCGTCATCGTCTGCATTACCTGCATCTTGTTTCCCCGTAGCACTCTTGAAGGGCAGGCTCGGTTCGCCAATGCCCCGACGCGCACCCAATTTCTTTGGCTTGACCACAGACGACGCTGCAGCAGCCTCTTCGTCATCGTTATTGTACGCAGCTCGAACTTTTGCATTCGTTGTTCGTTTGGCCTTTGCGCTCGGTCGTTTAACAAAGCTCACTTGAGGTTGATCTGGTCGCCGAATCAGTCGTCTGAGTCACGGATTAGAAGGCGTGTCGCGAATGGGCCCTGCGCCCTCGGTAAGGTTTGTATTTACCTTGATCAGGTTCCTCTTCGTCTATGCCGATTTTGCGGGCGACGCGCTTGCTTTTGTTCATGCTTGCGGCTTGTGCGACGTATCAATGCGACGTCTCGTCGAGAGTTACTTGATGAGACGGTGGCCAGAAGCTCTGCAAAGCGTTCGGGTACAGCGGATGAAGGTTGGTCGGATTGCTTGACATTTAGAATACCATGCAGGTTGACGCGAGGTCACATGTGAGATGCGGCTCAAGACAGCCCTGTACGCGTTTCACTCTCGCGTGTCTTGGCAGACTATGAACTTCGTCGCTAGTCATTGCTCTACACCTATCGACGCCGTACTCCTTCACTCTCAGCTCTCAGCTTTCAGCGCGCAGGTAACACCAAGATCCGTCCTCGGAAGATATCAATTATCGCGAATTACAAACATGCCGCAAGCACAACCGGAGCTGAAGAAGGTTCGTTACTTCTCATCATACAAGCTTCCTACATAGATGCTATTCAACTAGCCGTCGCAATTCGCAGTGACCCCGTTTCAGGCCCTCGCCGAACCCGAGCTGACAGCATGCAAATAGTACGTCAATAAGCGCGTTCAAATCGAACTCAACGGCTCTCGTAAAGTCATCGCCAACCTAGCTGGCTACGATGTATGTTGCGCTTCTCTAGAGGTCGGCAGCAGCCACTGACAATATCTTGCAGGTCTTCCTAAACCTTTCCCTTAACAACGCTGTGGAGGAGCGCTTTGATGGTGTCAAGGTCAAGCTGGGCGAATGCGTTCTGCGAGGCAACTCGGTGGTACAGATTCAAACGATGGAGCGCGTGGATTGAACGAGCGAAAGCTACAAAATAATGAAGATACGCAAATATTATACACCTTTGGCTGCCGCGGTCAAGGCCTGACGATGTCAACTTGCTGACTGCGATCCTCCCTAAGCAATTTGCACGGCGTTCAGCTGGATCTGAGGTTTCATGGGGACATTGTCATGGGTGCACCAATGGGGCATGGGCTTCTCCCAGGTATGCACTTGTTGTTACCGTCCATTCAATTTTTACTCAAATCTTGCCAAGTTCCATTCTCCCTGGTCTATATTTTTGCCTGGACTTCAGTGCCAAATCCTCTCTGAAATGGAGGGTGCAAAGGCGAGGCAATGCAGGCCGAATTGGATCTCTCGTGGCTGTGATCGTGGCTGCTGCCTTTGACGGTGAGGACACGCATACCAGTCGCAACTGCCTTCTTATGCCAGCTTCTGTCAACAGACATTCACTTTTCTCGCTATCTTCCCATATTCCGAGCTTCAGCCCACGACCTCAGACTTCCTATTCACAAGTATCCTTCAATTAACACTGCGCGAACTGAATCGAACCTTTGATATCTCTACAAAGAGCTCCTGTCAGCTGGTCTGCTGGTCATCGCTTCGTATAGATTGTTGTCGGGTGCTTCAACATTCTACTACAGATTTTGGACACCGTTCATTAACCAAAGTACATGTCTGAGAGAGGCCGACACTCACAACAGGACGGTTTTCGCAGGCAGGAGGTTGACCAGCATCCTCGCTTCAAGCCCCCACGAGATCACAATCCACACCACTGGACTAGACGTAGCTCTACACCTCACCCGCACGCACGTGTCCGTCGAGATCGCTCTCCAGGTCAGAGACGAGTACCTAGCCCGCACGACGCGAAGTACCGGCCATTGGATTTGCGCAAAGTCCACAATACTCAGCTCAGCAGTCAACACGATATTCTGAACAGAGGCAAGACTGTGGCCAACGCGCCCCTGAACGCCTGCCAGAGTCTTATCAATATCCTTGGCCTGCTATGCTGCATCATCTCTGCCAGCTCACCGGTCAGCAGCGTAGACGATTGGCACGGATTCAAGACCGAAAGGGATGTCCGCGACCCTTCTTCCACGAGAGAGCGCCCAAGTGAAAGACGACGACGCCAGAGACGGTGATCATAGATCTTCTCCAGCTCCGCCCAGTGATCTACGCGTTGAGTACTGGGATGTTGCGTTCTAGCAAGCCTTTCCACTGCGGTAGAGTGCGGCCAAGACCCAGTGCCCTGCCGCGAGTCTGGATGAGATCCTCCACGGCACTACCGTACCGAATCAGTTCGTCCTCTCGCCATGCCGTCTGCATCAATGCAATTCCGTATGGCATGCTGCTCTCAAAATGAACAGCGGCCGGCAAGGTCAGCATCGGATATCCAGCTTGGGCAGCGACTTGATACGTTTGTGCGACATCCGGTGGCACCAGGAGCCCGTTGAGAGGCTGTCTCGCCGCCGTCCCGTTCAACGTCAAAGCGTCATCTATGCCGTTCCGAGACGTACCCTGACAGAACTTTAAAGCTTGCCAGTACGTCTCATTCTGGACTCCTCCAGTCGAGAGCGATTCAAGAAACTGGTCTTGTCCGGAGTAAAAGGCAGGAACTCCATTAGGGTATGGTAGACCGCCCTCACTGCCGTCATTGGCAAAGTTGAAATCGACAATGTCCTGAAGTGATCGAACAGAGGTCTTCTTCAAATCTGAAAGATATTCTGCGATACCGTTGTAGAAGTCTACAGCAACGACAGTGAATTCAGACTCATTGACGAAGCCACGATCTGCGCCAAACTTCCAGTTCCAGCCACGTGGGTCGACCAACAGCGGAAAGTTTGTGATCTCCGTGTGATTGATGACTGTCCCACCAGCGGACTCGATGAGCTTCACGAGTTCAAGCAGCTTCGCTTGCTGCTCGGGATCAGCGAGAACCCAGAAAGTATCCCACGGGACTCCGAATCTAGCATCAGCTAACGCGGAACTGTTGCAGATTAAACCGGTATAGCCCCCAGGCTGATCGGGTTGAGACAATGTATAGTTGTCTCGCTGATCAACGCCCCACATGGCATCGAAAGCATAGGTCGCATCGCGCACAGACTTGCCGAACGCGCCCACGGAGTCTTGATTGATACTCTCCGGGATGACCCCAGCCCGCGATGTTCGACCCACGGTTGGCTTGATGCCAACAATAGCATTTCGTTCGGCTGGATTGATGACGGAGCCGTCTGTCTCAGTTCCAAGAGCGATGGGAAATACATTGGCGGCAACTCCGACAGCAGAGCCACTGGAAGAACCCCCTGGATTGACGGTGAGATTATAAGCGCTTCGACATTGACCGTTGCGTGCCGAATAGCCTTCCGAATAGTTGGACGAGCGCATGTCAGCCCATTCGCTCAAGGATGCCTTTCCCATCAGGACAGCACCAGCCGTCCTCATTTTTGCAACAACCATGGCATCTCTTTGGGCTACTGAGCCGACGAGCGCAAATGAGCCGGCCGTCGTCTGCATCTTATCTTTGGAGGCAATATTGTCCTTGACAACAAAGGGAATGCCATGCAACGGGCCACGCACATGACCCTCGCGGCGTTCAGAGTCCAAATGTCGTGCGATTGTCCGAGCGTCTGGGTTCAGCTCAAGCATCACACTGGTCACGATCAGCTGCGTCCTTTGAGTGGAAGGTGCTGCTTACTTTAGGTATGGCTGTGTCTGAAGAGCTCTCTCGATGTAGCAATCAAGCAAAGACACGGCCGTGAGCATGCCTCTTTGCATCGCTTGCTGCATCTCGTCGATGGACGCTTCTTCCAGCTGGAATCCATGACAAAGGCTCATGGGGAGCGGGTCCGTAGTGTTACCATATTCCCATTGAGATAAAACATAGCCGTCATTGATGTGGACGTTGTCTACAATAGCATCTCTCGCGAGAGAAATCGCGAGGCCTGCGAAGAGGTACCCACTCAACCATGGGATGGCACGCCTCATTGTGTATCACGGTGTCTAGTCATGGATGCGCGTCACAGATTTTATTTGGTAGGTGGTGGCAGGATGAAGCTCACCGAACAGTGGGGCCGCTTCTGCTCGTCCGCTGATGTGTGCAGCCAATGTACATCTTGGCATCTTTTGAGAAGTCAAGTTGCCTTTCTTCCGTCGTCTGTGTCTCGACTGAGTCGTGGTCGTCGCGTGGCTTCCACGTGGAGATGTATCTACGGCATTCGACCTACATGGAAAGCGATGATCCACTGCTTTGTGCACTTGTCGCTTGCATTTCGAGTCAGACGTGTCGCTGGTCCTCTTGTGTGTTCTGGAGCACACTGCACGAGTTCTTGCTCTGACATCGCGTACGTTACCGTAATCAGATACGATGTACGCGAGAGAGGGGTCTGGACTTGCAGATCCATAAGCAATCCCGATGGCCGATTGTCGGATGGTGTTGTGAGCAGACCGAGTAGGTTTATTCCGTAGGTATGGTGGCACAACTGCTCACTGCTCTATGCACACCGCGTTACCCCGGTCATCAAGCACATGCACTCATCGAAAGTAAACTTTTTTTCGAGGTCGTTTTGCGTGCGAAAGTGCGGTATCGAAATCCGTAGTAGGCAGGCGCAGACGTGCTCAATCATGTCTACGGTCTGACAAGCGAGAGACATTGATAGACATCCCTGTCTCATCGCTTTCGCTCGGGCGCAGAACCTCCTTCACATGTGCAAGGTGTAGTTTGCTGCGCGCTGTTGAGGTGTTTGCATGTTGTGCGAACCAACCACAGATGCGCAAGGATGAGAGCCTCGCCTACCATGGCGCATGCTTGGTCGCAGACGTACATATTGCCTTGGGCATTACTGGCATTTGGGCATTCACCTTTTCGTCTGTAGACCGCACCTGCGAGTGAGCAGACGATAACGCCACTATCGCGAGATTTGCTGTCATGTTTTAGAGCACGGATAGAATTTCACTCTAGAGGGCAGTCCGGCAAGAGGCCAGTCTCGGTAAGCGATGTAAGCCGAGCCAACAAGACTGACTGCTGCTTCATCGTCAACGGCTGTCTCTGAAGCAGCCTACCCTACGTGTCAAATGCCTGCTGCCCCATTCAGTCGTGTCAGTGAAGTCTGTCTCACATGTGGCTGACCGCTCACGGCTAGTCAGACCCACGGCGCGGGACACTAATGCGAGCTGGCAGCTGGCCGCACTGCGGTCAACACCGGCAATGGCACCGTAGGACCCGAGCAAGGCAGGGCTACCGACTCTTGCACTGCATGTGCATACACGCAGAACAGAGCCTCGCCGCTGCGTGTGGGGAATACAAGAGTCATGCGAACGCAAGCTTGCGCGCTCGCAGACTACGGGCCGAGAGGAGACAAACGCAGGTTTTTCGTGTAGATGTAAGCGGCCGAGGCGTCAATGAAAACGTCAAGCAAGGGCCGATTGAGGGGGAGGTGGAAGAAAGTGTCGAGAGTGGTTCAGCAGCGCAACGGGGAGACATGGACCGTTTCTGGACAAGGCTGAGAATGGGCCCATGCAACGGTACGGATATCGTACATGGACAGGAGGCATCGGATGAGATGTCCATGCTGCCGCAGTGTACGGACCAGCGGCACGTACGTGGGCATGGCAGGTGGGTAGGGTTGATACCGGGCTACGGGTCAATTGAAGAGCGCAGCAGACGGCAGGGACCAGCGTCCAGAGCGGTCTATTCCAGGCAGCGAGGGCGAGGGTTGGGTGGTGCTGGTGCTGCGACGTGGAGAGCGTACCTGCAGCTGAGGACGGTCTTTTGCTACTTTTGCGAAATGTACAGGCATGTGATGCCGGCGGCGGAGGCAGAGGCAGATGTACAGTATGTACTGTATACAGGCGCGACACCTCAGGCCAGCGGTGCTGGAGAAGCTGCCGACTCGCAACGGCTAGTTTAATGAGCCATGGTTCACTGTATGCTCGTCGCGCGCGCAATGGCTTGAGGGCGCAGGCAGTAGCGCAGGCCTGGGATCGGCTTCTGTTGAGGCTGATCAGCATTGAAGGCAAGCAGTGTGCGTGTACTTGTACTTTGTACAGAGCGCAGGCAGGTAGCAGGCTCGGGCGAGGGCGCGAACTCAGTTTGCGTCTGCGATGCCTACAGTCGCTGCGGTGCTGCATGAATCACATCGCCTAGCGCTCGCAGCTCAGAGTGTCCGTGAGCCTGAGGCAGGCAGCCAGCCAGCGTCGGCGCGACCTTGGCCGACTTCGCGTCTTGTTGTCCTCAGAGGGCGCGCAGTCGTATACGTCCTCTCCCACCAGACGCCAACCCTTCGCCCTTCCTCGACGGACACTGGTATAGCCGCATTATTGACACGGCGACAGTGCGTAACCTTCTCCAGCTCTCTCCTCCGCTCCTGCTACTGCACCGCCCGGCGCGTCCGTAGCACCCGTAGCGGCCAGCCTTTTTCGCTCTCGAGCCCTTTTCCTGATTGTCCCATCCCCCCCATCGCTTCTGCAAAGTGTCCACGAGGAGCCAATCCGCGTCCTGATTGCTCCAAAATAGACGCTGCACCGCTGACAGAGCAGTCCACTGCCCTTCGACCACCGCCCGGCCAGAATCCTTGCTAGACCCACACAACCGCGCTGCTCCCATTCACCACACCATCATTCACTACTAATGATGGGTAAGTCCCTCGCCTTTCCCTGGGCCCCCCTCCCCCCCTTCCCGTCTGCCCTCTTCTCCCAACTCATCCTACACCTGAGCCTCTGCTGCAATCCTCTTGTCCGGTCCATCCAGGTCCATCCATTCTATTCCTCTCTTAGCCTCGCTTCGAATTCCTTTTCCCTTTTCTTTATCTCCCCACCCCTTGCTGACCCTGTCCCTGCCCACAGATACCGCTGATCTCCAGGACAACTATCGGGTAAGCTTCTCTTGACTGCGCTCTCACGCCTTCCCTCGTCCCGTCCCTCAGCCCCTCTGCTGCCTGCCAGACGCCTTTCACCCAACAAGCCTCTTTCCCTCACCAGATTCCCATCCTGTCTTGGCCCCCGCCGATCCGCCGGAGTCGGCTTAGGCTTGACCTTGCAGCTTGTCCCAACATTCGCACGCTGACTGCCTCTCCCTTTCCTCACAAACCTTACATTTCTCCTACCCTCCCGCATCCTCCTTCTCAATGAGTTTCGACCATCAACCTGACATTGACCAAATCCAGCGTGAGAGATCCCCTCATCGTCGTTCCAGATCACCGCGCCGCACACGTCGCTCTTACTCCCGCTCTCGTTCCCGCTCCCCCAACAACTATCGCCAGGATCGTCGCGAGCGTTCCCCCTACGACAACCAACAAGGCGCAGGCTACTCTTCCCGTCCCCAACCAGCGCGCTCCTTTGAGGACCGTGCTGCCAACAAGGAACAGATGATGGCCTCAGTCAGAGAGTCCTCTCAGCAGGACAGACGTGTCTATGTCGGCAACTTGTCTTACGATGTCAAGTGGCACCACCTCAAGGATTTTATGCGACAGGGTACGTGACGGGACACTTTTGCGCGCGCGCGAGCGAGAACGTGCGTGTCGGAAGCGACGCGCACGCTCTCGACGACGTGCACCGGTTCAAGAGCTTGGCTGACGAAGTGGTGATTTTAGCTGGAGAGGTTCTCTTTGCCGATGTTTTGATGCTTCCCAACGGGATGTCGAAGGTGCGGACTGCTACATGCTCGGACATGGTTCTTTCTTTGGGTTGATTTCTTCCTTTTGGTTTTGTTTGCAAGGAGAGAACGATTGTTGACATAAGGGCCCGGTGGCCATGGAATTACAGGGATGTGGGTAAGTTACGCACCCGCCTTTGCTGATTCAAGAGGCCTTCACATGCTGACCGGCTTCGCAGCATCGTGGAATACGCAACCAGAGATCAAGCCCAAAACGCAATCAACACGCTCAGCAACCAGAACTTGATGGGCCGACTTGTCTACGTTCGCGAGGTACGTCATAGCTTACACTTTTACGCTCCACAGGCAAGACATCTACTGACCAGTCACGCAGGATCGTGAGACTGAACCCCGTTTCTCTGGCGCTCCCACTCGTGGCGGCTTTGCTGGCGGTCAAGGCGGCTTCCAAGGTGGCTACGGTGGTGGCGCTGGAGGATATGGAGGTGGGTACGGCGGCGGCGCTGCTCCTGGAGCCGGTGCCGGTAGCCGCCAGATCTTTGTATCAAACGTAAGTTGCAGACTATGTTACTTTGTTGGCTGACAGGGATATGCAAGAGGCTCGACCAAAGTGCTTTTGTTAACTTAACGCGTCACAGCTTCCATTCACAGTCGGCTGGCAGGATCTGAAGGACCTTTTCCGTCAAGCAGGTAAGACAATCCCACCATCGCATATAAATGCACCGCCATGTTTGCTCACACAGGACTCTCCATTAGCGATGAACGGAAACGTCATTCGCGCAGACGTGCACATGGCACATGATGGACGCCCCAAGGGAACTGGTATTGTTGCATTCGAATCCCCCGACGACGCTCGTAACGCGATTGCTCAATTCAACGGATATGACTGGCAGGGTCGTGTTCTTGAGGTCCGTGAAGACCGCTTCCCCAACGCCGGCATGCGAGGCGGTTTCGGTGGTGGAATGCGCGGTGGCTTCGGTCGCGGCGGTTTCGCAGGTGGACGTGGTGGATTTGGCGGTGGTGTTGGCCGCGGAGGCTTTGGTGGTGGTGGCTACGGCGGTGGAATCGGTGGTGCTGGCGGTGCTGGTGGAGACTTTGCTCCCCCTCCCCCTAACCCCTTCACCGACAACGCCACAGCTGGTGGTGACCCCAGCGAGATCATCTATGTTCGCAACGTAAGTGACACTTCCCGTGGCAGGGGGTCTGTGCTGACGAGAACTAGCTTCCCTGGTCGACAAGCAACGAGGACCTGATCGAGCTCTTCCAGACCATCGGCAAGGTCGAGAAGGCTGAGATTCAGTACGAGCCCAACGGCCGCTCTCGCGGAACTGGTGTCGTCCAATTCGACTCGCGCGAGAATGCAGAGACGGCCATCTCCAAGTTCACTGGGTACCAGTACGGCGGCCGCCCTCTTGGTCTGAGCTACGTCAAGTACCTCGGCCAGGCTGGTGATGCTCCCATGGAGACAGAGCCCCAGATCACGCAGGATCAAATCATGTAGGAATGACTTGTCAGGACGGCGCGGAATCGGATCACCAAAAGGACCCAACTTCATCATTCGCCCCGTGTCACACGACACGACATTCACGGTGGCAGCAACGGCAGCATCTCCACACCCTTGGCGATGGCACGACTGCGACAAATACCTTTAAATATCTATCATTCACGGCGGTTGGCGCAAAAGCAAGCGCGTGGTGCGAGCTTCTCAACATGACGCGGTATGCTCAGGACGCCCAAAAAGTTGTATTCAGGCTGTATTTGTAGCAGCGGGAAAAAGTGGAAGGGCTCTTTAATTTGTCTACGGTGAAGTATAGTGGATGAGAGACGAAGACGGGGCCCCCAAACATGAATTCCCAAATACCAAGGCCCTTTCCAGCTGACCGAGACACTTTTTTTCCGCAGTCTGCGAGGCCGAGCCTGGCTGTTTTGCATTGTCCCCACACAACGTCAAGTACTAAAACGCATCATGTGGGCGTACCTTGACCTTTGCTAACAGTCTTCATGACAAGCTCGTAGACAGACCATTGCACTGCGTTGACGATGAAGGCCCTGACGGAGCAGACGCCTAGCCCACGAAACAAGACCATCCAGCCCTCTTCTTTCACAGCCAGCCTTGCCAAAGTCATAGAGCTAGGTACGTCCCTTTTTATCTGATTGCAGTCTCGACCGTTCAAGAGGGTGGTGGTCTCTCCTGCGCTTTCGCGTGTTGCACGGTGACAAGAAAGGAATGCAGCATGCGTCTGTACACGACTTTTGATGACATCTAGTGGAAACACACTAGCCCAGGTTGCAACGCCCGCTATACCACCACACATTAGGATTTTCAGTTGCTCATTCCCCATGATACCCTCGGAAGCGGTGCGGTTGTCCCACAAGTCTTTGCTAGCCTCGTAAGTCCAAAAGTAGAAGCCATAACCAATGGCGTCCCGCAAAGCCGTGACTAGGCCGCCATGGTAGAGTCCCAAGACACCGCGTTCGCGGAGGATCTGCCTGGTGATTGACCAGGATGTCGCAGGGGCTGTGGCGGATGCAATCTGTGCGCGGCACTTGACGAGTTCCGTGGGCGTGGAGACGACAAACGTTGCCAACCCCGCAAGGACGCCCGATATGAAATGTGAGGTGTAGGTATAGCGTGGGTGGCCCGTGGCAGGGTCGTGCGAGCTGCCCGAGGGTGAGGAAAACAGAGGCAGAGAACGGTTGTAGGTTGCATAAAGCAGGGCATTGAGTGCGCCATAGGTCAAGATAGGCGCTGCGATGCCCTTGAGGAGGGTGTTGCGTTCTCGGAGCGGGACGGAGGCTGTGGACAGAGCTGCAGATGTAGTTTGGGAGGTGGCTTGCGAGTGTACAGGCGCGAGCTGAGAGGTGGATTGGATCTTGACCTTGAGAACATCCAGTGGATTTCCAATGAGTATTGCTGCGGCACCCGAGACGTAGCCTGCTATGAAATCCATCTTCTTTCTGAGCGGTGGGCGGAGATTGGGGTGGGAGTGTCGAGGTGCGCGTCTGCGGTGTCAGGAGCCATATTGCGTGCGGTCAATTGGCAGAGGGCGCAAGTCAAGGTCTTGCATTGGATTGGGACATGGCTGTCAGGATGCACAAGAGACGGGTGAAGCTGCGGGCAGATCTGGCAGAAGACGGAGCTTTTTGCATTAGTACTGTAGTAGAGCATGCGGGGCTCGTCCCAATGATGTGTCATTGCCGCATTGGCGGGCCTCGATTGGGGGTGCGCACGGGCTGGGATAGCCCCAGATCTGCGGGGGGGACGTGGGAGGTCGGAGTCGGGCGCTGCCCTCGTCATCTGCTGCCGCCCAGGGCCCCGAGAGCTCCAGCTGTCGACCGACCGACCGAACTCGCCTCTCCCTCTCCTGTCCTACACATACTCTAGCCCTTTACATCTCTGCGAAACCTGTACCTCCTCTCACTCTCCCAATTGCCTCGTCTGATCAGCTCGCTGCAACGCAATCATGGGTGGCGGATGCTGCGCCTCAGGTGCTCCCACCTACAACTATCCTCTTCGCGCCGGCAAGCCTGTTGGCAAACAGATCCACCATCTCTACACGAATCGTCTGCGTCAATTCGTCGATGAGGGCCAGTATAGACCTCAGAGCTTACTTGCGTATGTCAATGTCGCAACCTCGCCTCTGCTCCCTCTCACTGACGCTCACTCCCTAGCAAGCTCGATGAAGCTCGAGTATCGGGCGAGCCTGCCGTCAAGCTCACCGTCTGGCATGCCCCAGGCCTCACGCGTCCTACCTTTGCCGAAGCCACAGACCCCAAGAATGAATACAAGCCCACGAAGAAGGGGGAGTCATTTGGTCCGAGTTGGAGTACACACTGGTTCCACGTCAGCCTCACTGTGCCCGAGCAACTACGTGACAAGCGCCATCTCGAGCTACACTGGGACGGGAACAATGAAGGTCTGATTTGGTCTGAAGATGGCGAGCCGCTGCGCGGTCTCTCTGGCGAGCGGGAGCGCATCGAGTGGATACTGCCTGAGAAGTTCCGCGACGGCAAGACACATGGCTTCTACATTGAAATGGCATGCAACGGCATGTTTGGCAATGCTTTTGGAGACTCGCTGCAACCACCGACGCCGGATAACTACTACAAGCTTGATACCGCGGATATTGTGGCTGTCAACCTCGAGGCGAGAGCTCTGTGGATTGACTTTTGGATCATTGGCGATGCTGCTAGAGAGTTTCCTCAGGACTCGTGGGAAGAGCATGAGGCGCTGCAAGTTGCCAATGATATCATGGACAAATTCATTGAAGGTGATGGATCACAGGAGAGCATTGTTGCATGCAGAAAGATTGCGCAGCGCTACTTAGGAGACAAGGTCGACTCGCCAGACGTCTACAAACAAAAGTCGGAGGACGTTCTTGTGAATGCGGTGGGACACTGCCATATCGATTCATGCTGGCTCTGGCCGTTTGCTGAAACAAGAAGGAAAATTGCCAGATCCTGGTCAAACCAGGTGGAGCTCATGGATCGATACCCCGAGCATCGCTTTGTGTGCTCGCAGGGATTGCAGTTTAAGTGGCTTGAGACGCTGTATCCCAAGCTCTTTGACCGCGTCAAGGCCAAAGTCAAGACGGGGCAGTTCATCCCCATTGGCGGTAGCTGGGTCGAGCACGACACAAACATGCCCAGCGGAGAGGCCTTGGTCCGTCAGTTCCTGTATGGCCAGAGGTACTTTGAGAGCCGCTTCGGATCGCGTAGCACAACCTTCTGGTTGCCTGATACCTTTGGATATTCATCGCAGATCCCACAGCTTTGCCGGGGTGCTGGCATGACGCGGTTCTTCACGCAGAAGCTGAGCTGGAACAACATCAACAACTTTCCTCACACAACTTTCAACTGGGTTGCGCTTGATGGTAGTCAAGTGCTGTGTCATATGGTAAGTGCATGACCATGTTTGTATGGGAGCTGTGTGGAACGCATCTAATGACCTGCGATAGACACCAGCAGAGACATACACAGCCGAGGCTCACTTTGGTGACGTGAACCGATGTGTCACGCAGCACAAGTCCATGGACCAAGATTCGACTTCGCTACTTGTCTTCGGCAAAGGCGACGGCGGCGGAGGTCCTACGTGGCAGCAAATTGAGAAGCTCCGCCGATGCCGTGGCCTCGCGGACACCACAGGCAAACTGCCAAAGGTCGGCATGGGAGTCTCTGTCGACGACTTCTTCTCCCAGCTCCAGAAGAAGGCGGATGCAGGCAAGCAATTTGTGACCTGGTATGGCGAGCTATATCTGGAGTTCCACCGTGGCTGCTACACCACTCAGGCCAACAACAAGCTCTTCAATCGCAAGGCAGAGATACTGCTCAGAGACATTGAGTTTTTTGCCACAATGGCTAGTTTGAAGGACCTGGTGCCTGGCAAGCAGTCGGCAACGTCCTCGTACAAGTACCCCAAGCCAGCTCTTGACGAATTGTGGGAGAATGTGCTGCAGTGCCAGTTCCACGACTGCTTGCCCGGCAGTTCCATCAACGAAGCATACCGCGAGTCGGACGCCATCTACTTGCATGTCTTCAAGACCGGCCAAAAACTACTGGAGGATGCACTGAACGAGCTTGGTTTCCTCACACCGAACAGCGAGCCTGGCATGTTTGTTGCCGTCAACAATTGCCCCTTTCCCCGTCGTGACCTGATCACCCGCAAGGTCGGTCTGAACAACAGCCACTCTGTGTCAACATGGGTAGATAGCCCGGCACACGGCATATCTGCACCCCTTGGCTCGACACCGCGATCTGTCTCTGCTGCACGTATATTGTCAGAAGGCTCAGAAATCTTCCATTTAGAGAACAACGATCTCATCGTCAAGGTAGAGAAGGGTGTCATAACCTCCATCTGGGACAGGCGAGCACAGCGTCAAGTCCTCGCAAAGGGCGCAAAGGGCAACCAGCTCGTCATCTTCGATGACAAGCCGCTCAGTTTCCAAGCCTGGGACGTGGAGGTCTACCACCTCGACACGCGCAAGGAGCTAGTCCCTTCAAAGACGTATGTCACTGAGACAGGCCCCGACCGTGTCTCTGTAACGAGCGAAACCAAGATCTCCGACAAGAGCTGGATCAAGACCACAATCTCTCTCAGCGCCTCATCACCTGGCAAATCGACAGAGCGCACAGCGCCAGGCGATTACATTGAGTTCTCCGCCGAAGCAGACTGGCATGAAGAGTGGAAGATCCTCAAGGTCGAGTTCCCCGTCGACATTCGAAACACCGTCGCCTCGTACGAGACGCAATTCGGCATTACACAGCGCCCAACACACTACAACACCACCTGGGACATGGCCAAATTCGAAGTCTGCTCGCACAAGTTTGCGGATCTGTCGGAACACACATACGGTGTAAGCATACTGAATGATTGCAAGTACGGCTTCGCGACACGCGGCAACGTTATGACGCTCAGTCTACTGCGCAGCCCCAAGGCGCCCGATGGCGAAGCAGACATGGGCCGCCACAAAATGCGCTGGGCACTCCTGCCTCACGCCGGCAGTCTGTCGAATGCATCCGTGTGGGCCGCACGCGCCTTCAACAACCCTGTTGCAACGCTGCCCGGCGAGCAAGCGCTCTTCCCGTTCATGACGTCCAATGCACCGACGTATATCCGTCGCGTGACCAACTACACCGACGCCCTAGCTACAATCAACACATTCCGCCTCGAGCCCCTCGACGCTGCCTCGGGCTCCTCTGGCGAAGGACTAGCAAGATCAAACGTGATCATTGACACGATTAAGCGGGGCGAAGATGACGCTGATGTGTCGAACCCCGATCAGAAGCTGCCTGTGCGAGCGGGTCGGAGCGCCATTGTGCGGTTGTATGACAGTCTGGGTGGCAAGTCGAGGACTTGGCTGAAACTGGGACATTTGGGTCTGAAGAAGGTGCTGAGGACGAATTTGCTTGAGGATGATGGGGAGGAGGTACAGCTTGTTGAGCGTGGAGGGGAGAAGGGGGTGCTGCTTATTGTTGGTGCTTTTGAAGTTGTTACGTTGAGGTTGGTTTTTGAGTAGGGGTGAGATTCGTTGGCGGTGTGAGCGGTGTTGATGGTGGTAGGTAGCAAGGAGGTTGCGAAGTTGGAAGGTGGAAGGTTGTTGAGTGAAATAGGTACTGGGGGAGAAAGGGGATGATGGTGTTGGGGCTGGGGAGTGTACGCGTATCGGGCATCAGGTATCAAGTCTGGACACTGGCGTTTGTGTTTATGTTTTTGTCAATATTCATGTAGGCTTGAATAACCTTGTATCCTTCATCCCGTCCCAAGGTCCATTTTAGGAGCTGAATAAACCCCAAAGAGAATGACTTGCGGTTTATTGTTGTCTGATCTGACGAGTACACCTAAAGCATAGTCAAGTTTTTAAGCTGGCTATTTGCGTCTAGAGTATCATACGAGTTTAATTCGAGAGGGCCTACGAATTAGATACCTAGGTAGGTACTTGTTGCGATTAGGTACCGCAAGAAGAGCAGCATCACGTGGGTTCTCGTAATTGAAGCTGGTATCACGTGGTAATCTCTGGTTCCGTACCTATCCAATTGTGTAGTGCTGGCCCACGGAGGATCCGGCTTCGCTCCACGGACGTCCAGCCTTGTTCGCGTTGTGGATAGGCAGAAGCCCCCAATGTTTGACTCACTGCGTTCCGCTGCAATACTATGTATGGCGTCGCGCCTTCATCGGCCAGGCCCCCATTTCCTTTTGCTGGACTAGTGTGCCATGTGAAGGGTTGAGGACGACGGGTAGATGACCAACATGGGAGAGATTCGTCCCATGCGTGTATCAGACCTTGCGAGAACGGACGGTCCTTGGGAATGACAGTAGTATACTTAAGATGGTGTGTCTGCTCTTACCTTTCGTCTATTGATCGTCGAGCTGACATCTTTTAACTACTGTCTGTGACCTTTCATCAACAATGACCTCTCCATCTCCAGTGCGGTACACAGCCCTTCCTCTGACTGCATTAGCAAACATCATTTCCACCCGCACGCAGCAGATTGAGACATTTCTATCTGACAACAAGCTCCCACAACCGTCCTTCACGGCAGCTTACGCTCCAGACTTCCTGCCTCCCAGCAACCCCGAGATCCAAGCAGCCCGCCATGAGCTCCAAGAGGCAACACGCGCCCTGAACGAGCTCGTCACAGGCCAGAAGCGTTTCCTAATCGAAAAGTCTCTCTTCGGCCCCGTCCAGGCCTTTGCATTCCAGTGTCTTGCTCACTGGAACATTGCGGCTTCTGTACCCGTCACTGGATCGATCTCGTACGAGGACCTTGCTGCGAAGAGCGGTATGCCTATCGATCCGCTTCGTCGTGTGATTCGATTCCTGGCTACGTCGCACTTCTTCACCGAGGCTACTCCAGGCTTTGTCTCTCACACGCCCATGTCAGCGGAGTTGGCCACAGACAACAAGGCGGCATCGTGGCTGAAGCATGTATCCCACAACCTCCCCGCCATTGCTTCCGAGATCTCTGCCATTGAGCGCTGGCCAGCACTGGATCATGCGTCGAAGACAGGCATGGCCATAGCAGAAGGATGGCCAGCGGGCGACACAGTCTTCGATGTCCTAGCCAGAGACGAGGAGCGAAGCAGGACGTTTGACAATGCAATGGAGTATGCCTCACAAGCAGCAGGGGGCAGCGTCAGCGCAGCCATGGCCGGCTTCGACTGGAGTCTCTTGGGCTCCGCGGCCACGATTGTCGACGTCGGCGGTGGCAACGGACATTGGGCTCGGTCATTTGCGCAAGAGCTGGAGCACACAAGGTGGATTGTGCAGGACTTGGCGTCTGTGGTTGAGGCTGCCCCTGCTTCGTGTGAGGGAGATGCGACGCTCGGTGGGCGAGTCGCGTACCTGGCGCACTCATTCTTCGAACCTCAGCCAATTAGGGGCGCTGATGCGTACTACTATCGACGTGTGTTTCACGATTGGCCCGATGCGCAGGCTAGACCCATCCTGCAGGCTCTGGTGCCGTCTATGGCGAGTGGTGCGAGGCTGTTCATTGGTGATGCGGTCGTGCCTGCTGCTGGCAGTGTGGGCAGAGCCCGGGAGGAGATGCTCAGACTTGCGAGCTTGCACTTGATGGTCGGACTCAATGGTGTGGAGAGGGAACTGGCTGAGTGGAAGAAGCTGGTGTCGGATGCGGTTGGTGATGCATTGCAATTCGAGAGTGCTGGGCCCATGCTCGTTGTCTTCAAGAAGGTCTGAGGTGTAATATACTCTTTACGATTGACGACCGTCTGTACTATACGCTTTCCCTCTCGGCCTAGCTTACATACCTCACTCAACGCAACATCTCAACATAAAATACTTTCGAAAATGCTACACTCGTTTGAGGTAATTGAAATTTGCGTACACACGCACTTGAATTGATAGGATCAGACCACTTACACGGTACATGCCTCTACCTCCGTAGCGGCCACGAGTGGCACAGTGTACATGGTCAATACACAGGACAAAGAAAAATCAATGCATGTAACCGGCTGGCCACATTCCCTAACGCTTCCAAGAGAAACATTCAGGTGGACCAACAATCATCAGCCATGTCTTTGTCCACCGCCAATATACCACATCTGAATTTCAATTCGCTACAACATGAACAATACAAAGTGGGTCGCCCACGCCAACAGAAACGCACTGGTCAATCAGCCTTGGGTCCGCCAGACTACACAAGAGAAACGTGCTAGCCAATGACTACACATTGAAAGAATAGATACAAACGAGCGACACACCGCCGCTGAAACCCAAAAGGCTGAAACCCACGAAGAGGAACACTGTACTCGCACAAACTAACACTCTGCTCCAACCACATTCAGGCATGAATCTGTGCGCCATCAGGACATGGAGTACAATTTCTTGTGCAATACACTGTGTCTAGCATGTTCCCCCCACCCCCGCTACGCAGCGCTCGACGCAGCCGACCTTTTAAATATCCCTCATGGCCTCTGCGAAACAGGTCGACATCTCAAGCAAGCATCCACAAACCACCCAGCAGCACATCCCATCCCAGCTCTCGGCCTCCAGCTCCATTCCGAGCTCTCACCCAGTCCAGTACTCGTATCATATACTTTTCTGTCCGTTTGCTGCTCCAGTTGCTCCACCCTTTCGGCGAAAACGAAAAAAAATGTGCGTGTGGGAGATCACGGTTTACGCCTGCGGGCATCGCTCCGAGTGGCTTCTCGTCAGCCGATGCCTCGCCCGTATGGGCTATGGCGGCTTCTGCGAGCCGAAGCAGTCGATGGCTGAGTCGTGGCGTCGGTGCCCGGTTTGCTCTGCGCGAGCAAAGGGTTATCAGTAGGTTTTTTTAATTTCCTCTTTTCTCATTTGGGGGTGAAAGGGACGTAGTTCTCGTTTTGCATATGCTTTGTCTACATTACCTTACGTGGCATTGTTAACCTTGACTACCTATTCAAAAAAAAAAAAAAAAAAAAAACGAAATCTACGAATTCTAGAAAAACCAAACTCACATTCTTTGACTTTGCAAATTACTTTTCGTTTTCTCCAAATTTCTTGTTTTTTTTCTTTCCACTAAATGTTTAGAGTGTACAAGCTTACCTTTCTTCTTTCTTGTATAGTGCAGTGTTACCCCTTCAGCTCCGCGTAACTCGGAACAACACAAAGGAAGACCGGAATGCGAAACGAGACCGGAACGCGAAATAGAAAAAAGGGACCCCCCTGCGAACGGGATGTTCGAGGCAAATGTCCCTCAGCCTCCCTCGTTCTGCGCCTGGCTCCTAGCCACGCCACCTACTCATCGGGCAGAGCTGGCATGAGCATTACTCTGCAATTCCTTTTTTCCACACGCTCTCTCTCGTCTCGCGCGAGCACGAAGGAATTTGTTCCGAGGTTTTCAAGAGCACGGCGCCTTCTGGTTGAGTTATTTTTCGCCTCTCTGGGAAAGTCCTCGACAAGCTTGGGGGGGATAGCGACGAACCCCGGCCCATCAACCCCATTGCACGAGCTACTTGTCGTTCAGGTCGGGTGCATTCTGCATGAGTGAGAACCTACCTACGGACCGACCCGCGCCCCCTCACACGTATTCCAACTCGGATGGGGGTTTGGCGGACTATATACTCTCCACCCGACACCACCCTAGAGCGCGGCGGCCTGCACGCTCCTAGCGAGCAGCAGAAGAAGAAGAAACACGATTCTCCTCTTTCCGCCCTACTATATCACTCTCTTGTCCAAGTCCATTCTCAAACAGGACGTTGTTCCTGATTGGCTGGTGGACTTGTGGACTAGTGCCCTCTGCCTCGCATTCGAGCTGGAGCCGGAGTGTCTGTCTCACTCTGGGAGCCGTCGTGCACTGTTGGTACTCCGGGAATATCCGTCGGAGAAGGGAGGAGGGCGGCCAACGACGGGCACAATTGAGATTTGGATTGCCTGTCTGCCTGTCTATATTTTTTTGTCTTTTCTGTCTTTCCTGTCTTGTCTTTTGTGTCTTGGGCGCGTGGCTGCCACAAAAGGACAGAATAGGACAAATGGGGCGCCGAGCCTGATAGACTTGACGAGGGGGGGGGGAGGGGGCTGGGCGGCTGGGAAGGGGGGGGGTGGCACGGGGGCCGAACCTTAACAATGGGGGGGGGGAGAAAGCGTCGCTGGAGAGGCAGCGAGAGTGATATTCCTTGCCGGAGGGGCACCGCAAAGCGCGGCAGAATAAGGAAGTGTCTCATGAGGAAAGTTCTTTTTTTTCCTTTCTCTGAAAAAAAAAAGAAGAAAGAAAAAAAGGAAACATGAAAGGGAGAAAAGGAGGAATGCAGGAAAAAAAATCAAAATCAAAATAAAAAGAGCACACCAGGCGTGCAGCACAATGCTCAAACACAGACGACGAGGCGAAGGCGAAAATGAAGAGCCAGATCCAGCCCGAGTACGTTGAGCAAAAGGGGGAAGGGGTGCACGATGCACCCGCGCGGCCGGCGCAATCCAGCCTCCATGTCAAGATCGAGGCCAAATTCGAGGTCGAGGTTAAGGTCGAGGTTAAGGTCGAAATTGAGGTCGAGACTAGATGCGAACCAGGGCGCCCTGCTCGCTCGCTCGCTCGTCTCTCCCCCTCGTCCACCCGCCCGCCCGTGCACAAAGGCTAAAGCTGCTTCACGCCAACATCCCAGGCACGAAATGGCAGGTGCATTCTCACGGGACGAACGGGGAGGTATATAAAGCGAGGCTGCAGGTTGGGCGTTGTCTGCCGTCGGGCCCAGCTCTGCGCCTTGTATGCTCCGAGAAGAAGCTGGGCAACTCGGAGCAGAGCAGGAACATTGTGTTCCTGTGGTGCTCGGCGGGCAGCATGGGTTTGACGGGAGGCTATGGCGGGGCCTTCCGTCAATCCTGGTGAACCACGGTGCGTGGTGGAGGAGTTGGAGATGGAGGTGGACGAGGGATTGCTGCTGCTGTGAAGGTCAAGCGTGGGATTGTGAAGAGGTAGAAAGTACGAAAGTATATACTTCGCAAGGTGCCTGATTATGCTCAGGGTCGATCCCTGCTCTGCGCAAGGAAGATGAATCGCAGGGTGATGGGGTCGTACATGGATTGATGCATGTCACATATCAAAGTCAAAAATCTTGTCAAAAGCTTGTCTTCACTTGATACCTTCTTCTCCATTCACTGTCTTGAACATCTGATTTTTCTCCATTGCTTGGAATATTGTTCTCACCCACGCTTGGGAGTTGAACAGATTCTTTTTCCTATCCACATAAATCCTCACATCGTTCCGGAGTACATGTTTGAATAGGTGCCTGCCCATATCGCACCTGTGTTCACTCAAGTCTTTCTAGAAACTCCACAGTCTTTGCACAACGGGCAGCAATCACGCTATAGTCTTTGTGTACTCCTTCGCCTGCCAGTATATTAGTCCCTTGCTTTCCAAAGATAAGAACAAAACAGCAAAAATCATTCAAAGCAAAGGGGAAAAGGCAAAAAGAGAAAAAAAAGAAGAAGAAGAGAAAAAGGTCAAAACATACCTCCTTGACAACATCATACTCAACATACCACTTCAAATAACTCAAGTCTGAAAAATTAGCCTCTCCATCCGGCGCAACGTGCTCCCACGCCTGCGCAGCCCCCTGGTCAAACTTCAAGCTCGACCACGCGGCATCGCGCCCATCACGGAACGCGCCCGGCGGCAAGGCGAAAACCTGTGCGTTTGCGCGCGACGCAAGGCGTAGCTTGTCGATGCGCGGGCCGCGAAACGTCTGCAGCGCCCTCGTGTACGTAGGCAGGTTAGCTAGAGTCTGCGCCTGCTCGAGAAACACCAGTAGCGAAGCTACGTCCTCTAGACCATTCGACACGCCGGCCGACGCGCCCGGGAGCATCGCATGCGCTGCATCGCCCAGGAACACTACGCGCCCGTTGTCCGAGGTCCACTGTAGATCCTCGCGTGCTTCCGCGATGCGCCAGAACGCACAGTCTTCGCGCAGACGCAGTAGTTTCTGGAAGCCAGGGTGGAAATCGGCGAAGAGGGTGCGTAGCTCGGCAGTTTGCGCGGGGATGTTCCATTTACCGATACCCTGTGTGCCAGCGTAGTTTGCCTGCTCGAAGACGACCCAGAATTCTTGCGTTAGGGTGTTGGAGCCCGCGACGGCGAAGTGTCCGTCGCCGCAGAAGCAGAGCGTCGCGTTGACGCCCTTGGTCCATAGATCTAGGGTTTCCGGATCCGTGGCGCAGAGGGAGTACGGGACGCGGTACTGGAATGCTACGTGGGCGCCTGGGACTGGTTCCGTGTCCTTGTTGGGAAAGGTTAGAGATTGCATTGGTGAGCGGACGCCGTCTGCGGCTAGAATCAGGTCTGAAGTAAGGACTGTGCCATTTGACAGGTGGAGGGTCGGTGGGTCTTGGATTAGCGATGTGATTTCCTGGCTGAAGTGGATTTTTGCGCCTGCTTCGATGGCGGCGTCGTAGAGTGCTGCTTGGAGGGTCTTGCGTAGGGCTATCCAGCTTCTGATTTCTCTTGTTAGCGCTGCTTTGGATCGGTAGGGTTGATGAGATAACGAGATTCCGCAGAAGCGAGAATGTCAAGCTCAGAGGCCAGAAAGGAAGGAACAACATACGATTTTCCTCTCTCCCGACAGATCAATTGGTATCCGCCCAATGAGACTGCCCTCGTCGCCCTTCAAGAACATGATATCCTCCTTTGTCTCAACGATAGGCCGCAGTCGCTCGCCGAGCCCGGCGTCGAGTAGCAGTTTTACGCCGTGCGGCGGAATCTGTAGCTCAGAGCCTTGCTCTGCGAGGGCTGGGCGGCGCTCCAGGACTGTGACATGGTGGCCTGCTGTTGCCAACTTGAGGGCTGCAAAGAGACCCACTAGACCTGCGCCTACGATCGTTATGTTGAGATCTGTGAGTGTTGAGTTGTCTGACATGGCTGCTGACGAGGTTATCAGGGATTCTCTATGATCTGCTATTGGGAGGTCCTGGGTTGAATGGGCGTTTTTGCTCTGAATGAAGGGAAAGCATCAATGAAGCTATAGGAGGGAAGAAGAGGGAGTGGGCGTGAGGAGCTCCCTTCCAAAGCACCTAAGAGACTAGGTACGAGGTAGACAGATGCTCGAGCATGGAGTGAGCCCTCTTGGACCCCAAAGAATAGGTGCACAGATCAGGTCGGCTGAGGTGCCAGCATAGCTTCAGTTTAGCTTCCAGCACCACATGGCACGCCACGTTGTATGAGCTACCTCTAGCGCCCCGGATAGGCAGCTAAGGCACTCCAGCTAAGAGATTTAGTGCAGTGGCTGTTCGGCCCACGGTAATTCCGTGGGCTAATAAGAGGCTTCGTGTCCCGAGGGTCCAAATCATGATGCACTTGGAAGGCACCACCATCCGAGTAAGACCGACGCCAATCCAAAGCTTGACTCACGTCCTTGTTCGTGTCTACGCGTCCATGGCGTCTTCTGGCAGAATGATGCGCCATGCAGTAGATACGCCTTGACCTGCAAGAAGGCGTCCGAAAACAGCTCAACGTGGCGACCGGAAGCGACTACTGACAAAGTGGCTCGTTGCATATCATTTCGTGTTCGTGCATTGGCAGCTACTGAGTGCAGTATAGTTTAAGATCGTCAAAGTTCAATTTACGGGAGCGTGGCGACAAGTACACCGTGGTGAATGTCCTTGTTGTAGATGTGTACGCTCTTCACCTTGAGTCCCACTGACTCGATCAGACGTCTCCAGTGACTCTCTGTGCGCTCCAGCGCTGCCGAATTGCTCATGATCAGCATGTCCATGTTCGTTGCCTGCCAGTTGACGCCTGCTTCAGGCAAAATCATCTCATCGATGAGAATGGCCGAGTCCGCCGACAGGGCAGATTTCTGGTTCTCCAGAATCTTTGCACACGCCTCGTCGCTCCAATCGTGGAGACAGTTCTTGATGTAGTAAAAGGCTGCGCCCTTGATTGGCTGGGGAGTGAAGAAGTCATATGCTTGAGCTTCAACGCCAGGGGTTGGGATGGCATTAGGAATAGAGTGCGGTTGGTCTTGCAGGATGATTTGCCTGCTGATGTTGGGGTATTTTTGTTTGAGCGCCGCACACTGCTGACCAATGCCACCACCAACATCGAGCAGCAAGGGAGTCGATCCAGCGGCTGTTAGCTGCTCTGCGGGGAAAGCGTCAAGCCTTGACTTGCGTTAGCAAGTGGATAAGCTGCATGCGTAACGTTTCACTTACCATGATGGCTGACCTGATTGGAATGCTGACAAGAAGAGCAAAATGTCCCGGAACAAGTCAGGGTGTCGTGCACCGTAAGCAAAGGCGTGCTCGTCTGTGTTGAATGCTAAACCAAAAGGCGCCTTTAGGGCGTTGTCAATGTCCTTATAGCCATTCGCGGCGAGGAACTTGGGCAGTGCCAGGAAGCACGGCGTCTCAATGTCGTACCTGGAAAAGTCATGGTCAACAGACGAATGCATGACCGAGCAAGGGGCAGACTCACATGTGCCTGACTCCTGCTTCGAAGCCCTCTTCTGAGAACAATCGGGTTGCTGGTGAAGGCCCAAACGTCTCAGGGCCGACTTCTGTGACCAAACCATGTGAAGCAGAGGCGCGGAGCACGCGAGCTGATGACGGACATTAGCGAAACCCGTATGATGAGGGTTTCAGAAGACTCACCGAGCAGGAGCTTGGACGCCTTTGTCTCTTGGGCAAGCTCGTCGACAGTTTTCGGGGCAGCAGCTCCCGCGAGGATCTTGAACAGCTTCAGGTCTACCAGGATCTTGGCCAGGGCTATTTGCAGAGCCTGTGAATGGGGTCAGCGGCTGCATTACACAAGAAGTATAGGCAATGATACTGACCGAGGAGCCGACACGGCCAAAGATGTCTAGACGGCCTTCGACGGCGTAAGAGGCCTCACGCATAGCCTCAAAGACCTCCTTCTTTGTGGCATCGTCCTTTGGGGGGTTCGCGGCCAAGGCACGCAGCTCTTGCAACAGGTTCGCGTATTGTGACATTGTTCGTATTTCGGTATTTTGTCAGAGGGGGGAGATGATGCAGCGGGAAGTCTTAAGAAGCACAAAGAGGGAGTGCAGGCGCAGCGTGTGAGGTTGGATGGCGTGGAGAGAGATAGTGGGGTGTGGGTGGTGGATGTGCAGTGGGAGTGTCCGGGGAGTGATCGGCAGGCTGACAGCGAGGATGCGACGTGAAGGCTGATCCTGCGTGTCCATGCCATGTGCCAATGCGCCCACCACACCGCTCGTCAAGCCGCCAGTGAACCTTACTGTGTGTAAGAGTACATTGCTTCTTCGTATCAGGGCAAGCCACTCGCTTCGCCCTCGAATCAGCTGCCTGTCCGCCTTTGCCAGATGGTGCGGGCAACGCTTAAGCGACAGGAATAGCATCGCCCGACCTCTGCCAACGTCGCATCACAATTCTCCTCAGCACTGAGTCGGCATTGGAACATGGCTCGCAACTCCAATCCCGTCCAATCATCGCCATCTTCATCTCCCCTGCGAAGATACCCGGCTCTTTTGGACCCAAAATTCTCACGTGGCGTCTCCGCTTCGCAAGACTCACCACTCCGACCTGCCAACCTAACTTCGCCTGGACGCCATCCTCCTCGTTTTTCCCTCCCAAGTCCCAGAAGTCGACGCGGCGACGCTTGTGCCCGCACTTCGTATCCTCCGCCTGCGCAGTATTATATGCTGCTTCCCCGCCGGCCAGTCAGCTTGTGTGCAAGACCTCTAACCCTCAATCTCACCTGCAACGATGGCCTCCCTCCCCACTACACTGCCACCTGATGAGAATCGGGCACCCAGGCTGCTCGCCAGCTTCTGGGTCCCCTTCTCCTTCACTGTCATCTTCATGGTAACTCGATTCTACGCGCGAGCTGCAAGGAAGCGACTGGGGGCCGACGATTGGACCATGCTGGCTGCCTGGATCTTCTACACCATCTCCGTCTCACTGTCAGCTGCCATCGTTGTCGCCGGCGGCGCTCGTCATGTCTATTACCTGTCCCTAGATCAGGTGCAACTCATCACCCACCTCAACGTCGCTACACAGGTCGTCGCCCCCCTGGCAAACGCCACTGCCAAAGCCGCCGTTGCCTTGTTACTGCCTCGAATCCTACAAGGTACTAGCAAGTGGCGCAAATGGTGGCTGTACACCAACGTTGCCATCTTCATGGCCACTGTCGCTGTATCGTGGTCGCTGCTGTTCACTCAGTGTATCCCTACAAGGGCACTGTGGGATCTCCAGCTCCAGATGTCCGGGCAAGGCACATGCCCCCATGAGTACCGCAACACGGTCTTTGGTATCGCGCAGGGTGGTAAGTACCCAAATCCTCCTTCGAGACAGCTGCCACCAAGTTCTCGAACTAATTCGTTTTGGTAGCATTCGGCGCCTATCTTGACTTCATGCTTGCCCTCTTCCCGCTTTTGATCGTCTACAAGCTTCAGGCACCCTTGAAGAAGAAGTTGGCCATCTGCGCACTGCTCGGTCTCGGAGTGTTCGCAGGAGCTTGCGCCGTCCTGCGCACGATTCTCTTTGCGAATGCCTTTGCTGCCACCAGCGATCCCACCTGGAACTCCTTTGGCGTCTTTCTCTGGGGCGGCCTTGAGATTCCTTTCGTTATTATTGGTGGTTGTGTGCCTCCCTCGGTGCCCATCTGGGACTATTTCATCAACGGCAAGCCCATTATGCCCGGTGGAGCAGGTCGCTCTGTGCTCATTGGGCAGAGCTGGTGGCAGTCTCTGCGAAGCAGAAGCAACCGTAGCCAGCCGATTGATATCTCAGCTGATTCGGGCTTCAAGCTCAGTGACTCACATTTGGAGCGTCAGGAGATTATGGTGAAGAAGACGATTGGTGTCGAGGAGGTGCGGATGGACAGCAATGAGCACAGGACACCGTATGCCGATAAGAGATGGGGTAGCAGGGATACCTCTAGCACGAATTCATCCTAGGCGTCTAGGGTTCCCTTGTCACTAGTCCTCTGAGTCTTGCCCATTTCAAGACGCAATGGATCTGGACGAGACGCAGAAGAGATGGCGAAGAAGAAGGTTGAAAAACAAAATAAAACACTTGTATATGTTAGTGGTGTGGAACGTCGACGCAGACTCACATTGGGTTGGGAGGTCTCGCTGTCACGTCTCATTATCCTTACGCTGCTTATGACCATTTCCGAATGCACGATCTCACGTCCTCCTCACGTTCTGTTTTTCCCCTCAATTGTTGTCATACAGCCTTTTGAAGGGTACTGTCACATGAATGAGTCTTGTGCACCGCGTCATGAACAGTTGAGGCAGATTCCCGAAGAGATGCGAAACTTGGGTTAGGTAAAGAAGAGCAGACGAAACGATAATGGGAAAAACCTATTCGGAGTTGGTCACTTCGAGGTCATCCTTTGTACCGAAAACGTAAAAAAACAAGAGGAGCGACCATCCATGATTAGGTACCGCATCGTTGCCAAGAAGAAAAGGGGCCAAACAACCCGGGCACAAAGTCAAGACAAAGAGTCTCCACTCCACTCCACTCTACTGCGCGTCCCGACCCGACCTCAAGCTCATAAACTCTCCTTCAAAGAAGTCTTCCGTTCCGACGTCAACGACTTGCCGTCCGACGCCTCCACATCGACTCCACTCGACATCTTAGACCCATCCGTCTCATCTCGTTCGACGCCAATCTTGCCTGAAATCGACATCATGGGCGCGAACATGGCAACGACAAACGCCATGCCGCAAAATGCAATGGTCATGATCCACCCATCCCGTATAGCAGCCAGGTAAGCCATCTTCACGCCTGACGTCTGCAGCGTCGCAGGTAGATTCACACCCGCTGCGCCAGCCTGCAGAACAGCCACAGGATCAACGTCAGGTGCGAAATGTTTCAACGATTGGAGTAGGCGGTTAGTGAAGATCGATTGGCCTGCGCCGATACCGATTACGCCGCTTAGTAATTGCCATGCTATATCGTGTCAGCACGTCTTGTCCAGCAATGTGGCGCGCAGGCGGAAACTCACATAAGAGTGTTGCCGTGATGGTGGCGATGTCAGATGCAGGCACAAAGGCCTGCACTGCCGTCACGGGAACCTGCACGGCCAAGCCATCGCCTGCTCCGGCGAGAATCTGATACCCAATGGCTTTGGCCAGGGAAAAGTCGAGGCCCAGGGTGTAGATCAGGCCGGAGCCTACGGTCGCCAGGGCAGCTCCTGCGAGTAGGAAAACTTTGTAGTAGCCCCAGGCTGTAAGTGTTCCGCCTGCGAAGATGGTGAAGATGGCTTTGTGTGGATTAGTGAGGTCCAGGAACATGTATCAGGCTCAGGGAGGACTTACGAGTTGATAGCATGAGGGGGATGATCAGAATTCCAGACTGTGCTGCCGTGGATCCATGTATAGCTTGGAAATAGATGGGCAAGTAATAAATGCGAAAGTAATTAGCAGCATTCAGACTAGAAAAACGTTAGCAAAGGAAGCGGCAGCATCAAACGCAGCAAGACTATGACTTACCAAAAGATAAAGACGCAGCAGACGAGGATGCCTCGTTTTCGCATGAAGCGGGCGGGAAGCAGAGCCCGTTCGCCTTGCAGCCACTCCACCACGACAAAGGCAATGGCAAGCACACCAAAGCCAACAAGCAGCCCAATGACGGTCGAGTCATTCCACGGAGACTCTACGCCCCCCTTTTGCAGTGCCAAGATGAAGCAGGTTAACGCTCCGAGTAGCATAGTCGCGCCTGGTAGATCCAACTCGTAAAAAAACGCCAGAAGCTTGATGCTTGGGGGCTGAGCCGATTCTGGAAGACGCAGGCATACGAGTAGAACCGCGATAACAAAGGCTCCAATAGGGAGATTCAGATAAAAACTAGAGCACATGTCAGTATGGTGTAGGGGCGTGCCTTGGACGCAGTACTTACCACCATCGCCACGTTACGTGAGATGTGAGAACACCACCGACAATCGGGCCCAGCACGCTCGCAACTGTAAAGGACAGTCCAAAGAGGCCGAAGAATAGAGGCAGGATCTGTGCTGAAACGAGATGGGTGATGGTCGTGTAGGTACCTCCAATGATACCCGCGCCGCCAGCCCCCGCGATGGCTCTACCCGCAATGAATCCAGCACTGCTTTGAGAAACCGCTGCGGACATGGTCAGTATCATTCAGCAGGTTTCTGCCTGAGGTGAGGCACCTACCGCAAGCTAGATTGCCAAGTTCAAAGACAAGCAGGGCCGTGATCAGAGAGAACTTCAAGTTGGTGTACTTGTATATCTTGCCCCAGATGGCCTGTAGGACCGTCATGGTCAAGAAAAACGCCGAGCCGTACCATCCTATGTCATCAAGCGAGTGGAACTCGCTGCTGATGCTTGGTATGGCGGTTGAAACAATGGTCTATGGCTCGTATCAGTATACTCGTTTCGCACCACTTCGCTCGGGCCACCGTACCAAGTCCAATGCAGCCTGTTGATGTGTTAGCAGCCGTTGTTTGCTCTATAAAGGCCAGCCACGTACTGAGAACACTCCAAGCAGTAAAGCACTCAGACTGATACCTGCTGCGACATTCTGCAGTCGTGAGGGTCTGGGCGAGCCAGGAGAGGCTTCACTGTGAGTGATTGATGCGGCCTTGGTCCCCATTTTATTCTATGGTATGCGGCTTGCGCTCAAGGATGAAGTCTGGCACCGACTAGCAAGTGTGGGCAAGAGGAGAAGAACGTGAAGAAGCAGACGGCTTGCCATGTCCATGTGGCACAGAGGCGGGACCCTCTGCCATGTGTGCGCGGATTGCTACTTGTTCCAGTTAGGATCTGTGTCACTGTCCTGCGCCGGCTCTGCAGATCTCCCAGCTGCAGTACTGCCGAGAAAATCTGATAAATTTGGGTCCTGACTGTACCGGCGGGCAGTAGAACCCTTTCGAGCATCAGCACGGACGAGCAATTTGTCCGCGTGGCTGCAGCGCTGCGACACGACGCTGCAGACTGAGCAGAGGCGAGTTTGGACACCCGGCTTCGTATTTCCAAGGCTCACTGCTAAGCCTTTAGCGTTGCGGCTACTAGTGGGTGCGGTGCTCCCAAAAATACGGACGAGGCGCCACTTACTGGGGGTCCTTGGCGGTCATTCCATGGAACAGGTCTGACGGCCAGAATGCGAGCGCAATTCACTTAAGTGACTGCGGATGTCTGTTGATGGTTCTGCTTCGTCATGGCAGATAGACAGTCGCTCACACACGTCCACTCTGTTCCTTTTTTCTTCTTGGCAGCACCGGCCGCAAAACAATGGCGTCGTCATCCTCAATACTCAAGACCATCATGAGCATTGTCCCTGCTTCAGTGATGCCCTACTTGGAGCTCTGTCGCATCGTTAAGCCAACGGGCATCTTCAACATTTATTTCCCGTACCTCTTCGGTTTCTTGTTCGCCGCCAAAGTGAATCAATTGGACTATCAAACGGTTCTGTTTAGGTCTTCGCTACTGTTCGTCTTTGCTCTCTTTCTTCGAGGCAGTGGATGCAGCTGGAACGACATTGTTGATCGCGACCTCGACCGCCTAGTAGAGAGGTGCCGAACGCGACCCATGGCACGCGGTGCCATCTCAGTCACCAATGCCTACCTGTTCACCGCCGCGCAGACAATTGCGTGGTTTTACATTCTGTCAATCATGCTGCCTATGCATTGGCATCTCTCGATACCTTTGACTGCGGGTGTCGTCATCTACCCCTATGGCAAGCGCTTCACCAACTATGCGCAGCTGATTCTTGGCCTGACCTTGTCCTGGGGCGTCATCATTGGATCCGCGGTAGCTGGAATCGACTTCTCCTTCGACGGCAGCGGCAATCCTGTGGTGCAACAAGGGCTCATCTTCCTCTTCGGAAGCTACGTCATCTGGTGTATGATCCACGACACAGTGTACGCGCAACAAGATGTAAAGGACGATATGAAGGCAGGCCTCAAGTCCATGGCCGTACTGTGGCAGAATCACCTAAAGGCACTTTTGATAGGCATGGGCCTGGCGCAAGTGTGCTTGCTCTCGCTGGCGGGCATGTCGATCGGATCGCACTGGGCATACCACCTGATTGCATCGTTTGGATGTGGAGCTGTAATTGTACAAATGGTTGTATCACTAGACCTGAAAGACGCCCGTAGTTGCGCATCGTGGTTCAGCAAAGGGTGTCTGGCGGTGGGTGGGCTGGTCTCGGGCGGTCTTGCAGCGAACCTTCTGCTTCGGTAGCGATTTTGATTTGGAAGAATGATCATGAATGCAACGTTTCCAACATCCTCTGTCCAGCAGGAGAATTGCCGGCTAATCGCTCGCGTGGTCGTGTTCATGCAAGCCAGGACGCTGATCTCCAGCTCCAAAGTGCCGGTGCCGCCGCCACGTGTCGTGCGTGACTCGCTTAGTCACAGCAGCCTCGGCGCGACCTCCTGGTTGTTTCTCTTTTCGCGAGCTTATTCCAGCCACGTCTGGCTCACACATCATCCGGCGCCCAACGTCGCCTGCTTTACCGGATCTTTTCTGTCTGCAGTGGGCAAGGGGCCGGTCAGAACGTGGCTGCCTCTATACTAATCCCTCGCCTGATGGCTGAAAGCGAGTCGTTAGTAGGGCCGCCCGAAAGCAGTGAGAGATTGGCGCATCAAAGATCGGCAGTGCAAGCGACCACGGCGTCTCCTACGCCATCTGGGCAACGAGTCACTTCGAGCTTGACGCCGTCCAAGCCATGCGACAGAGGCGCTGTCAAATTGTCATGGCGAACGGCAAGAGTCAGATCATCCCTGTCTGCCTTGCGCTAGGCATGGCAGCAACGTGCAACATGCTCAGGCAAATTTGGACCCCAAAGCCTTCCATGGCTCAAACGTTCTACCGCCAACGGGCATGTCCGGACACCGTCCAATGCGTCCACAAAGAGCTAGTACGTGCAATAAATAGCGGGCCATTGGAGGTGACAATACGAGGCTCGCGTGGCAGCATGTACTCGTGGGGCTCACATGGAATGGCACGACCGCTCATCCTTCCCACTCCTCTGTCCTGCAACATTGACTTTGTTTGCATTCTGGTCTAAGGTTTGATCACAGTCACAGTCACAGACCAAATGCACTCACTCATTTCGCCTACTGCGACAGCTGCTGCTGCTGGCCTGCTTTCTCACTGGTGTTGGTTCATTCATGGAGAGCATGATGTGCACGCTGGTCTATATGTCAAAGTCTACGCGGCTCTCGCTGCTGCCCTATTTACAGTTGTCGAGTTAGTTGTGTCGACAAGCCACGTGCAGTCTGTGAGCCTTCTCGCCGAACTCGTTGCAACGTACGCCGCTTCCCTCTTCACAAGCATTGCCATCTATCGTTTGTTTTTCTCTGGAGTGCGACACATACGAGGACCGTTGTCGTTGAAGCTGACCAAATTGACACATTTCTGGTCCATTCAAAGTTTTAACAACTTCAAGTTCCTGCACGCTTTGCACCAGCAGTATGGCGATGTCGTTCGGACAGGTGGGTTTTGAGGTCCCGCCGACCTATGCATCCTCCCCCAGTGCTCACATACGCAAAGGGCCGAACGAAGTCACGTTGTTCACTACGGAGGCTTTCCACCAAATATACGCACCAGGATCTCAGTTCACCAAGACGGCATTTTATAGCGGTACCCGTCCGTTGATCTCGCTGATCGGCAGCCGTGATCCACACGTGCACAGCCAGTACCGTAAAGCCTGGGATCAAGCATTCAGCTTCAAGGGTAAGCAGTGCGCAGTTCCACAAGAGGTTCTGGTCATAGCTGACCAGGTACACTAGCTCTTGAGCTTATTGAGCCAACGGTGCGCCAGACTGCGGAAAAGTTCATGGCAGCCCTGGAAAAACGCGTGGGCAAGCCGACTAACGTCGCTGAATGGTGTGAACGATACACATTTGACTTGATGGGCCTGTTCGGTTTTAACTACGAGTTCAAATTACTTGATGGCAGATCTAGCATTGCGCTTGAATTGTTTGAAGGCGGACATAAAGGTCTTGCACTTGGCGCCGCTCTCCCATGGCTCAAACCATTGGGATTCGCCATTCCTCCCTTGCGGAAGCGCTTTGAGACATTAGTCGCGTGGGCAACAAAAGTACTGGATGACCGGTTGGAGGTGAGTAGCTCACAATGCGTGCTAATGCTGCCGGCGTTGCTGACTTGCCTTGCAGGCTTCTGACCTTGCGCACCACGACATCATGACTCACATTATCGACGACGTAGACGAGAAGGAAGGTCGTGTGGAGGGCCGTCACCGACTACTTGGAGACCTGATGTTGGTGCTTGCCGCGGGAAGGTAAGATGCGATTCTTCGCATGCAACACGCACGACAAGGGACTGACTTCAAACCCAAAGTGATCCGATGGCGCAGTGCCTCTCGAATTTGATCTTCTATCTTGCCGACGAGCCACGACATGTGCAGCTCATTCGAGAGGAATTGGCGGCGGTCAGCTCAGTGTCAAATCATCGAGAGTTGCAGTATCTTCCTCATTTGAATGCCTGTATCTATGAGACACTGCGTCTCAATCCCCCTGTTCCTGCAGCAGGTCTGCGGACTACACCAAAGGGAGGCTTCAATGTCAACGGGGTCCACATCCCTGCGGGAACCACGGTGCTTGTACCGCAGTACAGTCTCTTTCGACGTAAGCCTCTCCACCCCTGTATGCTGACCCACCACTGACCTCTACAGGCGAGGACTGCTTCAAGGAGGCAACTAGCTTCATTCCTGAGCGCTTCACATCGAAGCCAGAGCTGATCCTGGACAAAACGACCTGGAACCCGTGGAACATTGGGCAGTACAGTTGTGTCGGCAAGAATCTGGGCCTGCTGGAGATCAGAATAGCGTTGGCGATGCTTGTGACGAGATTTGAATGGGAGTTGGCCCCTGGCGATGACGGGACGAGGATGTTTAGCGAGGCAAGAGACTGCTTCACCATGCTCCCAGGTCGCCTTGATGTCCTATTCACACAGCGCAAGTTATAGCATAATAGTGTGCTTTGCAAAAAATGCGCTTTTGGGACTCTGCTGTGAACGGCGAAATGTGTGAATGAGCTGTTCGTCTCTTCGTTTGGCGAGCGTAGTTGCAGCTTTGCGCAGGCATTATCGATCTGATGGCAGTCAGCGCCCGTTTGCACTCGCGACACAGGCACGACCGGGACACGGAGAGCGTTGGGGGCTAGTTGTGCCCACCTGCACCAAACGCCCCCACTTGGTGCCACGACGCTGCGGGCCCCTCATGTCTAGCGCCGTCTTCGCCAGCAGCGCTCGCTCCCTCTATTTATACGCCCAATGGCCGCCGCCTTAGGGATGGAACGGCCATTTTCTGGAAGCTGGAAGCAGATCGCTGCCAATCCTCAGTCTTCCAACTGATCATCTTTCTATTTTCTACTGGGCCAATGCAAGTCCCTACAGATGGCTACATGCATAGCAGGAACCTCATGGCGACAGCGAGGTCTCCCTTCCCTTTCATCAGCTTGCTCCTCCATGACTGACGGCTTCACAGGCTGGATCTGCAGCATCAAGTCTGGAGAACGACCTTAGGCTATGCCATACATCCATCTATTAATACCCATGACCCCAACATCAAGATCGCAGACGTTGGAACCGGCACAGGGTAAGGCTGAAAGTGTTTGATCGAGCATAATCATCTGCTGACAGGGTACAGTGCCTGGATCAGCGAGCTTGCGTCTTCTTTCTCGCCGACAGCATCACTACATGGCTTTGACGTCTCGGACGAGCAATTCATCACCGCGGATCTACTTCCCGACAACGTTAAGCTACGAACGCTAGATGCATCGCAGCCTGTACCAGATGAAATCAAAGGTCAATATGATGTCGTGCACGTGCGACTTATTCAAGTCGCAGTGAGGTCGAACGACCCATCGCCATTTGTTGAGCATTGCAAAAGCCTTCTGAGTATGTGTCCACGGCAATGGTGAGAGTTTCAATAGAGTCCTGACACAAAGCAGAGCCTGGTGGCATTTTGCAGTGGGAAGAATTCAATAGCCTTGCACAAATTGTGCGACCCGGTAAGGAAGTGAGTACTTCTGGGCTATCTAAACTTGCAAAAGCTACTGTTTCCACCATTCCAGTCGAGTAAGCTCTTTTCACTTTGCCTCAACACACGTTCGAAAACTGACGCATGCAGGTGGGTACCAGAGTTGCCTAGGATATCGGAACAGTCAGGTTTCCAAGTCGTAGCTCTGGAGCATAAGCGCGCTCAAACTTGGCAATTGCGGATGCTCACGACGACCTTCATCCTTCTCTGGATGGAGGTCGTCAATCGTCTGACCGCTGAAGGAAAGATGCAGCAGGATGGAGAGATGGCACAGGACCTTCGAGACGCCATTCTAGAAGCTAAAGATGGAGCATACTGGAACACATTGTTCCAAGTGGTGGTGATGAAACGACCGCTGGTGTGAAACGAAGGGACTAGAGCTGTTGAAGTCGCTGCGTGAAGAACATATGACGCAAATCCTCCGCCTCACCAAGACCTTGACGAAGGGTGAAGTGAAAATTCCACGATTCAGATGCCTGGATCCTTGTCACGCATTGTGTCAGCGGGTCAAATCTTTGTTTGCCACATAATTTCTTCTCTTGCCTTGCTGATGCTACAACATTGCTCATATAATTCTATTTCTGTCCCTTTTCTGTCTCGCTTGTCTTGTCCAATCCTGTGCCTCCGCCAGTCGAGTTTGAAGCCAGCTTTGAAGGATCTCAGGCTAGCGTGACTCTTCTAGCGCTTCAACCACGAGAGCGCTTCTTCGTGAATCTTGCTGAAAGTGGGAGATGGCTGTCTTGCCTTTACCTAGAGAGCTGCGCGATCACATCTGGAAGGAGCTCATGCCATGGAACACCAAGTCTTCCGTCATACCAGTCATGCAGACATGTCGACAGGTACATCTGGAGCTCACAGACATGTTGTATAACTTTCGCAAATGGACATTGGTCTTAGAACCTTTATCCTTGCGAGACCAAGATCCAGACTCTCCTGACTGCTGCAAATCAGACTTTGATGGCACCATGACCCATCCTACACTTGGCAGCTACACCGCTCACTTTCATCTACCTTTTTATCAGTGGAAATGGTGGAAGCGAGCATCATGGAAATGCCTGAAGCATCTTCCTCTCCAAGACCTGGCCGAGGTGCAGGTAACGCTCGCCTCCATTTTTCAAGGATCACCTAAGCCACTCAGCGATGTGTATCACTCTTGGCTTCAGTCATACAACTTCTACGAATCAACACGAGCTCTTGTGTACCTCATCGAGGAATGCGTTCTGCAGGCTCGTCAGACCCCGGTGAAGACAGGTCGAAAGAAGCAGCCGCAAATTTCGGTCCTTGTTGGTCCCGACATCTGGGGCCCTGAATTATCCTATGACCTGATTCCCGGATACCTCAAGGATCTGCTAGCTCTGTTCTCCAGACTGGATTCACCCTTGATAATTCAATCGCCCGACTGGGTTGACGAGATCATCTTCGATATAACTGCGTCTCCCGTCAAGATTCACTCCAACAATGTCGAACGCAGCATTCGAAGACATCCTGAGCACATTCCAGAAGGACTCTGCACCAGCGCATGCATTTGCAAGCTTGGGACCAAATCTGACCGTGCAGCAGCAAACGTGAGGGCAGAATGCTCTCTTCAGCGCCGGGCCTGTCTCAAGATGCAAGCTCATCGATATCTCCATTGGGACCGGGAATACGAGAAAACGCTCCTTTCAACATGTCGGGAGTCATGCGGACAGAGCTATCGTGATTTTGGCAATAACAAGGCATACGGAGTGATGGACATTGCATATCAGTGGGTACTGATGCGATTAATCCATCACGAGCTAGTCCGCCAGTACAATGTTGACCCAAAACGACTTTGCTATGGAACTCCGGATGGCGTCTTTGTGGAGGGCTGGCTTTCGCACGCCAGAACGAAATTCGGCGTCAGGGTCACCTCATGCGGTATGAGCTGGTGCAGAGATGACAAGAAAATCGTGTCGAAGCTGGGAAGACACGCGACTGCGGAGGAGGCTCTCGACGATTCGGAAGCAGGAGCAGCCTGCCTTGAGATTGAAGAAGTCATGTACCGACACACTCATGCAGAAGTGCTGAGGATGGTGCGCTGGCTCAAACCCGCGTTTCCAGATTGCTCGAGAGAGAAACTCTTTGCGCGCCGACTCCAGTTCTCGTTATCGACACCCTTGAGGACTATCCAGACCTCGCCACCTCTACGCAAATGTCCGGCAGCTACTCGCTACTACCTCCAGAGGGACTGAAAAAACGATTACAAACGACGGTCGCTTCGAGGTACGAGCTTGCACATGTACAATCTTGTGAAGTCTCGCGAAGCGAGAATGCTGGATCAACTTGGAACGGGACTGCCTCAGCTGTGCTGAAGCTCATCTCTGCAGTGTAGGACAACCTTTTGACAAACCTTGATGGAATCGAACTATTACTAACGTGGTGTACGATAGCGTTCTCTCGATGCTGCATAGCTTTCTTACGCGTCAAAGCCTCTCGCTGGATGTCGTCAGAAGAGATCAGCTGAAAATGCTGGACCTTTGACGAGGTCTAGACGTCTCCAAGTGCAGGGTTTGGATAGCGCAATGGGCAATATCTGTCCTGCTCCAAAGCCAGATTGAGTTGAAGTCCGATTATAGACCATGCTCGAGGGTAATCATCGGCTGATGCTCGGGCCGGTACTGCTCTGATCATTCGATAGGGACTCATGCTGCGGTCGGTCTGTTGCCAAATGCATAGCCTTGCCATGTCAGACTCGAGTGCGGTGACATCAGGGACCTGCCTGAGATCACGTAAAACTTGTCGCGCAAGACGCGAATGCAAGACACCTCTTCAACATGTTGATTGAAGATTGCGTAGAGATGGACGTATAGAGAAGTAGCCATGTCGTACGTGTCCTCGGTGTAGTACAGGCTCGTAGGTCCACGTCTTCCCCCCAGGGCCCAGCGTCGGCAGGTCGGCAGCTCACCAGCCCCGTCGTGCCCGTCCCGCCCCCACGGTGTTGCGGCGACAAACACTCCGGCCCCCGTTGCCGTGTTGTCCCTCAATTCATCCGGGGCTTCTCGACCTCCTTGGACCTCCAGCTTCCCTCCGGCACCCCATCCCAAGTCCGAAACGCGCTCGTCGTACGATGTCAGCATGTCCTGCCAGTCTGTTCACATGCGCCGCCTCCTTCGCACAGAGCAGCCTCCTTTGTGAGCAATCTGTGCGCGGCTTCTGAAGCGCAAACGATGCCACTCAGCCAGACAGGCGGGATACGTCCATGCTCCTTCGGACGATTCTGGCGGCGCAGACCTCGTGCACATTACCACCTGCTAGACTGACTACCGATGTCCGCGCACAGAAGGCTGGTGTACTTCCTAGTGTCGTGCGTGGCACTCTAGCGCAGTGCCCAGGGCAATCAAAGGCCGCTCTCGTTGACGAGATGTGTAATAAATACTGCTTCTTTGCCCAGGGCCCCGGACGTCTGACTGGTACATCTTTTTCTGTCGACCCGAGTCAGAGTCGTCCTTTCTAGTCTGAGATCCTCGTGCGCTAGACTCCTTGCCTTTTGCTCCTCCTGTCTCTCGTCCACGCGAAGACTCGCTCGTTGCTTGAATCAGCTGCGACACGCACGTAACGCATTATGTAAGTCCACCTTTCGATTTGCCGGCAGCAAACTGCTGGTTGGATCACTGGTCCATCAGCCCAGCCAGCCCCAGCAACACGCACCAATAAAGCACGCATGGATCCTAATGTCGAGAGGGCTGCAGGGCTGCGCCAGACAACACCTTCTTCATCCAGCGCAAGCTGCACACGCCCTTTTCTCACCACCAATCCTTCGCCTCGCTCTGGGAAACCAAATGGCGCAAACCATGCGAAATGGGCGTGTACCCCTTCATGTTCGGCTCCATCAACGACTTCCAGCCCATCGTCGACAGCTTGGTCAAGCAGGATATGAAGGAACCGTACGACTGGGACGCGTACGCCACCACATTCTTCCCCAAGGCAGAAGAACTCGTCGCTGCGGCGCGCGCAGCGCACACCGAGGGCCACAGGGCAAAAGCATCAGAGCTATATCTGCGCGCGTCGGCCGTGTATCGCATTGCGCGCTTCCCCGCGCCGCGCTCAGACCGGCAGCGCGAAGCGTGGGCGAAAGGCAAGGAAGCGTGTCTGGCCGGTTTGACCCTGCGCGAGTTCCCCGTGGAAGAAATACACATCCCGCACGTCGCTGCCAGCGCAACGGACGGCAAAGTCATACCGGCGTACTATCTGCTCCCAGCGCACGCTACGCCCGACGCGCCAGTTCCACTCATCATCATCCTGACGGGTTTGGACGGCTACAGGACGGAGCTAGCCGTGTGGATGGAAGGCTGGCGCAAGAAGGGCTGCGCATCACTCGTGCTTGAGATCCCCGGCACGGGCGATTGTCCCGCTGATGCGCGCGATCCCCGCAGTCCCGATCGACTATTCGACAGTTTATTCGCGTGGATCGCGCAGCAGACTCGCGTGGCGCAGAGCAAGATTGTCCTCTGGGCGTTTAGTACAGGCGGATATTATGGGATACGCATGGCGCACACGCATGCGCGCGCCTGCGCGGGTGTCGTCGCTCTGGGCGGAGGATGTCACTATATGTTCGACCCAGCGTGGCTGTCTGCGTCCAACGCGCTCGAATACCCTTTTGATCTCGGCCGCACGCTGGCGTACAAATTCGGGTACGCGGATGACTTTGAGCTTTTCAAGGCTGAGGCTATGGATCGGTATTCGCTTGTGCGCGATGGCACGCTTGATAAGCCGTGTGGACGCCTGTTGCTCGTTAATGGTACTGAAGACTCGATTTTCCCTATTGATGATTATTATGAGGCGCTCATGCATGGTGGACCGAAGGAGGCGCGGTTCGTGCGGGACAAGCCGCATATGGGCGAGCCTGAGAGTTTCGGCATCATTTTGACGTGGATTTATGGGTTGTTGGGATTGGAAGGGGAGCCGGGGGAGCAATTGAAGGAGTTGCCCTTTAAGGCGCAGTTTTGAAACCCTGCGTAGACTGAGTCCGAAGTCTCTTTGTCCTTTTTCTTGATTTTCTTCATTGAGACAGAGACAAATGACTTCAGCTGCACATGGAAATGGATAATGAATATTGGTTTAATGATAAAGAAATGATTTGAACCGCCGTGGTATACCGAGGACTCTCTTGTCAATCTTGCAGTCCTCACAAATCTCTCACGCTCAATGTTCGAATCTGGCCCTTGCATTCCACATACCCAGCGACGCTTCACTTTGACAGACACCTTTGAGAATCACGAGACCAGGCTCCGCGTAGATCCCCTGTTTCTGCGCCTGCGACTTTCAACTATACATGCTTCCGTCTGGCTACTGGCCTCATCTGCCTTGGCGGTCTTGCTCCACAGTCTATTCTTCTCCTGCTTGACATTTTCGAATAGACTAGTCCAGAAGTTGCGTGGATCGAGATCTGGATGAGTCGTACTGTCATCTTGTCGTGTGGGGCTTTGGTCGTGCATTTCAATGCACACATCCCCAGTGTGCGAGTTGGACATGACCATGTCATCGACAAAGACCTGGTCTTTCTCCGCCGCACAATCTGAGCAGTGCTTCTCATGTGTTGCCGAGTCTGCTTTTGCACGGCTCGAGGAAGATTCTTCATCGTTGAGCTCTAGGTCCTCTACCGCACACTCATCCGCCGAAGACGAAGACGAAGACGAAAACGACGACAAAGGCGGAGATGCACGCAGCACGCAACCCAGAATCTCCTCGAAACTGAGTGGCGGCAGTACCCCCTCACGATCCCAAACAGTATGGTCGACGTCGATGGTAAGACTGCTGTCGTGCATTATCGTATCGCCATCAGAGTCTTCTTCGATTCGCGCTTCAGTCTTGTCGCCGCTGGGACATATGTGTGCGCATCCGGTGGCATTGACGTTTCCGCCTCTCTTGCTCTGCTTGCGTTTCTGCTTCTGCTTTTGCGTTTTCCTTCTCGCTCTTTCGCCTGCGTAGACGATGTCAATCAGTGAGGTTGGTTCGCTTTGAGGTAGAGTGACTCGTTTCTTACTCCAGCGGCATTCAGAGGGATAATCGCAGCCAATCTCGCAGCTGCTGACTGCGCTCCCGCTGCCTTTTTCTTCGCCGTTGGGAGAAGCGCAGCTGCGTCTCCATGTGCCCCACGTTCTCCAGCCGCCATAGTCAAATTCGCTTGCGCATGCCTTTCCGCACTTGGCTCGACGCGCTGCTGCTCCACTCAGTGGCTCGCCGCGTACAGTTAGCAGTGATGGTTCGCCTGCGCAGAAGTAGTGGCCGTCTTCTAGGCAGCGTCGGGTGGTGCCCAGCGGGTAAGTGCGGTGGCAGAGGTGGCATTGCCAGAGCCAAGGAAGCGGATCTGGAGGTGCTGGAGGATCGCGTCTTTGCTTGGGACTGAGGACGGTGCTGAGGGTTGTGTTGGACAGGGTCGGAGTTTCTTGAAGACCATGATGCTCTGATGCTTGATCTGCGCCTTGAAGTGGAGTGTCGGATTGGGGTCGGGTTGCACATGTAGAAGTACTTCCTGCATCGTGTGAGCACGTTGATGCAGGAGGTGTGAGTGGCGGAGTCAGCGGTGGAGATATCGATCGAGGGGGCCGTTGTGGAGCTGATGGCGAGGTATGGTCTGGTGTAGTCGGTGAAGTGGGCGATAGGGGTAAGGATAGTGGTGAGGGTCGAAAGGGTGGAGCTGCAACTTTGAGGCTTTTTGGTCCCATTGCTTCTTCTTCGACCAAATATGTCGGTTTGTGAGATTTGAGTGCAGGTGTACAATTGTAAGCACGCCCAGTCGTCGAGTTGCTCGTCTCGGCTTTTTCGGCTTGATATCGATGTCGGAGGGAAGCTGGGGGTGTTTGACGTCTGTCTAACCAGTAGACAACGCACAGGTATGTTTGCTTGATTTGTTTTCCTCTGCTATGCTTCAACACAGCTCTCAATGCGAGAAACAAACTAGATGATAATGATAGCAAGCAAAGTGTCTAGATGGCTACCTCATGGAGTGGAAAGAAAGAAAATGGACTCCACGTGGCGAAGGGAAAATCGGTATACACGGTCTACGCATGGCATCACGCGTGCGTACATTGTTCCAGTACTATATCCACGTGGAAGCTCGGTGCGGTTCTGCCGCCCAGCGGGAGGGACAAAGGTGGCTATGGAAGGCGAGTGAGAAGAGAAAGGCATTGTTGGAGGATGTCATTGTTCTTGTTTTGTCGGTCCTGTTGATTTGTATTTGGATTCTATTGATCGGGGTTGAAAGTAAGGCTCCCTTGGAAGTCTGAGCTGGGGAATCTGGCGGTATAGCCGGGGTCATCGGCTGCAATCACAAGCATAGGGCAGATGCATGCTACTGATCAGTCTAGGTAGGTCAGCTTCTGCCGTCAAGGCTTGCTGGTTGTGAAAATCGAGGCCAGCATTGCGAGAAGATGTGTCATACAGCTGGCGAGTCCAGTCTGCATGTGGAATGCTGAGTGAAGCTCTTGCCCCTTCAGGACGGCATTTCGAGTTCCGGTGGCTGTGGAGCATCCGGAAGCTCACGACTTCCGTTCCGGATAGGATGCTCGTCGCTCTCTTGCTGGCGTCGTTGGACCTTCAGGCAAGGCTGAGCTCGATGAAGTGCTAGCGATACAAGCTGATGCCAGCTCTGACACTTTGCCTCTTGGGTATTGAAAGCTCCGCAGCCAGATCGGAATGCCTTGCGCTGAGGCATGGACTCAACAGTGCCAGCCCTCGCGAGGGAAGCGAGGTTGGGAAACAAAGAGGTCCAAGCAGGGTTCATCCCACGGCGCAGGGCTCGATTTGAGCTATATCGAGACTTGAAGGTCCGAGATCCACAAAGAAGCCTGTTGCCTGATCAGACGCCGGTCCCCTCGGGTTTGTTGTCATGACTACAGTACCATGCCACTGCATGCTCAGTGACTTGGCGGACTTCACATCAGCACGTCCAGAGATGGTGCCATGATTTAGCCAGCTCGACGTCTCTATGAGCCTGCTACAGTACATGAACCCTCTAGGGGCGGGGAAGAGATGCACCTGATCTCTGCGGAGGAGGTCCGATTGAGTTCATCTCAGGTCAGACGTAGAAGACTGATCCTGGACGCGTCACCAACGCCTGTCTCAACCATGCCTAGCAGAACCTGGGCGTCAACATGTGCTTGCAATCAGGAAGCCTGTGTCCAATATTCGCAATGCAGTCAGTGAGGCACTGTGTAAATTTCACGCGATCTGATCCGGACTGCTTCAAAGATTGCCGCGTATCTTCGTGAATTTGGGATGGCGTCAAGATTAGGTAGGTATATAGAACTCCAATTTCAGCGAGGTCGAATGGGGTCGCACAAAAGTACGGCAGGGTACTTGGTGGTGATATGCCACCGTAGCAATGAGGTACCCCCAGACCATTACAAGACCGTCGGCGCTCGCACGACGTGACGTGAAGTGTCCAGTGAGACAATGAACTGCCACAAAACAAAGCTTTCACAGGCATGAAGACGCCTCGAAGCAAACACTCCGCCCATCATGTCGTTTTCAAACGGTACCTCCACTCCGCAAACCGGAGGTCAGAATGGTTGGCCCGCACCTCAAACCTCCAGGACGACCACGATCTGACGCGAATCGGAACCACGTAGATTCCAACGAGGCACCCGTCAAGAAACCCCGCCCGCAACTCGAAATCGAAAATGCGCTCAAGACAGCCGATACGCAGCTTGGTGGGGGCATCTTGCCCTGGAAAACGCGCGAGCAGCTGCTCTTCACCACTGCTGGCCTCGGCACCTGGGCCGAGATCCTGAACCTCACTCAAGACCAACGCAATCTTTGCGTGCAGGAGACGATCAAGACTTTTCCTCTAGCGAAACAAGAGCACGCGTCCCAACATCAGAAGAACCCTGGCGGTCCAGCTCAAGCGAGTGCTCCTCTTCAGGCACAACAGCAACAAGGTCAATTCGGTCAGGTTCCTACAGGCCCTAAACAAACACAGAGCACTCCAATGGCCCAGGCCAGTACGCCTAGCGCTCAAGATGACCTGACGCATCCTACGCTCGACAGTTTCCTTGCTGAGCTTGAGTCGCTTGTGGCCCAGAAAGACGCTGCACAGATCTGCGCGTACCTCATCCTCGACCCGGAATCCATGACTGAAGAGTATGGAAAGATGCGATCAGAGATAGAGAAATGCTATCCAGAGGAGGAAGAGGACATTCAAGCCATGTGCGACGAAGCACTTGCAAAGAGTATTGAAGGCGAAGACGGTGCGACATGGTCGGCTTTCAGTATATTTGTCTGCCAATACATAGTCTATCTGCGAGACGTACAGCCGGATCCGCTCATTTCAACACAGATACTCACCGAGCTCAACAAGTAAGTCTTGTCCAACATCCTTAGATACCAGGGCGCAGCTGATGAGGTGCAGGAGATGTAACACCGCTATGGGACACTCATCGCTAGGTGTGTTACTATTGCCGACCATGCTTTCGTACGCCGAGTATCTTGCAAAGCTTGCTACAACAGTGGCTCGAGATCCACAATTCAAGGGCAGAAGGATCAATGGAGAGTCGTTACCTGAAAGGGCCTGCAACACCATTCGCAATGCCTTCATCACTTGCCTTTCCGACAAGTCCATTCAGCCAGCTACCGGTAAACCTGAAGGACGCAAAGCCGGAATTTACAAGCTTGTAAACATCTGTCTGAAGCTAATGTTTCGCTGCGGCTTGGAGAGCGGTGAGTCTCAGCTGTTCGAGCATGTCCAACAACAGGCACCTCCCTTGCACATTTATCCAGCGGCGCAAAGAGTGACGTACCTCTACTACCTTGGCCGCTATCACTTCAATTGGAACCACTTCTACATGGCCAATTTGGCGCTGAGCGAGGCCTACAGGCAATCACCAAAACAATGCCCACAGCAGAGACGACGCATACTCGTTCCTCTGATTGCAGCAAACATCGTCATGGGCCGCTTCCCGTCCCAACAGCTTCTGCAGCGGCCGGAGGCGCAGGGACTGGCGGACATTTTCCCACCAATTTGCTACTCACTCAAAACGGGCAATCTGGCGCAATTCAAGACACTTGTCTCGGTGATGGGCTATTCACCATATGGCAGGTGGCTGAGCAGCCAGAAGGTGCTGTACCAGCTCCGAGCTCGCTGCCAGCTCATCGTCTGGCGATCGCTATGGCGAAGAGTGTTTCTGCTCAACGGCGAAACGAAACCGCCGCCAAGCGCATCGATCCTAAGGCTGCAGGATGTTCTCGCATGCATGAGACTACTAGAGAGCAAGGATCCGGACCGCAAGTCTGTCGAAGTATGTGATGAGCTGAGGGGCTGGGAAACGCCTCAAGACTTGCTGCCCGACATGCTCACGATTGAGAGTTGCACAGCGAGCATGGTATATCAAGGTTTCCTCAAGGGTTTCATTCACCATCAGACAGGACGCTTCGCAATCCTGGGAGCAAGCAAGGGCAAATCGGCGACGGCAGCAGGCTTCCCCGGGTTCTGGCAAGTGATGCGAGAGAAGCTTGACAACGATTCAGTGTCTGGGTGGAAGAGGGAGGCTGTCGGATATGCGGCGGACGAGGCGGGTCGATCGGCGGCGCGCTCGGCAGCCACGGCGAGAAGTGCAGCCGCTCGAACTGGCGCAGGCACGGTTATCAGGTTGAGCGGGGCAAGCATGAAGACGTTCGGACAATCGTAGGCAGGGCGATTGAAGCCGGGTTAAATGGGTGCGGCTGGGGGAAGAAGCTTCGGCCGCAAGTGGAAGCCCTAGAGGGTGAAGGTTCGTTGAAGGTGGTCGGAAAGCGAGGACGTAAAATTTAGACTCGCGGGCTGACCGAACGTCTGCAAAACGACGGCACGTTCTCTTGGTGATACTGGATGTATGTTGTGTGATTCAATGTCGTGTGCGCACGTCGCTCGTGCAGTCTGCAGACGAGCCAGCTGTCGTTCAACGTCCCCCTCGCATTCGCCCTTCACCCTGCATGCAGGCGCACGGCTGCGTGCAGTAACGCGGCGACGGCGGTGGACAGCGCGAACGATGCGCTGTGACTGCGCCAGTAGAGTTTCGAGTTTGCAGCAACACTTGAAGGACGCGTCGAGGCTCTTGGGCGCGGGGCACGTGTACAGCGCCACGACAGGACAATCTCTTTGTCTGATTCTGGCGAGCAATCGCAGAGGGGCGCGGCAGCACGAGAGGCGTGGAGCAGAGCTGGGCCGACTAGATTCAGCAGGACTCCACTGAAAGCAATACTGAGCGCGGGTGGAGTGATCTGATCCCGATGGCCTGGGGCGCCGGTGCGGCAGCGAGTCGCTAGCGGGATGGCACGACGCGTATCGCGTCAGTTTCGTGACGGGACAAGCGGTGCTGGTGTGGATGAGCGAGCGGCTTCGCTGGCACTGGCGGGCGGGCGTGGCAGCTGTGGGAATGGGAGCTTGAGCTGTTGGTAGCGCAGCTGGAGCTGGAGATGGGGCGTGGACGGTTCGATGGGTCGATGGGTCGAGTCCATGGACGGCCAACAAAATGCATTGAAAGGGACCAGCGTCCAGTTGAGCAGCTGCTCCCTCGTCCTGCCCCAACCCGCCTGCACTCGACCTCACCCCGTCATGCCCACACTGCTGTTCTGCCATCCCAGCAGCATCCAGCCAGCGTTGCCATCCACCAGAACGTCCGCCTGATCGCTGACACTGAGACGAAGCCGACGGGGGGTGCTCACGCAGCGCACCTGGTTCGCCCTCTCGCCAGTGTCTCGACTGTAGCCTGTCTGTCACCCAGCCCAATACCCGCCGTCCAGGTCAGACAGCCCAGACAAGCCACCACCACCCCTCCAGCACCGTATTCCCTGCTTCGACGCCGACAACGACCACGACTGCAGCATCCAGACGACGAGCAGACGCAGTGCAGTGCAGGCCAAATCCGCCGCAGGAACATCTGCACGCAAAGGGCATTCCCGTCTTACGTGGGTGGATCTGGCCAATCTGCCGATACAGCCTGCGCATCGTGATTGAAGAGCCGCCGTCCCCACGCCTTGACTTGAACAAGTGCTTGTCCTCCCTCGCTGCCCATCACATTCCTGCAACTCTATTGCCGTCGCCTCGTCTCGCGACAACAATACCGCTGTTCAGGGGTATCCTGCCGGGGTATATGCTCGACGCTGGTTGCTCGCTGACGCTTGCGCTACGCCCAGAAGCGACTAGGGAGCTCCCAGGGTCAGAAACGGTGCCCAGACTGCCAGTCTGCCAGAGTGCCAAAGTGCCAGAGTGCCAGAACTGCTAGGCGATCAGCTCAAGCGACGCTCAACACAGACACACAGACCATCCCACCCACCCCCTCCGCCCGTCGCCCGTCCCCCGTCGCCCGTCCGCACTTGACGCCGCTTCATCCACTCCCGCGTCCCAGCAGAGCCCTCTCTCTCACACCGCAACACCTTTTCTCTCTCTCCTTTCCATCGCATAATAACGGCCTGCCCCTTCCTAATCCACTCTGCGCCCGTGCATCGCAACCATTGCGCGCACCCTCCACGCCCTCGATCCTCCCACGCCAAGCGACGTCGCATTCTGCCTCCGAGAACCATCCAGTCCATCTCCTCGACCTCCAGTTCACCAGCCACCTTGATTTTTCCCCGAACAGCGTCCAAGCGCGACACCACGCGCGTCGCATCGCTGCCCTGCGCATGAGCATCACAACAACAATCCTCCTACCTCACTTTGCCTATACAATCACTACCACAACCCGTCCCGCTTGCTGCGTCACCCGTCGCCTCACCATCCGTTTTTGTTGCGCTGCTGTCGTCAACGTCTCACAGCCCTCAGCCCTTGCGCCATTGTCAGACACGCCCGAAATCCCCAATCAAGACTGCCACACGTCTCCTACGTTGACGTCCACATAACTTGCTGCGCATTTCTGCGCGCCTCATAGACATCTTCTGGCTTCCACTGACAGGCCCGGCGTGCCAAACGCAAGGGCGTCATGGCCTGTCACCCGACCGACTACCAGGCACATATGCAAGATGAAAACTCAACCTTGCCTGATCCTTTGCGGGTGACGCCTTCAGATCTGCTACCACCCAGGACCCCGGATCCACCGTCATCTGCACACGCGCCTTCCTTCGCACCCTTGGAACCGCCCCGTCCGCCTCGACTGCGCATCAAGCGTAGGACTCCCACCGTCAGTCATGGCCTGAAATGCGATATCCTGTCCTTTGATCAGCCAGTCCCGTCGATTGAGCTTTCGTCAGAACCCACCGACGGTCTCCACCCGGTATCCGACTACTACTCACCACATACTCCGGATCAGAGGCTCCTCTCTCCGTCCAACCCTTTCGCTGATCGCGCCACTTCGCCACCCAAAACACCAATGAATCAACTATCCACCTCTTTCGACGAGACGCCGCTGAGATCCATTGGGGGATGGACGGGCTCGTCCCGCGCCACTCATGCGCCCCCCCGTCCAAACTCTGCCTGGTCTGATTTCTCAGATGCATCCACTGGATCGTCACTGAGCAGCTTTGACTCAATGCCGTCTTTCGGTGACAGCTGCACCAGCCCGGAAAGCGATGTCGACCCCTTCACATTTCCTGAGACGCGACTCAAGCTTGTGCAAGGGAGCGACAGACGACAAATGCTGGGCTCACCTATGCACACTGAGCACCGTTCTAGACGCAGCAAAGGCCCCACTGCACCTTATCACTGGACGGCCGACATGGATGAACACCTCTGGTTAACTTACGTTAAGTACATGCAGGACCCGCGTGTCACGCCATTCAAAACACTGCCTGGTAGTGCACCACCTCCTGGGGTCTGTACCAGAGTCTCGCGCGCCGCGAAACGAACGTGGAGAAACTCCAAGCCGCAGCATTCGTCCACGACTGAACGCTCGAACGGGGAATTTGCGAGCATTGATGAAACTTTGATGCGCATCGAGGACCAGCATCAAACCCAAGGCCAATCCGTCGACTCGCCCAATACAATTCGTCCGGATCCCATATCACGCCCATCATCTACGGATGCGCCACGCCGACAGTGGACAGCTAGTAGAAAGCAGACCAATGACCGGTTGCGCGCGCTCTGCAAACGCAAGCCCCATCTTTCACCCCATTACCAGCGCTTGATACAATCGCGAAGTCCTTCTCCTGTCGATTCTTCGTCATCGATTGCGCCTCCTCGCTCGCCGCGCTACAGTTCGCCTCGCCGGCAAGAAGACCCATTCTCTACCAGGGACATGAACTTTACCTTGGCAACGTCAACAGCTAGTAGCATGCAACCAAACGGACCGCTTGCACAGCTCTCAAGTGATGTAAGCCACATGGTGCCTCAGAGTGAAGCTAGTGCATCCACTATTCGGTACATACCTCACCAGAAAAGTCAATCACTTCAGATCGGTATGGGGGCTGGTCAATCCACTGGGCTACCTCTCAACCGGCTGGCTTCGCCGTTCCAAGAGCGCCGTCCGGAAGGCAAGAGTCCTGGTACCGATGAGATGACCATAGCGGGTCCCAGCTCTCAGCTAGAGATTCATCATCCGCGCCCAATGTCAGGGTCCATGAAGCGACGTGCGCAATATCAACTGGGTGAAGAGCTATTTTCAGACGATGCAGAGATCCGACGAGACCGTCTAGAAGATATGTTCCGAGACCCGAATGGAGGGCTGAGAAGAGTGCGCATGCGAGGCTTCAGCATGGGCGCCGTGCATCAAGGACCGTCGCAAGGCTACCGTGATCTGAGCGAGCTTTTTACGCCTCCATCGACGGAAAGCGCAGCAGAATCATCCAGCGTTGCGGAGACACTTGCTGCTCAACCACAACTCTTGCAGCCTCCGCAAGAGGTCGGCGCGAGCACAAGACGGCTCGGATCTCCCTTTGTACCTCAAGTGCCGAGCACAGGGTTCAGCAACACCTTTCCACGCAGCCAATTTCCCCAAGGCCTCGGAAGCCTGCCCAGCTTTGATTCGGAGCCCAAGAGTGAGCAGGCGGCGCTCACAGAGGTGGAAGCGGGCCCATCGACGCCAGATGCACAAGGTCGACAAGCCGAGTTAGATAACGGGACTCCAGAGGGACCCTCATCCTCATCTACGGTACGTCATGCATAGGCGATCACTGGCTGCGTCGCATCGCAGTGAGGGACTATCATCTCGTATTCACGGCGTGGCTCAGCTCGTCGCATCAGCAGCACGCTGCAGCGCGAGTCCTGGTCGGCGCATTCTCTTTCGCAATCCTTACTCAAGACGGAGACATCACTCACGCCTACTACTGTTACATTTATCACGGCCGCAAGCATTTTGCATAAACAACCATTGGCATTGAAATGACTAGCATGACGATAACGACCATGACACCGGGGGCCCCGTGAAGGTGAGGGGCGGTGTCCTTTTTTTTTACTCCGACACTTTCTAATCGATGAGACATTTGTGGCCAGAGGAGTGGCCGATTCTTAGGTGGGGATTGGGTTGGGTATCTAGGAAAGGGTATTTCACGGGCTTCGAGCTGCAATGTGTGGGACAGGTTTTCAACTTAGAGGAGACGGTAGCAGGAAGACTCATGGACAGGGGATGACGAGAAGGAGGATGACGGTGCGAGGGCGGGTCACCGCTGGCACATTGTGGCCTAATCGCTGGGCTAAGCTTCCCTGGCCAGTGCGCAATGCAACCATCCCCGTCTTTTGTATTGTGTTTCTACTGTGTCGCTGTCTGACTAAGTGCTTAGCTTCGGGACTTGTGATGATACTATCGCCATCGTCAAAGAGTGTTAGAGCCAACATCCGGCGGACCCTCTCATGTTTTGTTTCACGCCGCTGACGCCACTGAGATTGCCCTGTGCTTGTGCGTAGGGCAGTGGGGATACTATTGTAGTCACGATCAGCAGCCATGTAGTAGACGTACTGTTTGCACAGCGTGTAAGCTGTGCCGTATACCCACTGCGCCCTCTGCGCCCCTCCGCTTTTGGCGCATGCTTCTTTTCTTGTGCCGACTAATGCGACAGGGCCAAGACAAGCGCTTAACGGTGTCTGCTTCAGTCCTACGCTAGACCGGTTCACCACCCGTTTACAGCAGTCCTGAGTGACCATCATCGCCCTCCGTCACCAACCGTTGCTGCTACCCAGCCGCATCAGATCAACCAGATCAACCAGTGGAGCATCATCCGCGACGTCGTGAGGGGGAATACAAATATCTTGCTGCCTCTGCTTCTTGCTTGACTCTCTTTCCTGCTCACTCGCCGTCAGCCTCACTCCAGCTTGACCTCTGCAACCTACCACAGACAACAAGAAACAGACAGCCTCAGAACACAATGCAGTACTCCACCCTCGCCCTCGTCCTGCCAATGCTGGCCGCCGCAGCCCCCACCACCACACCTCCCACCTACGGCCCCGGTCCCAGTCCCAACGATCCTAGCGACCAATACAAGAAATTCGCCCTCAAAGTCCACGTACCTGCCCCCGCAAACCCCGACTGCCACGAAGTCTTCGAGGGTGGTTACCTGGGTCCTTACCACACTGGCGCCGGCACAAATGACGTTACAGTCTACTTCAAGACGCCCGAGACACCTGAGAAGGAGTTCTTCATCAACGGCACCGACAGCGCGCTCCAGGCTGACCTCAACGCTGGATCGAATGCAAGCACCGACTACTTCCCCTGGACCGTACGCTACCCCTCCGACACCAACTACGCTGCTTTTGAGCCTATGACTCTCAACACCGGATTGGGTGCTGTCAGTGGCCCTACCTACTTTATCAACGACACGGGATTACAGTTCACCACTGCTACTGTGAACTCCACTTATGATGAGTTTGCGGGTTGGTTGATTTGTGACTGGATCCACAATGTGCCACAGCTGTTTGCGCGCGTTGCAAGCTACGGAGGCTACCCCAAGAACTGCGAGCAGGTCCAGCTCATTCCCGAATACACTTCCTAAGTTGTTGTCGATCTAAGGATGGGTTTGAAATGGGTTTGATGGAGAGATGGGACGGAGTTCAAAAACGATCCTTACGACTTGCATGACATGCTTCTTGATGACACCTGCAGAGTACCTACTTACAAAGGCTTTGACTGCCACTAATAACTAATACTTAATGAGATGCACTTATAAGGCTTCTGTTGTCCTTCTTTTGAGCCATGCTGTTATTGTTTTTTATAATTGCAGTCTTTTTACTAGTGCCTCCTTCTGTCGTTCTCCACCTGGATCCCTTCATCCCGTCCATGCCGACGCCCGTGGCAGTTTCCTTATTCGTCATGGCAGTTTGAGGTGACTAACCTTCCAATTGACTTTCCTCCTCTCCGGGCTCCCTTCCAATTCCCTGTCCTATGAGCAGCAGCCTCCACTCCATCCTTTCCCTTGACCAATCTTGCCCCCACATTGACTTGGTGACCAACTGCTGACAGATCGACCCTATCATCATCCTGGCATCGGATCTCTCTGGACAAGCCTTGAGACCGGACCGCGTCTGTCGAGTTCACTTCCCTGAGTGGGATATATTGTAGGTATGCATGCTGAATGTTGGCAGAGATCATTTGTCCCTTCCACGTATATTGATCCCATGGGCGCTGCTGCAGTATGCATGCTCGACATCAATGTATCCACCCTGAGTCTAGCCTCGAGCTTTTCGGTCCACCTTCTTAGACCCACACCCAAATACAGTCTTTGTTTCACGCCCACACATACTGCACGCGATCCACATCATACGATAGTGAGCCGCATTGACATACCGTACACGGTAGACCGCACAATACCAAAAAGCGCCGACTGCATGCAGGCAAACGAGCGCGCAGCGAGGCTGTGGCCAGGGGTTGCTTAATGCAGATGTCGAGCTCGAGGCTCCTGATCAAGTCCGTTCCTTCAATGGCTATAACAAGCTGAAAAGCTTGTTAGCCATCACATGCGAACGCCTCGTCCCATGGATCCGGATGGCTTTGGCGCGCTGTGCTTTGCGTGATTTCGACATCATGCTCTCGTCAGTGATGAAAGTCATGCATCACACTTGCGTCCCGCGTGCGCATTCGCATCTGTCGTCCTTGCACAGCGTTTAGCGTAGGTAGGTGGTACGAGCTCCATCGAGATGGAGTATACTGTATGCCCTTCACCACTCAAACGCGCCCGGTACTCGACAGGGTTTTTCGACATTCTCGTCTCCTCCACCGCCGCTACCGCCTTGCTCTACAGCAGTTTGACTCCCATCCTCGCTCTCGGCGTCCCTCAGAAAAGCACACTCCTTCCAAACTCGCAGCTCTTCAGCGTAGGAATCCATAATACAAGGATCGCACGAGCTACCGCAGCATTCACCCGCAGGCGGCTTTACAGGCCGTGTGAGGCCAAGTGCCGCAGCATAGAGTTTCTCCTCGCGAATGGGAGCGAGACGAGTCTTTAGGAGGCGGGCAAGGGTTGGAGTTTTGGCCGCCGAGGCGCGGAGGGAGCGCTCCTGTTGGCTCGCAAGTTGGGTCATGAGGCTTGAAGTCCCTTGACAATGTAATGTGTTGGGTGCTTTGTATGACTTGCGTCTTGAGGTTGTAGACGCTCGTGTGTAGTCTACCTCAATTTTTACAACTCATCGTCTCATGGTCCAATGCCGAGCGAAAAGTGCCTTGAAACTCCCGTAGCCGTGAATGAACAAATCGACCTTTGCAATTCGGAACGGCAACAACGCCGGCATCGAACCTCAGCCTCTGGGCTAGAGACTCGCAATTTGCATGCACAGTAAAGGCAGACGGGCGGGGCGTGACGGGCGCATCAGGCCCGCATCGTCAGAGCTTTTTCTCCAAGCTTTTCCACCCTCCCGCCGGGTCATGTCTCGTCTCCATCCGGGCCTTTCCGCCTGCCTACCTATGTGCGGGCGGGTACAAACACCCAAGTAAGTAAAGCGAGCTAGTCGTGCTAGTGGAGTTTGTTTGGACTTCACTTGCCGCCTGGGCACGTTTTGCCCATTACCATTTTTTTTTCTCTCTCTTTTTTTTTTTTGGCTTTTCTTTTTTTTTTTTTTTTGGCCTTTTCTTTTTTTTTTTTTGGCCTTTTCTTTTTGGCCTTTTCTTTTTCTTTTCGACTCCCCTGAGCTTTTACGATTTACGAATGGGATACTCGTCTGGGTGAGTTGATTATTGGATACTCGTGTAGGTGAGTTGATTACTGTATTACCGTGGAGATGGGGAATGTATGGTGTTATTTCCCGTGGCTTATTGATTCTAGGTCGATGAGAAATGATATTTGGGGCAAAAAAGTGGAACGGTGGAACGGTGGAAAGGTGGAAAGGGTATCTTTGGTACTGGGTACATTATGTAGCTGCGGGAGCATCGCCTGTGACTACCTATGTAGGTACATTAGGTAGGTAGGTAAGGTAGGTAAGGTAGGTATGGCTCCGACAGACAGCACGATAAAAAAACCCCAACTTGAACACAACTATTATACCAAGGAAAAACAGGAGGAAAGAATGTGAACAAAAAAGACTGGAGCGAGAATGTCTAGTCAGGTCATAGTATTCGTATTATCTGACCCTCCCTCCGTCTGTCAGGCATAGAAGAGCAGCGGTAGGATGTGATGACTGAAAAGCGCAGCAATTTAGTTGAGGTATCTTACCCAGGGTAGTCGATCGATCAGTCGCAATAAGTTTTTCAAAATCCTCTCCCATGTCCTCTTCCCACTCATTATTATCGTCGTAACGAAGGGAAAGTCGAGGGCAAAGAACACAAGAGAGAGAGAGAGAAGAGACATCTTGACCAAAAACCCACTACTGAATACTGCACTTAATCGGCAGCCCACAAAATCCATCTTTGCCCTTTTCCGTCCCGGAAGGTGTAGAGCCAGAATGTGTCGTCTGTCCTTGTGATGTGTTTGTGTTTGTTCCAGCTGTGCCTGCGCCACCCCTTTGCGCAGCACCTCCCCGGACGTTCGATGCACCGCCATTCGTAGCGTTCGCGGCATTTCGATTCGATGTTCCATTCGTCGCGGTCGTTGTTGCAGCAGAGGGAGTCGAGGCAGACGCAGAAGAAGAAGCACTTCATATCGCGAGGACGGACAAGTTAGCTCGGATGCGTTAGCTTGTGGGCTTGTAAAAAGCTTCGGAGTTTGCGGGAGGGGTGGATGTTGAGCGCTGGGGGACAAACGCTGCTGGGGTACTTACGAAAAGTTGACCTTGGAGACGATGCTGTAGAAGGCTTTGCCTTGCTCGGTCGCGAGGGTGAGTTCCTTTTCGGAGGGAAGGCGGGTGCCGTCGCCGCCCTGGTGTGACTTTGTTAATTTTTGGATTGCTCGTTGATCAAGGGGGCTCTCGCTCAGGAGAAGCATGTATGATAAAATGAGTGGAGGGGCTTACGGTAAAGGTGCCAGCTCCCCAAGGGCTTCCACCGCGGACTTCGGAAACGTCGGACAGAATAGGGTAGACTGGCTTGCTCTGTGACGTTGTCAGTATTTCTTGGATCACGCGAGTGTACATGGAAAGCCAGAACTTACACCAAGCGGAACGTAGATGATGCCGTGGTGGGCAAGGGTGGAGAGAGAAGCGATAACAGTAGCCTCTTGACCGCCGCCCTGGCTGCCGGTCGAGACAAAGATACCAGCGTACTTGCCTGCACGAAATTAGCCGGTGGGGTTCGAAAATGATCATGTAGCGAAAGGACTTACCGTGGAGACCACCCTCAGCCCAGAGGCCGCCAGTGGCGTCTATGAAGGCCTTCCACTGGGCAGGAAAGTTGCTGCACTCCTGTCAGTATCGACGACACAGCATATCGAGAACAAGAACAAGATACGTACCCGAAGCGAGTGGGAATACCAAAGAGATAGGCATCGTAGTTCTTCAGGACAGAAGGGTCCTCAATGGTCTTGACAGAGGTGTCGCGAGGGGGAGCGTGGAACTTCTCGAGAATGTTGGGAGGCAGAGTCTCGGGGATTCTGGGATGGTGAATGTCAGCAAGCTATTTACAAAGACCGGACGCCGCTTGACGTCGATAGGAGTGTCTGTTTGTAAACATACTGGAAGATGTCAGCGGAGCCGCCAGCTGCCTCAATACCCTTTTTCTCGGCTTCGGCAAGCTTGGCGACGTGGCCGTAGAGGGAGTACTGAGATCTTCAGGTTAGCGTCTAGGGATCTCGGCTCGGTTGCGATGGATGGTCAAAGGTCGGGGTTTGTTTGTACCCGAGCGGTGAGGAGTTGGGAAAGTGGCATGGAAATGAGATGAATACATACGTAGACGACGGCAATCTTGGGAGCCATTGTGAGGGGTGTAGAGTTGTATGTCTCTGCGTCGCTAGCGGGGCAGGTGTGGAGGAGAGAGAATTGCGGGTTGGGAGACTGAACAAAGGGCGAAACAGACGAAGTCAATATAAGGAGCGCGAGGCAGCACGTAAGCGACAAGGGTGTAGCTGACAGCATCCCGCGGAATGGAATCCGTGGTGGTGAAAAGGCGTCACCCGTCAGACTGCCTGAGATTTCCTGAGATTTCCTCAGTCTTCGGGCTTTGTGAGCAGAGAGAGCTATTGGAAGTGCGCCAGCTTTGCAAGCAGAATCAAACGACGTCTCAAATAACGTCACACGGGCCCTCTGCGCAAGCATCCTTGCGAGAACGAGTCTAAGCGAGTACAACCATGCAATATTTATAACATCATTCATTCGTTGCGCACGCAATGCGCGTGCTTCCGTCATATCTGCTCCGCCGGGAAAGCATAACAAGGCTTGGTAAGTAACGTGCTCATCCTGAAGCAACAAGAATCGAAGTGGTCATGGGCCACAGTCTCACAAATACCCCCCAAATTTCCCCCGTGTCCATCTATGCGACACCATAGTGTGACTTGATCACATACGACATGTCGTCTGCAACGAGCTTGTGCACTTTGGTCGTGGGGTCGAGGTAGTTCATCCAGAAAAAGGTATCGCCCTTCTTGTCAGTCACGCAAAGGTTCCAATCTTGCTGACTGTAGCCGTCACAGAAGTTGTTGCCGACTTCGCTAATGCCGACCGACGCGTGATTGTTCCAAAGACTGAGCATCTTATTGTAGACGTCGTAGTAGATGACCTTGTCGCCATACTGCGAAAGCTCTTGCTTGATGGCATTGTTCGCATCGGCGATGGCTTGTCCAAGAACCTGCTGCTCTGCGGCTGTGCCAGCATAGAATTCCTTGCTAGGAGAAACATGCTTGGGGTAGAGGCCGGGAACGAACACGGCAGCAGCCCCTACATCAACGAGAGTCTTGACTTGGTCAGAGATGCGGCTCGAGATTTCCTCGGCAAATTTGGAGTTGTCAGAGTTCTCCGAAGTCGAGATGTGGTACTGCGGGAGCACGTCAGCAGGCAGGATTCACACAAACGAGCAAGAAAACGTACGAGATTGATGTCGTTGTTACCAGTCCAGAGAAAGTGCAGTGCAGAGTGGGCTTCAGCCACATCGGAGCTACCAGTGTAGTTGGCGATCTGGTCCTTGCTAGACGGGGCTTTGGCAGTGGATTGGGTGTATGAGTTGTCGACAGTAGCACCGAAGAGAGAGCCACCGTTGGCATGGCCAAAGGCGTAGTCAAGAAGAGGCACATTGAGGTCACCGGCTAGGTAGGAGACAGCGACGGGGCCATTAGTCCAAGTGCCTAGAGACACATAATGTCAGCAAAGGTTTTCTGCGGCAAGGTGCGAAGGTGTAAACGCATCACTTACCAGATCCATAGATTCGATTGCTGGGGTCGCCCTGCTGGGCAACTCCGTGTGCAACAGAGCCATTGCCACTGGAGACGGTTTCCATTAGCTTAGAGTCGGTGGCTTTAGAAGGAAGGAGTGGGACTTACTTGTCAGAAAGATTGTCACCAAATGCCACAATGGAAGAGAAGGGAAGATTGCCGGAGCGCTTCTCAAGGCGATTAGCGACTGGCGCAGCCAAGGCAAGGCCCGAGACGGCGGCAAGAGAAGCAAAGAGGGTGGAGGCACGCATATTGCCCTGGCGTGAAAAGGAGTGTAGAGAGTTGATGGTTGCAAAGGAGCGACAGGCTGATGAACAGAAGAGAGGCGAGGCACCAAGTTGTGTAGGTGGGTGGAAGAAGTTTGGAGAAGAGGAGGAGCCGACTGAAAGAAGAGCAAGCTAGCCAGAGCCTGGTAACGAGTGCGAATGAGTGACAGACAGGTTGCTTATGAGTGACCTGAAGTGAACGGCAAGAGAGAACAAGAAGGGAAGAGAGATTGCGCACGTGAAGGTGATACAGGCGGGAAGAGAAGAAGATGAGAAGGGGATCGGACGCATGTGAAGACAGATGTTGAGGAAGCCTTTACAGGTTGCTGCCAATGATGTTCATTGCACCGTCACCACGAACCTGAGCTGGTGAAACAGGTCGTTCGCTTGTAGGAGGCTCTCGGCGACTCTGCGGGCAGCCCAGATGTACGCTCCGGGCTGCCAGGCCAGCCACGCGAGGCCCTACCTACATGCCCGTTTCAGACGCGAAAGCCACGACTGCCCGTCAACATCAAAGCGCGGGCTGTTTGCAGCAGCGCAATCAAGCGTTCAACGGCGCTGTCTCTTGCGCGTGCTCTGGCGTTGACGGTTCAGACAGGGCGCCCTCTGGCTGTACGCGTCGCTGATGAGGCGTGGAGACAGCGAGTCAAGGTTGCCATGTTCAAGGGCCGTTTCAGCGTGGGCGGCTGGCGCCATTAATGACAGGGGCCGATCGGGATGTGCAGCGAGCGACCAATGGCCCGCCAGCCCCCCCTTGTACTCCTGCGCTAGGGCGACGCGGGCGGTCTGTCAGGCGGCGTGGGCAAGTCCTCGTAGAATCTGGAGTATCTCCACTCCACCATCCTCCATCCTGCTCCACAAATGCTGAACCGAACCCGCCCGGGTCAGGATCCGCTCCTCTGTCAGGTGCTGTCCTCGACGTCTTCCGCCGTCTAATCTCTTGTCCTACACCGCTTCCAGCAGGAAACGTGGCTTGCCCTTCATGGACTGCTGCTGTCTATCACTGCCCCCGAGCGTTTTCGTCGTGCAGCTTCGCGCTCCACTCCTGACTCACCCGACCCGGCTCCGTTCTCGTCAGCATTCTCGTCGTCGCTGTCGAACAACTTGACATGCCTCTGCAGCCGTTTCCGCTTCACTGGTTGCGTCAATGGGATCGAAGACGGCAGCTCCCCGAACTCCTCGTCGTCAGGCGCAAGGAAGTCTCGCATGTCGGACGAAAGCTCAACCTCTTCCGCCTCCTCGTCTCCTGATGTGTCCTGTGATCCAAGCTCCTCACCACGCCCTAGTTGAGTCAAGAGAGCCATTCGTGGATCACTGGCCGGTGGGCTGCTAGCATCGCCTTCTGCAGCATCTTGACATTCCACTCCACCAGCCTCCTCGCTCATCAGCGCTGACTTTTTCGGTCGTCCTCGTCCCTTGGATGCTGTTGCTTTGTTATCCTTCGCCGTCGCTGCATCTTTCTTACTCGCTGCAGCGGCACCTTTTGATTGCGTGCGCGGAAATTTCTTCGTAGGGCCTGGTACTTTTGCTGCCTTTGGTTTGGGACCAGGCTTCGCCTTCTCTTCTTGGCCTTTGGCCGTTCGCTTGCGCTTCGTCCCTTTGATTGATGGGAGACCCGGGAGCAGCTGAATCTCTGACCCGTATGCTTCATCCCAGTCGACGTCATCCATGCATGCGCTTGGATGATCTTCAGTCGAACTCAGACAATTATGCATGGCGTTCATCGTGTCAACAAACAGGCGCGTCGCAAAGCCGTGGCTCACTTTCGACGTACGCCTCAGATGCCTCTGTTCCTCAAACCAGCTCGTGACACTAGGCGCTTCGATTCCGTCCGCTGTGTTGAGATCGTGTACGTCTTGATACTGCTGCTTTAGTCTGCGCGCCTCGTCCGCACTCAATAGTACCTCCATGACATCAGGTACAGCGATCAGATTTGTGGCCTTCTTGCCCAATCGACTGCGCGCTGGCGCACTTGCAGTGCCATCACCGGCCAGCCTAGAAGCTGAGAAAAAGCCCGTGGCCACCCCATCCGGCATGTTGAATCGCTTAGGCGGCAGCTTGGCCGTACGCCCTCGCTTCTTCGGAAGACTTGGACCATCTTCAAGGTTTTCCTTGGGTATCTCGATAATCTTGTGGTCCGGCTTTGGTCTGATTTCTCGAGGGATGATGCGCTTCGAGCGGTCCTCGTGGAAGTTGAAGTGTTTTGGCTCCGCAATGTGTTTCTGCATGTCCTCGTACGTCCTGACGGCTTTCTTATAGTCGTTCTCCTCCTTTCCTTGCATGAGCAGAAGAATTATTCGTCCTGCCCGCTTTCGGCCAGTGCGACCCATTCTCTGCAGCATGCGGATTGGCGAAGCAGAGGAGTCGTAGCAAATAATGAGGTCAATCTCGCCGATATCTAGACCTTCCTCTCCAATGGATGTGGCGACCAAGACGTTGTACGTGCCCGTCTTGAACTGCTCTATGACTTCAAGTTGTCGCTTTTGATCCATCCCTTCAGAGCTTTTCGAACTCGCCTGTCCAATAAATACATGAGGCTTAAGCATATCATTGGTCCTCTTCAAGACTCGAACAATTTCTTCCGCCGAAGAACGATATTGCGCGAAAATCATCACTCGAGTTGCCGATGTGCCGTTGCCAGTGTGCTGCCCGCGGCCTTGACCAGCATCCAGGAAATGGTTCACTACAATCTCATGCAGCTTCTCCAGCTTCGGATGACCGACAAAATTGGGTCTGTTGATCCAAAAGCGGAGCTTGTCCATCATTTGCTGAAACGGTGGACATCCAGTCACCATCTTTGCGTACTTTCCGTTCCTATCTTGATTTTCGCTCCTGAAGTTTACCATGGCGTGGTAGAATGGCCCAAGTCCGTGGAATTTGAGAAGCTCAATGGGATTCCCCAGCTGACCTAGGAAAGCGAACAGAGCTTGAACCATGCCCTTCACTGCTGGGTTGGCTTGTTGGCCAGCTGGTGATGTCCTCCAACCGTTCTGAGCTCGTAAGATCTGATAATTGGTTATGCTCATTGGGTCCTTGGACCAATAGGCATTCTGACCATGCAACTTGTCCATGATGGGTTGAATGGCTTTGGTGAATAGCTCAATGATGAGCACCATCTCTTCAGATTGTTCAAAGGTGAAGATGGCCTTGTCTCGAGCAAACGTGTATGGTCTGATATCGATGGAGAATTCAGTACGAATCTCCACTTTCGCAATATCCAAACCGTCAATCACCTCCTGAACTGCCTTGACATCACCTCCAGGCGTTGCTGTCAATGCCAGGACTCGAAAGCTGTCATTGAATTGCCGCAAGAGCTTTACCACTTTTACGTAGGAATAATTGCCCTTGGCGCGATGCGCTTCGTCGACCACAAATAGGACGATTCGCTTCGGATCTGCCAGGCCAGTGCGCAGATCATTCTCAAAGATCTGTGGCGTGCAGAAGAATACGCGCTTAGACATCCATTCATCCGCGCGGATGGTCCTGTTGACACCACCGGTCATGAACGAGGTTTTGGACTTTGGTATGCCCGCGATCTTGTAGCATGCCTCGACTTGCTGAGAGACCAAAGGTCTTGTGGGAGCCACGAAGACTATTTGTGCGTCTCGTGTCCATCGATACCAATTCAACATGATAGTTGCTGCGATGAACGTCTTTCCCAGGCCTGTTGGCAGAGCTACAAGCGTATTCGAGAAGAGCCCCTTTTGGACGATATTGTACTGATACTCTCGGCTAGATCCCAAGTTGGCCGGGTATACATAGGTGCTCAGGTCGCTCTCATTGAGTTTATGATGCGTTGGCTTCTCTGGTGGGAGGTCTTTGACGAAATTCAATTGGCGCTGGCCTTGAGTGGCGTTAGGGCCGTGGGCAGCCAAATCGCCAAAAAGGGTTCGTTGTTGAAGATTTGCTTGTGGCGCGACGACTCTCTGCACATTCACAGGTGAGGACGAGATTTCAATCGCTGTGGTCAGGCTTGGTTTAGCTTGAGGAAATGATGGCTTTGCAGGCGCCATTGGCGGCGAAGATTCGAAAGCATCTGAAGGCAAGTCTGCCAGCTCTTTGTCAATGTCGAAGTCTGCCAACGCCTCATCCATCTCCGAGTCATCGTACTCGTCCTTGTCACTGGCCAGAGCCTCATTCTGCGCGGCTCTTGAAATTTCTATTGGCTGCGCGCTTACGCTACTCTGAATTCCTTGCGGAGATGTGACGAACGTATCATCGTTTTCTGGCCAGTCCTCTAAGAGCTTGTCTACCTCCATTGCGGTCACATTTGCGCCGGCCGGTCCCTGGACAGGACGTGAGATAGTTGTGTCTTGAATGCTTGGTTTTGAAGGGCATTGCATCGAATTTTGGGGGTAAGAAAGATCAAATTTTAAGGCAATTGTGTCTCCCACAGTATCGTCAGTCCCATCATCTATCAATGTGGTTGTCAGATCTTGCGATTCCTTCACTGTGGTAGACGGCAACGGCGGGCATTGATTGCCTTTGCTCGGAGACTCCCTCAAAGGTTGTTTCAAACGGCTCGATTGCTGTGATGATCTGGCGCCACAAAAATCCTCAAAAGCTTCTTCCTCGTCATCTTCATCAGAGGATGACTGCGCAAGCGGGCCCGACCTAGCTCGAAACCCAGAAGTTCTGCCACCAAATCGCCTTCCAACGCCTGTGTGATCTGGCACCTGCGTTAAGGGAGGAGGCACATCAGAGGACTGAGGTATTTGCATTTTCGATCCAGCACGGTGCGCGTCATTGTTGTTCATGGTGGCAAGCATCTGCTTGTGCCACATGGCGCCTCGAACCAGCGCTGGATCTTCTCGCTCTGGAGCTTGCGTCGCGAGCAAGTCTTGCACATCATCAAGTATCTGTTCGTGAATGACGATGCGATGCTTTGGCTTCTTTTCTTTGGGTGGCTTTGGCTCCCTCGAGGGTTTGGATTGCTTTGGTGTCTTCGGTCCGGACTTTCGTGGTTGCGACTTCTTCAAGTAGGCATTCTTGTCATTTGCGGTGACACTGGTGGTTTTTGGTGGTCTCCCTCGGCGATGAGGAGGTTCAGCATTGGGCATGGGATCGCTGTCCTCGTGGTCGTTTGGTATGTCATTGCGACTGAGACGACGGCGCTTCGCAGCTGGTAGCGGGAAGTCATCGGAGGAGGAGCTCATGATCAAGATACATGTCTAGCAAGCGTTGCCTGCATGAGCACGAAAAAGCACGTTGAAGAATGCAATTGGAATACTCAAGTACTCATTGCAGCCACTAGACGCGTCAAAGACACGGGTGACGTGAGAGGTGGGCAGCCGTTTCGGCCAGCATTAGAACGCGCTGTCACATGACTGTAACATTTCCACTGCTACGTCTCATGCCCATCTTTGTCCCTGTCTGATCCTTGACTAAGCGGTCCACCTAGATTTAAACTGACTCCTCGAGGATTTGATGAGTAGTGTGTCCTGTACATGAAATATGCTTCTTCATGGAGTAGAGTAATCTTCCTCTTAGCCCCTCGTCATCTCTAGCCTGATGTGATGCGAGCAACCCATAAGCCCGCTTAAATTCTACCCTCTTCAAGACTGTCCAGATGCCCATGACCGTATCTGGGCTGAGCGGTAAAGCGTTTGGAATTGACCACATGAATGCGAAGGTCGTGTGCTCTAGAGGTCGGGGCTTTGGGCTCTTCGCAGACTACCGAGGAGTCAGATCTTCGGCTAGGGGCATAGCGGCAGATGGCTTATTACGACTTACAGGTACAAGGAACAGCGAGTCGGCAACCAGCAGGACGTCCTCGCCGACCTTGAGGACACAGCTCCCTGGAAAGTGGCCACCTATCTGGATCGATGTGATACCCGGCAAGATCGTAGTAAAAGTGTCCTGGATCAGGCTCCGTTTCGGGACCAGTTCAGCGGGCATGTTCAACCATTCCGCATCAGCCGCCGACGTGTACACAGGGACATCAAACGTCTTGGACCATACAGCATGCGTAGTGTAGAAATGCGGATGGGAAATGACTATTGCTTTCAAGTCTCCGTGCGACCTGATCTTTCGGACGACTCTTAGCTCGAGGGATAGTAGCAGTGATCGGACATCGCTTACCAACTTGACTGTCTCATTGTCGAGCAGAGCGATGCAATCCCACAGCACATTGCCAGAAGGCGTCTTTATCAGGAAGCAGCGCTGACCGATGCCGAATGATGGCTCTGTGGTCATGTACCATATATCCTTATCCCAATCAGTCTGCTCGAAAGTATTATGGCGCCCTTCGGCACGCAAGATGTCTAGCGTCGTCCATTGCTGGCCTGAAGGAGGTACGTATTGTCTCGGATCCTTTTGTACGCTCAGCAACGAGCATGCGCGAGATAAATCGAAGGAAGACCCACGTCGCAGACCCTACAGCGTCTGTCTGGTGAAAGCTGTGCGTACTGAGTGCCACAAGCGCAGCAGATGGGCAGATTGTCAAAATGAGTGCTCATCATGGCGCCGCTTGTCTGGCTTCCGCGAACTAACAATTGGTCCTTCGCCTTCTTCACTGCAAAGTGGGAATAGCATGTCCAAGCAAGACGGCGCTGTCGTCACTACCTGCCTACATGTTCGGCATCTTTGGAAGCGGGGTCATCTCCGTGCGCTAAGCAGGGTCAAGCTGCATTAGAGTGTACAAGGTAAGAGCTGACACTGAAGATGAGGGAAGCGAGATCCCTGCAGGACTCGAGGTACCAGCATGCAGAATTGTCCAGACAATCAGCGGGCTCCCACAAAGCGCCACCAGTGTACGGCTAAGTCCGTCAGCCAAAGGACTCAGCTCTAGCCGCTGTCAGCCTGTCAATGGCGGATAAGGCTGAAGGTTGGACAAGTTTGTAGGGGTTGGTGACAGCGGTGGCACCCAGGGAAGATGATGCCATTGCGTCTTACGCTGTCAAAGACTTAATTGCTGTCATATCATTACGCGCCCGCGACGCCCTGTCACACTACTGAGGACTTTGTCTGACGAGCGAATGCAAGGCTTTGGCTTGGCCCCTGGCTGGAAGGTCAAGGGCGCCAGGCACGTGCCAGGCAACGTGGGCCGATCGCATCCCTGAACCGGGCAGGGTGACGCAGTTCAGAGCTCGGGCAGCCCAGTCACGCCAGTCTTGATACTGTAGTCCAGTTGCTGGCTTTCTCGCGACATCTTGTTCCTACCAGAGGTACACCTTCCTTATGATATCTCCTTCCATCACGTCCCTCACACTATGATTTCACTCTCCTAGTATCCTCCACGTTCTTTCGTAATTCACGCCTTGCACGCCCCTCCGGAACGAAGCAAGACAATGGCTTCACAAAGCCCGAGGCCACCTCTCGCTACCAGAGATACTCTGGATCGGGCCCCACAGCTTTCTGGAACGCTTGCCCGCAATGGCGTTGCCGAGCTTGACGCCCATGATCTTCCACTCTCGAGCCGTGCCAACGGGAATGCCAACGTCCCTGAACCCAACGGTGCTACCTCTTCCAATGCATCTGACTCTGCCATTTCCTCGCAGGACGAAGAAGACTACGACTCCCAATTCATTGACCCTAGCACCCTCGTCAACCATGCTCCTATTACGGCCAACAGTGTCAATACAAAAGATACCTCCAGGCGAGGCAGTATACCCATCCGACTAGAGAAGACGGACAAGAAAGGCAGGTACATCTTAAGCGCCGACGAGAACGAGATCCGTGAGATTGTTCGGAGAGGAATCGAGCGTGATGCAAAGACTCGCAATAAACCTGTCCGCGAACTGATCTTCACGCGGCGCTTCACCACCTTCGATCCACGGAATCCTTCCAGCTCCGACAGCCCCTTCAAGGGCTTCTTCGTGCTCTTCTGGCTTGCCATGGCTCTCATGCTTCTGCGCATCGCAGCTCAAAACTATCGCACCTATGGCAGCGTTTTGGGTCCCCAGCAGGTTGCAAGGATGATGTTCTCGAAAGACGTGATCCTCCTCGGGGTCTTTGATGGCGCCATGACTCTAGCTACCTTCTTTGGTCTCGGTCTTCAAAAGCTTGTCGCTGCAGGATACATTCGGTGGGAAAGGTCGGGCTGGGTCATTCAGAACCTATGGCAGACTTTTTACATTCTGGGCATTGTTGCCTTTGCCTTCTACAGAGAATGGCCCTGGACACACACCATCTTCGTTGTACTGCATGGCTTTGTCCTCCTGATGAAGCAACACTCGTATGCTTTCTACAATGGCTACCTATCTCAGGTCTATAGACGCAAGCAGCTTCTTGAGCGGAAGCTGGCGGACCTCAAAGCACGCTCTCCGCCAACTTCACCCATCACAGCTTCTACTGCGACTTTTGCAAGCGCAACAGCTTCACTAGATGCGCAGACAGCCACAGCAAATGATGCTACAGGCTCAAGCCTACGTCACCGACGCAAGTCTTCCAAAACTGACAAGCGTGTGCCGAACCTCTCTTATGAAACACCTGAGATCGCAGCAGCTGCGGAGATCATATCTTCTGGCGCAGAGCTGTCCCCAGATCAATTCGACACATTCTCAAAGATCCTTGGCCACGAACTTGAAGAGCTTACCAAGGAGCTTCAAGGCAAATGCCAAGTGACGAAAAACCACTACCCAAACAACCTGACTGCTTATAACCTTGCCGAGTTCACCTGCTTTCCTATCCTGATCTACGAGCTTGAGTATCCTAGACAGGAAAGCATCAACTGGCTGTATGTGGCAGAGAAGGCCGCAGCTACCCTAGGTGGCATCTTCATCATGTCGATGATATCTCAAGCTTACATCTATCCGGCCGTGGCTGAAACGGTGCGCATGAAAGATGCCGGCATGCCTATTGCTGAGCGCTGGAAAGAGTTCCCCTGGGTCGTGTCAGACATGCTGTTTCCAATGCTATTGGAGCAGCTTCTGACATGGTACGTCATTTGGGAATGTCTATTGAATCTCCTGGCAGAGCTCACATACTTTGCTGATCGCGGCTTCTACGGTAAGGCACTCTGCAACCTTTACACTACCCATCGGCTGACGAGACGTGTCTAGGTGACTGGTGGAACAGCGTCACGTTTGCTGAATACGCCCGGGATTGGAATCGACCGGTGTCCAACTTTCTGCATAGGCACGTCTATCACTCCTCGATCTCGACCTTTCGCATGTCTCGCGGCGCGGCCACGTTCGTTACGTTCCTCCTCAGTGCACTAGTGCACGAACTCGCAATGTTCTGCATTTTCAAGAAAGTGCGCGGGTACCTTTTCACGATGCAGCTGATGCAAATACCGATGGTAATGCTCAGCCAGACTCCTTTGATCAAGGAGCGCAAAGTTCTTGGCAATGTCGTCTTCTGGATTGGTCTTTTCATCGGACCCAGCGTGCTGACGAGTTTGTACTTGATTGTTTGATTTTAGCCACACACTGTCGTCGACGCGACTGAGCGAGCAGTCGAGCGTCTTAGAACAGGAAGTCTGTTTGCACACGGGGTGCACACGACTACTGCGTCAGTGGAGGCCTTGGTCTAATGTCACTGGTTGTTTCGATGCGACTGTACGTGACTTTACCGTCTTTTGCTCTCTTGCCACGTTCGCGAGATACCATGTAGTAAGCACTATTGAGAGGGGTCACGCTTTCTGTACAGTACAGCGGGCTCCTGTCGAACCACCGCACCGTCAATGATGACTTATGAGACAGTTCCAAGCCCCTTCAATGTGATTATGTGCCGTGATCCTTCGTTCCTCGTCTTGTCTGGGCATTACTCGCGTTACACGAGCCGCCACCTAGGGAAGCTGTTGGCCACTCACATTTACGGTACTGAGGGAGTTGAAAGGCTGACACCCGAATCGTCAGGAATGCCCGGGTGTCAAGGGGCCGTCCCTTGTGATGATTTTGTATCACTTCCAAGGCAGCTTGCAGGTCAACCCCTTTTCTTTTCCTTTCCCCTTTCCAACTGCTCCGCTACGCTGAATTCTGGCTGTGAGGAAAATGCGTGAGAGGAGAGGAGCTGGACCTGCATACCCTGCCACCACTCCCTGTCATCATACCCTGTCTCCCTAACACCCTGGCTTAACCAGGTTCAAGGTTCAGCACGCTGCCACGTCTGCTCCTTTGTTTTGCCTGCCTTGTGCGTGTCTACTTGCCTGCTCCTCTCTCTTCCTCATCCCAGTTCACGCCTTTTCATTTTATATCCATTGCGTGTCTACGTTCCTTTCCATTCTGAAGCACCCGTCTCTTATGATATTTGACGATAGTACGACTTTCTTCATCATGGCACACTACAGATGCACACTCCAATTCCTCCAATCCGAGCGAACCGGCTGGGAACTGAACTTCACGCGTTCTGCTGGCTGGTTGGAGTACCTAGTTGCATCGCTTAGATGCGAGATGGACCTGAAAGCTGCGGGGCTCTTGCGGGTTACAGTTGATAACAGGTCGACATCTACTTTTAGATTCAATGCTTCTTCGCTACGTGGGAGGCATGTCATCCTCGCTCGCCGAGTTCATGAACATGAGTCCAAGTCGATCTCGCTCATCCTCCGTACATTCACATTCACGTATGGACTCCCAGTCAGCACGCCTCTTCGGCACGTCTTCCCCTCGACCATCGAGCACAAAGGAACAAAGTGAGCATCATGCGCTTGCGGCCCTCACGCATCATCAATTGTTGCATACAACCCCCAGCAGCCAGCAGTAACCACTCCAACAACAACCACGTCTATCCTCAAAAGTCCAAGCCCAGTCTTCAGCCCTTCCTGCTCCCTGCTCCCTTGACAACGGCTAAGCAAGGCTAAGCAAGTCAACCCATCATTCCCCGCCTCTCCGACACAGCCAGATACACATACGAGGACCAGAGTGGAAGTTCCATCCACCCATCCCAAGTGTCTACACCCAGGCCAGCAAGTAAAATCTCCTAACTGAAGATCAAGAAGCAACTCAGCCAGCCAGCCAGTAACACCCAGCATGAGCAGCTCAGCCGACGCGCCTCGTAAACTCTGCACCACCCTACGTCAACCAGGATCAATACAACAATCTGTAGAGCAGTATGCAAGTAAACAACCCATACATGAAGAGCCAAGCCACCGCCTCAGCCCCAGCTCTGACCCGAACGAAAGAGCGAGAGCAAGAGCAAGTCAAAGGCAAGAAAGAGAAAAAGCAAGAAGAAAATGAGAAGGTTTCCATCCTTTGATTAAACATATACCTAACGGACAAGCATATCCGCCGCACGGCACTAGTTCTAGCCCTGTTTTTCCCCCGGCGGCGCTCTGACGGGCCCGCTGCGGCTGTGGGTTCCAAAGTCTACCGGTTAGGCCACGGGGTCCCTAGACTTGCGACTACCTTACCTGCGCACTATACTCCCGGAGCACCGAGAAAACATGCTCACAACCTCGCAGTGCGAAACTTATATTGGAGCGTACGTCCACTTCTTTCGCTGACGGCTTCGATCCTCCTGATCCTACTCAATCTCATTTTCACACGCCAAATGAATTGCTCATCGCTCTTTCCAGTCATGGCACTCGATAGATTCGCGCAAATAAAAAGGGAAATCAGCAAGAGAACTTCAAAGCCATCCATTAATACTACGATACAAATCCCGTACAGATCATCCATCCCACCGGCCAGCCCAATGCAGGCTAGCATGAGAAGAAACTCCGACTCATTTTGCCTGCTGGAGAAGAAAATGCAAGTATATGCAGAAACTATGCCGGACAGTATCAGAATCTTATATGACAAACATCGATTTGTCCAAGGGATGGTAGAGGAGGTGCCGCCCTAGTCCAAGATCGCCGGACCCCAGGAAACCAGGACTCGCCGCCTATCCAACTTCCAAAACTGTACGAGACAACACAAAATCCAGAGTCGTTAAAGCCGTGCGTATCCTCTAGCAGTCCTTGTCCCAGGTCTCCCATTGTTGGTTGAGGCCAAGGCCACCCAACATGCCGTCGGTGACCTCGGACAGGGTGTCGAATCCGTGCCAAGTGGGGAAGTCGCCATCGTTGGAGGCAGGGGTGACTGAAGAGCGGACGATACCGACCTTGAGACCCAAGTCGGCGTCATCAGAAGGAACCTCGGTGCCGTCGACCTTGACGACTTTCCACTTCAGGTTGTCGCGGAGGTAAGGTCCGACGTCAGAGTTGTCGAGAGACTTGATGGCGCCAGACTGGATCTTGGCAACCAGGGCAGAGGTCAAAGGAACAGCACCAGTGACGGTCAAGTTCATAGCTTGCATGTTGGGGTTGGAGAAGACACCCTGGAAACCGACCAGGGCAGGGTCCTCAGCGTACTGTGCCGCTGGGACGGTGGGCTCACCCATGAAGACGTAGATGTTGAAGGATTGACCAAGACCGAAACGAGAAGCAGCGATGTTGCAGATGTAGTCGTGTTGACGACCGGTAGGTGTCAAGAGAGAGGCAAGGTTGGCTGACAGCTTAGGGATAGCAGAGGCAACAAAGTTCTGGACAGTGCCGACCAAGTTGGCAGCAGGGGCAGAGCCGGCAGTGCCATCAGTGGAACCCTCGGCCTTGAAGCCCATACCGGAGCTGGAAGACCAGGAGATGGTGCCATCAGCAGCAGTCTCGACAGAGGCAGAGGCAGACATGGTCTCAGAGCCCTGGAGGTTGGCGCCACCAACAACGGTGTTGACGATACCGGAGACAGCGTTGGAAATGATGTCGCGCTTTCTGCGGACCTGACCACCGTTACCGTAGAGCTGGTTGACAATGTTGCGCATAGTCTGGGAGTTGCCGCCAGCTTGCTGGAGCTCAGGGTAAGTGTATCTGAAGGTGTTGACATCGCGAACCTGGTTGGAAGTCCACGAGCTGCCGTCAGTGCGGTGGAAGGGGTCAAGAGGAGTGTTGCCATCAATGTAAGAGCCAACAGGACGCGAGTAAGTACCGGAACCAGAGTTGCCCTGGCCAATGTAGCTGTTGGGGTAGATTACTTGCCACATGGCGAAGATACGGTCGACGTTGGCGTGGTGAATCCAGAAGGCAGGGTCGAAGGAAGACCACCAGAGGTAAGTCATGTGTCCCTGGTTGCTACCACCGATAGCGTTGTGAATAGTGTTGTGAACACCCTCGAGAGACAGTGAGCAGCCACCGGACAAGGGAGCAGCGTCGTTGGACATCATAGTGTAGTCGCCGCACTGGGTGAAGATGTTGTAGACCTGGTCCTTGAGCTGCTGAGCAGAGTTCTGGATAGCGGACGTGAAGAGGTTGTTCTGGGAGTAAGTGTTGACAGTGTCGTTGCGAGTAGGGTAACGCAGAGTAGTAGGCCACATCGCCCAGGGGTTCAGGGCCATGGCGTTGGGGTCAAGGGGGTGCATGTCGAAACGGAAGATGGGGTTGATGATCTGGCGGCTGCCGCCACCAGGAGTAGGAACAGTGACCATTTTGTTGGTCAAAAGGTCAGGAACGACAGTAGCGGCCTTGCCTGGGCCCTGAGCCCAGTCCCAGTAGGGAAGACGCATGCAGTTGGCAGCGTTCTGGTAGCGGGTCCTCTCAGCACCGCTGAACTGGTTGATGGTGGCCTGAACAGCGGCCAAGAAAGCTTGCTCGTAGAGAGCAAGGTAGACACGATGCCATGGAGGGAAGTCGATGGAGGAGTGGGTGCAGTATCCGGGAGCACCGTTACCGTCCCATTGGCCATTGACACCGTCCCAGGGCCTGGCAGGAACACCGTGAACGGAGGCGACATCAAAGTATGAGAGGACAGCATCCTGGTTCATCCACTTGAAGTTCTCCATGGACATGAGGAACAGGTTCCAGCGGTCCTGGTTGCCGGACAGGGTGCGCAGAGAAGGACGCACACAGGTCTGGCCATCTTGGGCGCCGGTGACAGCGCGAGCAGGGTCGGCACGCTTGTTCAGGATCTCCTCCTTCTTTTCAGCGAGGATCCCCTCGAAGTCGCGCCTGACCTGGTCAATGGGGCTGGCCTGGACGAGAGCGGTGAAGAGGGAGAGGTAGACGGCGAGGGTGGAGAAGGAAATCAATCGTGAGAAAACGGCCATGGTGCTGGCGAGTGTAGCAACGCAGCTCTAAGGGCTGGTGCGGTAGCGAGTGTGGATGAAAGGGGAAGGAGAAAGAAAAAGCAATGCAATTGGTAAACCGGAAAGAGTGACGGTGTAAGCTGGAGAAGATGTAAGAAGTATGTAAGTGGATGCAGGCGGGAGGCGAGAGAAGCGAGAGGAGGAAGACGCGAGGTGATGAGGGAGCGAGGGCGGTGCTGGGCCGGCGGCGACTCAGGGGGGGCGGTGGTGCGTGGGTACGTGGAGGAAGGGCACGGGGGGGGGGGGGGGAGGCAGCACGGGCAGCTGCACTTGCACTGGAGAGTTCTAGCGCCAGGCCCGAAAGTGTCTCTCCCGACCTCTCGTGTCGACGTAACTCTGCGCCCGCGCAGGCTCGGTGGAAATCGAAATTGGGGGGGAAGAGATCGGGTCACGCCTGCCGCGACTAAAAACTGATGAGAGACTTTTGCTTTAGGCTCGACGAGGGTCGCAGAGGGCAGAGGCAGACGACAGAGGGCAGCTTCGTCTTTTGACACATTCGCTCGCTGGACACGCAGAGGCGCCATAGGGCATCATCCGCACCACTGGACACCGCTGCCATCGCCGGCACCCAATGCGCAGTCATCGCGTCTACTTGGAGTGTAGGCGGTAGGGCAGGCGTGCATCTCGGCAGCCCTGCAGCGTCTGATCCAATCCCGCCGGCCTGGCCACCGCTGCCAACAGGGCGCTTCACCTTTCATCTGCTGCTCCATCGCCAGCGCCATGCCCATGCAGGAGCCCCTTGGCAGTTTGGATCCTGCGCCTGAATGCGGATGCCTCTGCTCCAACTTGCACTGCTTGCGCGGCACCTGCGACGGCGACCTGCGCCTGTCCGGCAAGGCCAAGCGCCATCTCCTTACTCATTATTGATCCTTCTCGGCTGTCCCTGCGCCACAGCCACTGGCACTGACACTGACGCCCGCACTGGAACAGCCAGCAGCGCTCAGGAGCCACCCAGCCAGCCTAGGGCTCCGCTCTGTCTATTGAGCGTCGCGTCCAGCGCATGTCGGATGCATTGCGCATTGCGCGCCGGGGAGATTGAGCTGGTCAGTGACCCGCCCAGTCTCGTCCTTCCTTCCTTTGCCCATTCCCCTTCTTACCAAGCCTCTGCCGTCCTTTTCCTTTCTTTTTGGCGGCTGGTCACTCGCTACCAGATTCTCGACATTGGATCATGGTTTATTTTTGGGAGCTTCCAAGACGCCCGTGCAGATGTTCGTCAGAGACGACTCGGAGGATGCTGAGCGGCTGTCCGGCACGCGCAGCGGGCGGTTCATTAGCCATTGCCCTCTGGCGGTTGGCCATTGCCCTTTAGCCATTAGCTTTTGCCTACTAGCCCTTAGCTGTTAGGGGTATTTGGTTTCCTTATTCGCTAGGCGCTAGTGACTGCCAACGACGATGCGATTGGATATGCCGGCGATTCGCCGTTGCTCGTGTCCATTCGCTGACAGACGCTTGGTTTGAGTCGCTCACTGCGCTCGGCTCGTCTGCTGAGGTTTGTAGTCGATGCTGCAGTGAAGTGAGACCATTTCGTATCGCAGAGCGCGCAGGTCATGTCATCATGCCGCACCCACACCTCAACAGGATCGAACTCTGCTGAATGAATTGGACAAGGCACTGCCACTTTCAAAATACCTGTTGATGGCGGGAACGCGGCTAGGGGAGGTGGTTCCAAACAAGCCATCGTGTCAGGGTTTCATCTGATCTGCATCTGCCCTCTCTGCGTTTGAGAGCGTTCGAAAGTCCTTCCCCCGCTTAATCTCCCTCTAACGACTAACGCCTGTCGCTGTCGCAAACGAGTATTAGGTTCGAAGTTGAGTGTTGGCGTGCCGTACGGTGACGCCGCGCTCCAACACTGCTCCCTATACTTGATGACCCTGAGGCTGTTGTAGTGCTCGGACCTCACCCTTTGTGAATTGGGTCTGTGTTTACTGTCTTGAGCGCACGCGAATTGAAGGGCAGTTGTTGAGAAACACTCAGCTGCCAAGTGCAGCCGAGACTCGACCGTGCGTGAATTGCAGACTCCAAAACGAGTCCATGTGAACAACATTGGTAAGTGGTGACGGATCAAGGGTTGTCAGTAGCCGGTGGTATTTTCATGTTAATGGTACATTGCGATGTCATTCATGCAGAAGAGAAGCTACAATCATGTACTACGCTGGCACGGCTGGCTGGCTGGCTGACTGGCTGTGGAGGTGGCTGACAGGTTGCGAGTGTCTCGTTACGATGCTTACTACCCACGTATTCATCTGGAGACTGGTATCCTACGCGCCCTGTCGTCATGCTTATTAGGCGCGTTCTTGGCCTTTTTTCTCCTTGGCTCCTAGAAGATGTACATCGCGGGACATTTACTCGCGTCCAATACTTGTCTTGTCTCCTTGCCTCCTTCTTTTCTTCGTTCCTTGTCTCCATGTCGACTCGCAGTGGTGTCTTGCATTCGACGACCAGTGTCTTAGATTGGGGCTGTAGATCCGATACGCTGTGCGTCATGCGATGCGATCGGGCGTTTAGTGCGTGTACCTGTGTACTGCTTGTAGCGTGCCGTGAGAGTCTCCCGTCTGTATGCTTGTAGGTACGTCGAGCACACCGCTTGTGAGACGGAAGATGTGTATGGACGGCCCCGTCTAATGTCAGAATGTGCATGTCAATGGGGCGTGCACGTCAATGGTCATCTAAATGGAATGATTCGTCTCTGCCCCTGCCCTATAGGCCACAAGTGACGTTGGATTCTGTTACCTTGACAACACTGTACCCTGTCTTGACCAGGATATCTCCTTGACGAGCGATTTAACCTTCTTTTGCTTTTGGGCCAGGCATCCCGGTCATGTACATCATACAATTACAAGCTACTTGAAACTTCGAATATCGCTGACTGACTCTGGAGACTATGAATTATAGTGACAGTTTGACTGTATTGATTCATAGCACGTACAAGTACAGGTTCCTAGCCCATTCCTGCCCCGACTGTAAAGTCTAAAGGTATATGATACAAGACTCTCAACTCCATCTCCTGCTTCCCAACTCAAAAGCCTCACGTCGCGCCGAGACCAAACTACAACTGCCAGGGCTCATCATTCTACGACTGAAAATCCATCGAGTCATAGTTGTTCGTGTAAAAGTCCTGCAACGCCTCGCCCGCCGAGTCAAGATTCGCAAAATCCGCAAACTCATCCGCACCGCCCACATTATCGGCCTGGCCAAGCGTGTCCGCACCGCCGTTGGGCGCAAACTGACCCTGTCCGCCATTGTTGAGCGTGTTTGGCGCAGGCTGATTAGCGGTGCGACCCATGTGCTCTTCGCCGCGCTTCAGCAGTCCGCCCTTTTGTACCTGCACCACGTCGTCTCTCGTCGCTACTTTGGAGCGCGTAAGCTGTTCTACGGCTGTGATGACTGCTGCGAGCGCCTCTTTGCCGTCCTTGGCGTTGCCGTTGCGCGATACTTCGCTTAGCTGGCGCTCGAGCTGCGCAAAGTCCTGCTGTTGCTTCATTGCTTTTAGCTTGGCTTCGTGCTCGGCCTTCATTTTTGCCATTGCGTCTTCTGTGCTCTTTACGTAGTCTGCCACGCGCTTGTCTAGCTCCGCGACTTTTTCGGCTGTGATGGACGATGTGTCTGACGTGCCTTCCTTTGGCGTGGGATCTAGAATCTCCTTTGTGATGGCCCCAAGCTCGCCCGTGCGTGGAAAGTGGACTTTTACAGGGATAATCTGGCTCGTAGCGTAGGGCGAGGCGAGAATTTCTTCCATCCACTCGTGATGCTGCTTGAAGCGGGTTTGGCTCAGTTCGCGCGGGGTCATAAGATCTAGTAGGTCGCCTGCTGCCGCTGCTTCCTCCTCCGCGATGATGGGATTGTCGATTTCGCCTACCGGCCGGGCTACGGGGACTGGGGCCGCATGCCGTGCGCGCTTCGCTGGTGATGGACCCATTGGTCCGCCCGGTCTCATCGCGCCGGGCTGATTGAACATGGCTTGCGGCATGGGCGGCTGGCCTGGCGCAGGCATGCCGGGCCTGTTGAGGCCGGGATTCTGATACGGGTTGGGTGGCATGCGCTGTGTGGGTAGATTGAGACGAGGCCAGCTGTTGGTGTCGTGCAGCATGAATTCTTTGCGCTCGATCGGGCCGGCTTGTTCTAGCCAGGAGCGCGTCATGAGGATCTGTTGTAGGTTGTTGCGTGTTGGGATGCGATTACTCGGCATGCGGTGCTCCGGGGCGATGGCGACATAATGTACGAGCTCTAGGTTTGGTTCAATGCCCACGTTCGACGGTGCTGAGCGAAGACGGTAGCGGAAGCGGCGGTGCATGCATACTTGTTCGCGACCGGGGAGGTAGCCTGCGTTGTAGCTGAATACTTGGATGATCTGGTGTTGCGGAAAACGTGTCAGTATTATATTCTCTCGACTCTGCAAGGCCACACAGAAAGGCAAGAAAGAGTATGCATACATATCCACCAAAGTTGGCTTCATTCATGTGCTCTGGCTCCGCCCAGATGTAGCCATCGCTAGCGAATTGATCGCCCAATTGGCTCGTGGGCTGCCAGGTAAGAAAGACGCTTCCATCGCGCGGAGGATTCCAGAATTCCCAGCGCATCGGTGCGGCACTGCGCACAACTTGCGCGGCGTTCTGGAGGTATCGCACAATCATTTCTGGCGGCATCTGATGCTGGCTTATGGGAAAGGCGCGCGTGCAGACCAGATGCATGTGCTGGAGGAGTTGCGCGGGAACGCCATAACTGGGATCCTGCATCTTGAGGGACTGTGCACTTTGGCCTTGTACACGATGAGGTGGTGGGAAGTGATGGAGTGGGCGCGCGGAAAAGTCGTTACGCTCGACGCGTGGGTGGGAGCTCAGCAGCTTGTGAAGGAGACCTGAGGCACGAGCGTGACGAGGTTTCGCGCTGCAGAGCCGCATGGATCTTTCTCAGCCCTGCCGTGCGCTGCGCACCTGCCACTTTACAACGACACGTGACGCGGGCGCCGGCTCGCGCAACGCCGACAATCCGTGAGCGCCTCGCGTGTAGTCTGACATCAAAAAAGTTCCAGTCCCGAGTTCCTAGCTTCGCAACCTCCACACCCTCCACACTCTCTACCACGCCTCTTCTTTCCGCCAACCCCACACCTCTTCTCACTTCGCGCACCTCTCTCTTGATCCCGTCTCGTACCCTTCTCCACTTCTGTCAACACTTTTTAACAAATTAAATTCCCTCTTTGCAAGTTGCGCGAGAGCAACTGCCGTACCTCATGGGCCAAGCTAGTCCAAAGTATGATGATCCCTTGCAGCGTGATGCAGCTGCACCCGACTTACAAAATGACCAGAATCTAGACAATTCCTCTGATCCACCCTCAGAGACAATCTCAGACACAGACACCATGGATTCCGAAGCCAAGCAGAATGCCCTCCAGGGCTACAAGTACAACAACATGTCCAACCTGGTGCTCCAGGTGGACCGTCGCTTCGTGGCGCGTCGCGGCGATGAAGCAGGCGGAGACCCAGAGTCGCTGGCCGGACGCATCAACGTAAAGGATATGGGTGCGCGTGTGCGCGGCCCAGGAAGCACAGCGCCGAAGCGCAAGCAGCCCAAGATTGAGCGTGGCAAGATGAACGAGGGCGCCGATGTACTTGCGAGAGAGCAGAAGCGCACGCGCAATGCTGGTCCGCAGTACTCCTACAACGACATCCAGGTCGAGGGTCTCACTTACAAGCCGCGCACTGCTGCCACGCGCGCCACGTATGATCTCATCGTCACTCAGGTCAGAGGTGTGCTGGCAGATGCGCCTGCAGACACAGTCATTAGTGCTGCGGATGTAGTACTCGAAACACTCAAGAACTCCGATTTGAAGGACTTCGACCGCAAGAAGGAAATCGACGAGCTTCTGGGCATCCGTATGAGCAACAAGGACTTCAACGATCTGGTGAACCTGGGCAAGAAGATTACAGACTACTATAACCAGGAGGAAGAGAAGCAGCAAGAACTGATCACAGCGCGTGACGATGACTCGCGAGCACTCGCCGAAGGCCAAGGTGTTGCTGTCAACTTCGACGAAGACGACAACTCAGACGAAGACGAAGACGGCATTGCTCGGACACGCGTGGTGCGCGACGAAGGCGAGGACTCCGACGAAGAGTTGGATGAGTTTGCAAACCGTCACGGTGCTGAAGAAGCTGCAATGGCTGGAGGCGCTGGTGATGCGGGAGAAGACGGCATCGACGACGAGCAAGAACTCATTATCAACTCCGGTGGTCCTGAAGCCGAGATCTCTCAGAGCAAAAAGGAACAGATTGTCCCCGCACACGAGATTGATGCATTCTGGCTGCAACGAGAGATCAAACAAGTGTTTCCAGACGCTCACGAGCAGCAAGAGAAGACGCAAGTCACTCTGAATATCTTGTCCGGCGCTTCAGAAGATGGCGAGCAACTCGAACTCCGCGATATTGAGAACGCTTTGATGGAGCTTTTCGACTACGAACACACCGACCTTGTCGCAAAGCTGGTGCGAAATCGTGAGCGCGTCGTCTGGGTCACGCGATACCGCAGAGCAACAGACGAAGCTGGTCGAGAGGATATCGAGAAGCAGATGCTTCGAGCTGGTCTCCGTGGTCTTGTTCGTGAGCTCGTGTCCCGTGAAGATGCAACAGAGGCAGCACGAGGACCTGGCAAGTCAAGGCCTGGCCTGATGGACATTGATGTTGACAAAATCCGCGAGGATGTCAAGATGGTAGGGGCTGAAGATGAAGCTGGTGTTCGTGGTGGACTGCAGCCGAAGAATCTTATCAAGCTTGACGACCTGGTCTTTGAGCAGGGCAACCATCTTATGACAAACCCAAACGTCAAGCTACCGCCAGGATCCACGCAAAAGAAGTTCAAGGGCTACGAAGAGATTCAAGTTCCACCTCCCAAGAAGTTCCAACCTGGTCCAGACGACCCCAAGAACATTCCAACTTCGCAGCTACCTGACTGGGCTCGTCCCGGTTTTGGCTCCTCCAAAGAGTTGAACAGAATTCAGACTAGATGCTACCCAGCGGCTTTTGAAGATGACGGCAACATGCTCGTTTGCGCACCCACAGGTTCGGGCAAAACCAACGTTGCTATGCTCGCAATGCTTCGAGAGATCGGCAAGCACCGAGATCCTAAGACAGGACAGATTGATCTTGACAGCTTCAAAATTGTCTACCTGGCTCCTTTGAAGGCCCTGGTAGCTGAACAGGTTGGCAACTTCGGCAAGCGCCTTGAGCCTTATGGCATCACGGTCTCTGAATTGACGGGCGACTCCCAACTCACAAAGGCGCAAATTGCGGACACGCAACTCCTCGTCTGCACACCTGAGAAGTGGGACGTCGTGACTCGTAAGGCGTCAGACTTGAGCTACACAAACCTAGTACGGCTTATATGCATTGACGAAATCCACTTACTACACGACGACCGTGGACCGGTGCTAGAAAGCATTGTCAGCCGCACGATGCGCAAGGTTGAGCAGAATGGTGATGACGTTCGCATTGTCGGACTCAGTGCCACGCTTCCCAACTACCGCGATGTTGCAGCTTTCATTCGAGCAGATCCTAAAACAGGTGTCTTCCACTTTGACAGCTCATTTCGACCGTGCCCGCTTCAGCAAGAGTTCATTGGCATTACTGAGAAGAAGCCGATCAAACAATTGAAAACGATGGCTGAAGTCTGCTACAAGAAAGTTTTGGAGCATGTTGGTCAGAAGCGTAATCAGATGCTTATCTTCACACACTCTCGCAAGGATACCGCCAAGACAGCAAAGTTCATACGCGATCGATTGCTTGAAGAGGAAACGATCAACCAAATTCTTCGCAGTGAATCAGACGTGCGGGAAATTCTGCGAAGCGAGTCTGAACGCGTGACAGACGCCGATCTAAAGGATATCATGGCTTATGGATTTGGCATTCATCACGCTGGCATGAATCGAGAGGACCGATCAACTGTAGAAGACCTTTTCGCCCAGGGCCACCTCCAAGTCCTGGTCTGCACAGCAACGCTCGCTTGGGGTGTCAACCTTCCAGCTCACACCGTTATTATCAAGGGTACCAGCGTCTACGCCCCAGAGAAAGGAGCCTGGGTCGAACTCAGTCCGCAAGATGTGCTGCAAATGCTTGGTCGTGCTGGCCGTCCGCAATACGACACTTTTGGCGAAGGTCTAATTATCACGAAGCAAAGCGAGATGCAGTACTACATGTCACTCATGAATCAGCAACTGCCAATCGAGAGTCAAATGGCTCGTAAACTTGTCGACAGTCTGAATGCTGAGATCGTCCTGGGCAATGTCCGAACCCGAGACGAAGGTGTTGACTGGCTCGGATACACGTACCTGTTCGTGCGTATGCTGCGATCGCCGGGTCTTTACAGCGTAGGACCAGATTATCAAGATGATGTGGCTCTTGAGCAGCAGCGCGTCGATCTGATACACTCTGCGGCAACAGTCCTGGCAAAGGGCGGCCTTGCAAAGTACGATGTAAAGACTGGAAAAATCCAGTCAACCGAGCTGGGAAGGATCTCTTCACACTACTACATGTCACACAACTCCATGAATATGTTCAACAGACATCTGCAGATGGGCATGGACCAGATTGAGTTGTTCCGAGTATTCTCACTCAGCGAAGAGTTCAAATACATTCCCGTCCGACAAGATGAGAAGCTCGAATTGGGCAGACTACTCAACACTGTACCCGTTCCGATTGCGGAGAGCATAGAGGAACCGCAAGCAAAGGTCAATGCCTTGCTTCAAGCATACATCACACGCTTGAAATTGGATGGTCTTGCACTTGGCGTTGACATGGTCTACGTCGTTCAATCAGCCAGTCGTATCTTGCGCGCAATGTTCGAAGTGTGTCTACGACGAGGCTGGGCTGAGACTGCGATTCTGGCCTTGAACCTCTGCAAGGTCGTCGATCAGCGCTGCTGGCAGTCGATGACACCTCTGCGCCAGTTTCCATTGAACCCAATTGGCGATGTGCCGTATGTTCCCAAGGAGTATGTCCTCAAGGCTGAGCGAGTCGGTCTTCCCTGGAGAGACTTCTACCAGATGGATCCTCCCCGCCTCGGTGAACTTCTCGGTGTACCAAAAGCAGGCCGCATCGTACACAATGCTATAGCACACTTCCCACGACTCGAAGTGCAAGCGCAGGTCCAGCCGATCACACGATCGCTACTCAAGTTCGACCTCACCATCACTCCAAAGTTCGAGTGGAATGACTATCTCCATGGCCAGTCCGAGATGTGGTGGGTCTTCATCAAAGACTGTGACGGTGAGAAGATCTTGTTCCACGATCAATTCGTCCTTCGCAAGGAGTACGCCATCTCGGCAAACAACGAACATGTAATGACATGTACTGCCATGATCGACGAGCCCATGCCGCCAAATTACTTTGTGCATTTCGTCTCTGATCGTTGGGTTAACGCAGAAACCAAAGTTGCGGTCGTTTTCTTCAAGCTGATCCTCCCTGAGAAATTCCCTCCTCACACACAAGTCCTTGATCTGCAGCCTTTGAACGCGTCAGCCTTGAAACGTGCCGATTATGTGGACGTCTTCAAAGGCTTCAAGCGCTTCAACAAGATTCAGACGCAGACATTCAATTCCTTGTTCGCAACAGACGATAATGTTTTGGTGGGTGCACCAGCCTCGAGCGGTAAGACAACCTGCGCCGAATTTGCGCTATTACGACACTGGTCCAAGGATCCCGAGGGCCGCGCAGTCTACATCGCCCCTTTCCAAGAACAAGTGGACTTGCGCAAGACCGAGTGGCAGAAGAAGTTCGCGAACGTCGCTGGCGGCAAGACTGTCGACAAGCTGACAGGTGAAACCGCCGCCGACCTGAAGATACTTGAGGCATCGGATTTGTGCTTAGCTACGCCAGAGCAGTGGGATGTCATCTCGCGCCAGTGGCAGCGCAGAAAGACTGTGCAAACCGTCAAGCTTTTCATTGCTGATGAGCTACACATGTTGGGTGGCTTCAACGGCCACACATACGAAGTAATCGTCTCACGCATGCACTCGATTGCTCTACAGCTTGAGTCTGGTCTGCGTATTGTGGGTCTGAGTGTTTCTCTGGCAAATGCCCGGGACATGGGCGAGTGGATTGGCTGCACCAAGCACAACATCTTTAACTTCTCACCCGCGGCCCGACCGATGCCCCTTGATCTTCACATCCAGGCCTTCTCAGTGCCGCATTTCCCTTCCTTGATGCTGGTAATGGTCAAGCCAATGTACCATGCAATTCTTCAGCACTCTGCAGACAAGCCAGCGATGGTGTTTTTGCCTGGTCGAAAGCAGGTGCGCCAGACCGCTGCACAATTACTCGATTGCTGCGCTGCCGACGGCGAGGGTAATGAAGACCGTTTCCTCAACGCAGACGCACAGGAACTTGCGCCTCTCCTGAACAAGCTCAACGAGAAAGCACTGGCCGAGTCGATTTCGCATGGTGTGGGCTATTACCACGAAGCATTGAACTCGTTCGACAAGCAGGCTGTCCAGTATCTGTTCCAGCGTGGTGCTATCCAAGTCTTGCTTGTGTCTCGCGACTGCTGCTGGGAGATCAACAGCTCTGCGCATTTGGTCGTAGTCATGGGCACACAGTTCTTCGAGGGTCGCGAGCATCGCTACATTGATTACCC